>CM030358.1:175740461-176087782 GCA_017893485.1 Hemerocallis citrina | reverse complement strand
CTTTATTGATCGAAAGATGATTACAAAAGCGGTGGCCAGTCCGCAAAAGGCATACAAAACAATGAAAGTAAAACCTACATCTATGCATGATTCACTTTGTACCACGGAACACCAACTAATCTCCACACATTGAAGAGAACAAACAGGTGAGGGTATCTCTGTAGTCAACCTTAGAACTCCATTACAAAGAAGAGAGGCACTCATGAAAAGGTGCCAAATCCCTCTCAGCTCATTAGCGTCCCTCGCTACCATGGCTCGAGAATCCCTGGGGGAAGGTGGAAGTTGAAGCCAAAAAAAAATTGAACCATCATTTCTTTGACCGACCCGGCTAAGAAAATCTAGAGAGAAGGATGAAGAGTCATCTGATATAGGTAACTCCACATCATCCTTCCTCGGTCGCATGTTGACAAGGTCAGATCTTGTAATTCGAGCCATGGGTGACAGTCTCCTACCTAGATCACCCTCCAGAACTTAGTCAGTCAAACTACAGATCTTGAAATTCGAGCTGGTCCGACGACGGTACCCAGTTCACTGGCAGTCTCAGTAAGATCGAATTCCCAAAGATCGAAATTGACCTCCCAAGTTCTCATCAAGAAAACCATCACTTTGTGGAGGTAATTCGTTTCGATGCCAAAGGATTTTATAGGCAACTCAACCAACCACCTCACTTAATGAGCGTTCAAAAAGTCAAATGCTCCAACTTCCAAGGCATACAGTGACCTCAGTTATCATGAAGGAAGTGACATGGGCAAACACAAATATTCAAACAGTCAGCGCTTCAACTTCAACTTCCAAGGCATACAGTAACCTTGGTTATCACGAAGGAGGTGATGTAAGAAAATACGTGGCAATTCGCCGCACACCACAGCCGATGTGTCACTGCTGATACAAGACCTCGAGTACCTAGTCCCGGTTCGACCATGTCCAAATAGCAAAATGAGAGAAAGGAAAGAGAACATAGACAAATTTTATTCATTAAAAGAAAGACTACAAAGGCGTGGCCAACCCGCTGAAACGGAAGGGGTACAAACGACTATCATCGACACTTCGGCGTCGAATCTTTCTCGTTAAGAGGGGTAGACTTCTTCTTACAGTGCAATTCCTCTTCGTACGCTTCGGAGGCCAAACCCTCGAGCGAGAGGTGCAGGTACTGGATCTTCATATGTGTAAGGCCTTGTCGTACCCCGCATCCTGGGTGTCAAGCACCTGCAACACCGTTTCCTCCAGATCTTGTTTATCCATGGCCGCGTGCCCGGCCGCCTCGTCCAGCATCCCCAGTAATTTCCTCTCCTCGGTCTGCCACGCTAGTCGTTCCTCGACCCATCTCTCCTTCTTGGCCAATAATTCCTGCCGACCACTTCTCTCCTCCTTCAGTACCTTCTCGGTCTCTCTAGTACCCAGCCAGAGATCCTAGTTCCGACTCACCAAATTCCTGCCACTCTCCTGGGACGCAGAGCCCACGCAAGCATCGCACCCAACTTTCGCTTCAGCTCAGCCCCAGTGATAGCCACCTGCAAAAGGAAGGTTATAAGGAAAATTGGATATTAAAGCTGAGGGAGGATACCGACTTCAAGTGAGAGACCCCTACCAGGAATGAAGCTTGAGCACAATGGGAGTAGAGGCCTCGGGCCTCCCTCTTCAGGGACAATGATCCTCGGGGGGTGGCCAGGTTTTCGACCACCTGAACTGCGTTCGCACGATCCATCATCAGATCTGCCTCGGTTACAATCCAGGGAGGTATCCACACCTTTGCCGGTGAGGGCATCTTCGGTGCCGCTTGAGGAGCCCCTTCCATGGGGACCGACGACTCCGCAACAACGGTGAAAATGTCGACATCTTTTCTCTTCTTCCTCCCTGGAGGTGCAGTAGAAGGAGAACGGGGGTGCTTTGGAGTCCCCCCCCCCCCCGGAACTTCATTCACCTCGAGGTCCTCAGATCCCCTAGTGTCCTCGTTCCTCTCTCTGGCCTTTCCCTTGGCCAACTTACTCACATCCATCCCGACTTTAGCTTCGGCCTCAACTTTGGCCCGGGCCTCAGCATCAGCCCGAGCCTTGGCCTTGGCCTCCTTCAGTACCGCCTTATGGGCCAAACATCTTACCATCAGAATTGCGTAAGAAACCATGGTCAAAGGAAGAACGAAGACAATAAAGGAACAAGGTGAATAAATAACAGACGAAGGAGAGCAATATATAAGTATGAAACAGACATCGAATATTGTGCACACATGAGACACACGTGGGATATGTGAGTCCCTTGAACCCTGGCTTCCCCTCTAATACGACTTATTGGGTTCCACTAGAGCGTCACTCTCTTAGATTCTAACGAAAGGGCCAGCTAGCCCCTGAATAGTCATCAGAAATGTAACATCCCGTATTTTTATTTAATAAAAAAAATACATTTTTCAATTTTTACACGTACAATGCACGTGCTAATTTTTTCATCTTTATTTTTCTTACTCTCTTTTACTATTTTAGCATGCAAGAGTCTTTTATTTAGCCTTTCTTTAAACTCATGGACCTAAGAATAGATTCTAGCCCACTAGACTAACTAGTTAAATTAATTAAAAAGCAAGCCCACAAGACAAGCGCATTAATTAAATCTATTTTTTTAGTTGTGCATGGACTCACACATGACATGTAACAACTTTTAACACACATTTTAAAATTATAAGAATTGTATTAAATTTTGTGTGTGTGCACTAGTGCACAACATGTGTGCGTGCACTATGGAGAGAGTGGCCGGTCGGTTTTGGAAGAAGAGGGGTTGGGGGTTAGAAAGTTGAAGAGATGGAGAGTGGAGTAGTGGAGAGTTAAGTGAGTAGTTATTACGAGGGTGAAATTTGCATTTTAGCCCTTCACTTTGTCCTATAAATACCCTTGTTTTTCTTCTCTTTTCACACCAAAACAAAAAAAATTAGAGAGAGGAAAAAGAAAGAAAGTTAGAGAGTGTTCTTGTTGCTTTGGAGGCTTTTTGGAGTGCTCTTGCTAGGAGGAGAAGGACTAGGAGTGCTTGTTGGAGCTAGGAGTTGTGTCTCATCTTCTTTGTTACAAATTCTTCATTAGAGGTGGGTGATCTTGTGCTTTCTAAATGTAGGAAATGCATGTTAATAATGTTAAATGAGTAGTATGGATTAAATTGATGTGATTATAAAGTACACCCTCATGTTGATTATTTGTGCCATGAAAATTGTAGAAGTTATGTTGTATTCAATATATGCCTAGATACCATGATGATTAGAAAGAGGAAAGAAAGTAAAACAAATTAAATTGTTGCCATGAAATGTGTTAGTTTATGTATATTGCCTTGTTATGTTAAAAATTATAATTGTTGCATAAAAGAGTTTTGAGGTCCTCATGGACAATTAAGAGGCATGGTTGGTTTTATTACTAAATTTTAATTAGTATAAATGAGTGCATGAACTAGTTATAATGAATACAATTCTTAATTTCAAGTTTTTGAGAAAAATGCAAATTTATGTGTGAAATTGAGAGAGAAACTATTTGAAAGATTGTAGAGATTTCCTTTGTGGTAAAAAATGTATTTTTGTGAAGTTAAATTGATACACATAGATTCATTAAATATTTGTAAGAGATACAATATGCTATTTTGATTAAAATGAAGAAATGAAATTCATATTCATTAAAGAGAAGGAGATAATTTGAAATATAGATACAATGTCTAAAACATAAGTTTGGAAATTCGTGAATCACTGTTTTCAAGTAAACTCAGTATGAATGAGATAATTACAATCAATTAAAAAGATTAGATCGATCATATGTTTGAGTTTTGTGAAATAAATTAATTACAGTGCGGTATGAACAAAAGTTTAGCATTTTTATTTCATAACAGTGACTGGGGTTGGACTTTTTGGTTAGCGGAGGCCCTTTAAAGACTATTACTATAGCGCGCCTATGGTTTGGGTCGCAAGTTCGAAACTCGACAAACCCTCAATTCACCCAAACAGTGGATGCACGGTATGTATGACTTTCGGTTGCCACTATAACACCAAGTCCACTTGGACTTAGTGGCTCTCAGTGGCACTATATGGCGGCACTGTAGCTCACGGTTGGTCTTGGGTTCGAAACCCTATGGCCACATTTTGATTTTTTTTTGACATTTTTAATATTTTAAGTGAGTTTTCATGTAAATAAAAATTGGGAAAAATACCTAATAATCCTATAAAATGATATAGAATTTATTAAAAATAGTTTTAGAAATTTTCATGTATATTTTGAGAAATAAAAAGAGGAATTGAGATAGAAAATGAGTTATTGATTTCAAAATTGTTTATTTGAGTATTTGACATTTATTTTAGAAGAATAGTAAAATATTCATGTAAATTGATTTCTCTTGATGAGATTATACAAATATTTGATGTGGGTTGAGATATATTTTATGAGCTTAAATTGCTAATGAAACCTAAAGTGATGAATTTATGTTCATGAAAAGAAATATTGTTTTATTTTGAATTGTAAATGAATCATGAATGATGCTAAAATAAGACATTGATTTAATTGAGAATAAGTTGAAGATAAGAATATTTTTAGTTTAATACATGACTATTGAGGGTATGAGTACCCATGGATTCTTGTATATGAAAGGTTGTGATCTAGAGTTTAGTGAGACCTCAGGTACTGGCATTGTTGAATTAAAAGATTTGAGTTATTTTTGAGATATGGCCATGGAGCTATCTCGGTATTTGTGATTAAGTCCGGTAGGGAGGTAAAACTAACTCTAGGTATGATAATTTATTCATGTCTTGAACTTAAGAACTAGGCATTTAGAGAAGATGTAGTAAACCTGTGCGAACGTAAGTGGGGTACTCTATATAGTTGGGCAATGTACTTCGGGACTATAGACCTAGTCGGGCAGTGTAATCCGGGACTGAGGTTGCTTCGATGGAGACGATCTTTTATTTTAAATCTGGGACTATGCGTAGTCGGACGGATAGTTTGCCGTACTCCAGTGTATATATATATACCGGAGCTAGAGGAGCACTTGCGAGATGTTCGCACGACGAGGAGTCTGTATAAGAGTCGGGCAATGTGCTTTGGGACTGAGATCCGTACTGGTGGAATGTCTAAACCTTACTTTTATTACTGGGTAGTTGTCATGGCGAGGAGTCGAACCCTTTTAATGTGGAGTACGTAGGTGCTTGCCCTCGGACCTATGTAGTATGAGATGCATAGAATCCGAACAAGTATGCATTAGTGTCATCATGGTATAAAATATATGCATTAGGCATTAAGGCATTGCATACACTTACATATTTAGTGTAGTCACATTGAACACTTTATTTGCATACAAGTTTATGGTTTGTTAAAGTATTAAGATCGTTATATTTAAGGCATAGAGAGGATGGCCGAGTATAACATTTTCGTCAGTTGTAAGTAACTGACGTGCCCACAGTTTATTGCGCAGGAGTTGGATTTTTATGAAGATATAAAGTTGATATGATGTTGTGGATTAATTACAAGTTAAAGATGTTGTAAATTGTATATTATTTTCATTGTTGTACTTCATTTTATTTTCTGCTGTGTAAATAAATGTAAAGGACTGAGATGTATTATAAAGAAGTTCAAATTTCCTTGTAAATTTGTACGAAGTGAAGTGTAAAGATCCTGTGAAACTTCGAATTCGATCTTATTTGGAATTTGGGGCGTTACAAGAAAACCTTTTCGGAAATTAAGATTCAACATTATCATTCCATCAAAGAATTTCAGATACAAAGGGCGGTGGCCAGTCCGCTTTTGACACAATACGACAAGAACATAAAAACTAAAGGCAAGAGGAGGGACCTTCTCCCGGGAACCTCGGGAACAGGTTGCGTGTCTGATCACAACTCGGAAGAAAGTTCGGTTGGAGGTATAGGCGTGACCCCTCGCGAGCCGGGACGACCACAGTCATCACCTATTCCGACAAAACCCCCAGGAATAGGGTCGACGGCAACCCCCAGATCAGAAGGAATCGAGGGGGGAGTCGCTGGGAAGGTGACAAATTCCAGGTCGTACTCAAGAGGACCCAGGTCAAGGTCGGGGTATTTTCGCCTGATGCGCTTGGCGACTTGCCTGAAGCCACGCTCCTCGCCATCAACGATTTCACCCGCAGCTCCCACTAACTCCGATCGCATCTAGGCCAATTGGCGCTCTAGCACATCCTTCTCATTTAACAAGGCCCTATAAGTAGACTGCCTCTCGCCTGAGTCAACGTCCAAACTCTTCTCCAGCTCTTTCACCCTCTCCTCCAAAGCCTCAACACGTTTGTGCTCCTCCTCGCAGCTCTTCTTGAGCTGCTGCACGTTCTGAACCATCGAGCAAATGTTCAGATCGCCTCTTCATCTCGGCACCATAAAGAGCAGCCTGTAGGGAAAACCTAGAATGTTATCAAGGAACAATTACATTGGTAAGAAAAAAAACATGAGCACTCTCACTTGTACAACTCCTTGATAAAATTGAAGGAAACACGAAGTAGTAGTCCCTTGGGCGAAGTCCTCATGATCTCCAAGATGAGAAAGACTCTCCACTACTTCCTGAGCCATCTCCGGCTCTAGGACAAAGTACAACTCTCCGGTGGGTGGACCCTGTGCAGAATGCCCCGTGGTTACACCGGCAATCCCTAGCGAGCTATCAGTCGATCCCCCCTTGGAGTCTCCTCCATGCCCCCGGGCCTCCAGAGCCTTAGTTTTCTTCGAAATGTGCTCCCGAGCGGAAACTGTGGCTTTTGTTTCCCCTTACGGTCGGCATTCGGAACCTCCCGAGGCTTCGATGACAAGGCGATCATCACTCCAAGATCTGCCTAGGAAAGCAAACATCAGGTTAAGAAAAGTACCAATACTTTCAGTCAGACACTAGAGAACTTACTCGAGCCAATGGAGCTTAAACTAACATCAACCAACCTCTCTTCCGTTACTTGCTGCCAGTCGACACTAACACCCTCCCCGGAGAGTTTTTGAAACTCGACACTCTCTGCAGGACAAAGATCATGGGGCGAAGGGGAATCCATCTTTGGCGAACCCTCGTACGACCACTGGGTGGGAATATCCCAGGGCTCACCACTCCGGATGATAAAGTATCTTCTCTTGCCCTTAATAGAATCAGGATGACCATGCACCACCTTATACCCCCGATGCGGCAATATATACCACCAGTGGGGATGGCCCAGCAATGCTCTGAAGCCCAAGCACATTTGGAAATATTTAAGACGGAGAGGGATCCCCCTTTATGGCAGATCATGATAAAACTTGCCACCTGTTTCCACGAGTTCGGCGCATACTACATCGGGCTCAGGCCCGCCCAATTCAACACCTCCTTTATAAAAGAATGAAGGGGGAGACGCAAACCATAATAGAACATGTCGAAGTTCATGACACAAAGTGGCATCGGAAGATTGGCGTTCTGGGCAAGGTCGAAGCTCGAAAGTATCAAATCGAACCGGGGAGGAATGCGATAAGCCTCCCAAAACAACTCTAGTTCATTCCCCACCAAAGTACTCATCGTCTCATCCACATCCACTATCGACCGGCTGGATGGAGGCAAAATGCCAAAGCCAGGCTCATCCTTCAGGTCTTTGGGGTGCATTCAGAAGGACTTCGTCCGCATGAGCATCCCCCAAGTTTCGCTCACTAGACCAACCCCGGTGTCACCGGATCTGGCCTCATCTTTAGCCCAGCTATGGTCCCTTCCTTCGAAATAGAGATCCCAATAATGTCCACCACCGGATTGGGCACATTCGCGCCTATCGCCGCAAAGTTCTCAGAGTCACCCCCTTAAAATGGGTCGGCTCGACGAACGGGCAGCCAACCCACTCTGCAAAGAACTTGCATCTGACCTAGCATGGTTTCCAGAAGAGGATAACCCATCTGATTCTGCGGTTGACATATCAGAAGTTTACGACTTTGGAGAGAGAAACTTCAGGAGAAAAGAAAGAGAGCCCTTTGCAGTGCTGAGTGGGGGATCAAATTTATAAGGCGACTGGCTCTTGAACCATCGGCATGTGCCGCCGCCTCAAATTCTGCGAACGACAGCCTAATCAAATGACCGTTGTCACGTGCCATCTCCTCGAACCATGCAAGATCTGGCAGGAAGGAAGGCCATGTGGACAGAAAGTCCCATCAGAAGACATTTTGACATCCCAACTCAGATCGGCCCTGAGTTTCCCGCCAAGTTCACAACTCGAACTCATACCGAACATCATTTCAACTTTCCCCCGAAGCAACGCATCCACCGCAACTCAGCATTCTAACATCACCGTCATGCCGACACTTTTTTTCTCACGAGATATCTACTCCTCGGAAACAACCAACGGCTCATTCCTGAGAGTGGGCGACTTGTGATATGGGAAAATTGTAAGTGATCACCATCGTTGATTCTGGCACGAATCACGAAGCAATCATTTGGGACGCAGGCCAAACAAATCCATGAGCTTTCCTCAAGCCTATTCGCATGCCCCGGTGAATCACCTGTCGTTCGTGTAGGGCATGCCGTCTGTTATGTCGTAACCACACCTCCCTTAAATTATGGGGCAAATTAATCACAAATCTAGATCAAAGGGATTCCCCCCCCCCCCCGGCAAATCTATAACTGCAGCAACTGCTGTACAACTAGAGGTAACAACTCCTTCTCCACAGAATCCCTACCATAAAATAGCTGCTTTCTAAATTAAGCATCGGAGGGTCTATCGCCGGAAATATTCCCGGTGTTTCAGGCTTTATTTTGTAGATCTGTGGAGCGGCCATCGATCGTCCCACTAGTCCGATGTGTTGGGAATTATGAGGATCTTGTTGAGTCTTTGACACAATCAATACAAACCACCAAGCAAGACTAGATCACACCAATCACACAAAGCACACAAGAATTGTCCCGGTTGGGGCTTTCGCCTTAATCCGGGGGAGGAAGAACCGAGATATTATTTCAACTAAAGAAGATATAAGAATATTACAATTCTCACCACGACCCTCTCTCAAGACTATTGGAACTTGATGCTGCTTACAATGGAGAACTCTCATACCCTTCTCTATGAAGTACTCTTTTCTTCTATTCGGCACTCAATAGAATCATCATGGATCTATAAGCTGTTACAATTGTTTATATAGATCTAGAGACAAATCCTAAGTTGATATCTTGTTACAATAGCCATTGGATAGTACATGAGAGATAACCCTACGATAGGAACCACACAATCCAACTTGAAGAGCAAGTTGGGTTTTTCACGAATCAGCTAGACTCAAGCCCAAAACCCATCAATGCCGTAAACGGTCGACCGCACCAACAAGTCGGTCGACTGTCCTCCTCTTTGGAAGACTTCGTGCAGAGGACGGTCGACCGCACATGAGGGACGGTCGACCGCAACTTCTGCTGTTGCTATCGCTGACTATTTCTCACCTCCACTCCATTTCCAGTCGTCTATATCCCTCCATCGTCTTATCGTCTTCTTATCCAACATCGTATGCAAGACATAAACTAAACAATCTCCACCTTGGATTGCATACACATGAATCTATACCTGTGTGATTTAAAACTCTTCTAGACCTTTCTTCTCCAATTTGTAAATAACGTGTTTCTATGGCTTCTCCTGCTAGTTGAACAAACCTCCACCTGTTTTCCTCCAGCTGTATGCCCCCCTCAAGGGCACACCCTTGTAGATGTAATCATGGAGGTGCCACCCTCCACACAAACTCCACCAACATCAAGGCTCTCTTCACCTTCCAACATTTTCGAACGTTGCAGTCTCGCATCGGCAATTCTAGTGATGGCTTACTAGATGATGCTTTAGGAACAATGGACTTCCATGCACTCGGCCGAATTTTTTTGCTCCTACAAAGCTGGTAGAGGTTGTGCTGACCCTGCCCAATCTCCCTCTTACCCTTCATTACCTTACGAAGACTCTCCCAAACTGTCAAAACTCCACCTCGAGCTGTGTACCTGCAGCCACGAGCATCAAGAGTACCCAAGGATATAAGATTCTACTATATCGAAGGAATATGCATGACCTCTTCTAGTGTGAACCCTTTACTATCTAGCATCAACAATTCAACAGTTTCCTCACCCACTACTTCACAAATCTCACCACTCCCCGTTCTTACACTACTGTCTATTGATGACTTGTAAGTAGAAAACATTTCCCTCTCGGAGAAAATATGAGAAGAACTTCCCGAATGAAGATACCAACTTGAATCCACATCTGAAGAACTTGAAACAAGAAGACAATAATCGTCATTATTATCTGACTCAGTTGCGCTGACTATATGGGCTTGTTCCCCTTCTTTAGTAGCACTTTCCTGACTCAACCACTTGCAACAATCTCTCTTGTAATACCCAACTCCTCTACAGTAATGGAAACGAACCTTACTCTTGTGTGTCGCATCCCTTCCAATTGAAGTATCACCATCCACCGCAAAACACTCTAAAGAAATAGACCCTTCTTTATGAGTCTCCTTTCTTAGTTCATCTTCCTTCATACCCTTAATCACCCTGGCTACAGTAAGTGTCTCCTTGGCTGATTTCTCATATAGCATGGTAGTATCAAGTGATCATAAGAAGTTGGCAGTGAATATATCAAGTTGAAAGCTTTATCCTTTTCGCTAAGATCATCAACGTTAATCGCCTTCAGTTCAGATATTACCTCATTGAACTCCACAATATGATCTTGAAGATGGGTACCTTCCTTCATTAAGAACCTAAACAGCTTCCTCTTCCAATACATCTGATCTAGCAACGACGATCCCGAGTAGTCAGATTTGAGTCTCGCTCAAAGACTCGTCGCACTTTTCTCCTCAAAAATATTACACTTGACTTCATCCGCCAATTGCAACCGGATTAAACTCAAGCCCTTCAAACAAATCTCATCCCACTTCTCCTGCTTTACGTCGGTTGGTTTCTTCTCTTCGAGGACAAAGTGCAAGTCCTTCTGAACAAAAACATCATACATGTCCACCATCCATAGATTGAAGTTGATCTTACCATCAAACCACTTGATTTTCGTCTTTTGATCTGCCATCTTCAAGGAACTCAAACAAATCCACGAACCTGATTGCTCTGATACCACTTGTTAGGAATTATGAGGATCTTGTTGAGTGTTTGACACAATCAACACAAATCACCAAGCAAGACTAGATTACACCAATCACACAAAGCACACAAGAATTGTCCCGGTTGGGGCTTTCGCCTTAATCAGGGGGAGGAAGAACCGAGATATTATTTCAACTAGAGAAGATACAAGAATATTACAATTCTCACCACGACCTTTTTTCAAGCCTATTGGAACTTGATGCTGCTTACAATAGAGAACTCTCTCACCCTTCTGTATGAAGTACTCTCTTCTTTTATTCGGCACTCAATAGAATCATTATGGATCTATGAGCCGTTATAATTGTTTATATAGATCTAGAGACAAAACCTAAATTGATATCTTGTTACAATAAACATTGAATAGTACATAAGAGATAACCCTACGATAGGAGCCACACGATCCAACTTGAAGAGCAAGTTGGGCTTTTTACCAATCAGCCAGACTCAAGTCCGAAACCCATCAGCGTCACGAACGGTCGACCACACCAACAAGTCGGTCGACTGTCCTCCTCTCTGAAAGACTTCGTGCAGGGAACGGTCGACCGAACATGAGGGACGGTCGACCGCAACTTCTGCTGTTGCTACCGCGGACTATTTCTCACCTCCACTCCGTTTCCAATCGTCTCTATCCCTCCATCGTCTTATCGTCTTCTTATCCAACATCGTATGCAAGACAAACTCAACACGATGTCCATTCGGGTCTGGAGCGAACGATAGGATTATCGCAGTTTTCTCAAAACAAAGAACTCACATTATCTGTTGATCCACACACCCAAGAAAAAGACCACAACAATGGATACGATAATTCATATAGAATTGCAGGGTGCCACTGGATCACATTAAGATATATGTCCTTTGTGACCTCCTCAAAGTTTGAGAGTCATATGGGTTACTATGCGACATCCGGTCTTATTAAAATATGTCCCCTGTTTGATCTCCTCGACGATTGAGATCATGGAAGGGTGCAGAAGGTCCAATGTTATGTACTCCTACTCCGCTGTTCCCCATACCGTTGGGGTGTCCAGCTTTTCGCTCCACCTATTGGGGACCATTCTAATACACGAGTACAAAACTAGCCATTAAAAAACTCAGTCACATATAGATTTTTCATAAGAATATTAGTAAACATAATGAAAGTTGTTGCGCTGTTTAGTATATGGAAATTGATGCAACCTCTCAAACCTGAATAAAAGGGCCGGGTCCTCGGCCTCGGCCAGGGGCAAATTCCTTGGCCTTTGAGGTTTTCTGAACTCTGAGCTGTTCCTCCAAGCTCATTATAACATGACGGCATTAGTGCATCATCAAGATTCATTTCATTGGCTCCTCACTAATCAAAGTTATGATAATGAAATGATTTGATATATTAAGCAAAATGAATGATAACAAAAACCAAGTAAAAAACGGAATATTTAGTAGAAAGGTGTTTAATAAAGAGTCCAAGGTGGTGGACAATGAGAAGACAAAAGAAGGGGGGGATAATAATGGGTTTTGTATAGAGGGGAGAGGAGAGAAGGGTGAAGCACTGAGGCGACAAAATCCCATGAGAGTGGGAGAATGTGGGGGAGTTGTGGCTGGCACTGGCAGTGGTATCTGATAACATGGAATTTGGGGTTACATCGAACCACTAGCATCAGCACTCAGCAGCACCAGAGCCAAGTAGTCGATTTGATTTGATTGGATTTCTAAAACTTTTTCTTTAAATTTTCTTTTTAATTGTTTTTCTGTGCCTTTAAGTGTGTGTGTGGGGGGGGGGGGGGGGGGGGGGGGGGGGGGGGGTGTTGATATTTTATGAGATATATATGATTTAATGCTTTGTATGTTAAGAATAATGCTTTGTATGTTAAGAATATTCATATTGTAGTCATTATATTTATATAGATGAGATATGACAAGATATTGTATTCAAAAGAAATGTACGTTAAGCACTTGTTTTTGTTTTGATTTGTTTTCGTTTTGTTATTTTTTCTTTAGAGGAAAATATCTCTAAGGAAGCCCATAGTAATCTAGGTGCGAGTGTCAATTAGATCTAGTGGTTAGCTTGTTTACTAGTGAGCGAAAATTTAGGAGTTTAAAACTCATTTGCATCATTTCTTTATGACGAAAATGTGCATGTGAGTGTGCAGTAACGATATTGTTGAAGTGATATGGATAAATTGTCATTTTTTTTATAGGTTTGTTCATAACTTCTGTAAGTAATTTATTATTAAAAATATGTTTTGTAAAGTATAGTTTTTAAAGCAGTCCAATACATTTAGGATACAACAACTAATTTTCTGCTAAAAGTTAATAAATATGCAAAGCTATAATTTTAAATTTTAAATTAAGCTAGTCCATGTACCAGCAGATCCAACACGAATGTAATGGAAAGAACACAGGACAAATAAAATGTAGTGGAAAAAATACTATTCTTTTGTTGGTGAAAGAAACAAGAAGAATGGGTATCTTAAATCATTTTTTTAATCTGTGACTTAACTGAGGTTATTTTAGAACATTATCTATACAACTATAAAGTACGAGTCTGAGGAATATTCTTATATCTCATATGTTAATTTTGTCTACTATTGTAGATAATTTACTCTGAAAGTTTTTTGAAGGACTGGTAATTTGCAAATTGTAAATAATAAGTTATATCCACTCCAGAATATATAAGTTGATGGGTAACCAAAACTTAACTAAATTTCTTCCGAAATTAAAATTGAGGATTTATACTTACATCACATGAAAATACAATATACAATACTTTGGATAACAAATGAAGATGCACACTTAATGCGTAATTAACAAACTTTTTGACAGGCAATACTGGTTCTCAAACTGATGGAAAATGAATATCTCTTCTCTACTATTTTAATAGGAGAGTTGGGGTTGTAAACAAACAAATCCTAATTTTGTAACTGAGTAAACACATGCAATATACGGCAAACTAAATCTACCAAATATACCCGTGTGATGCACGTGCAGCTTCTAAAAAAGGGATATTTTAGCAAATGCCCCCATTTAAAATGTGAAAATTAGCATATACTCCCACTATTTTTAAAAACTAAGAAATACTCCTATTTCTAATATTATAATGGGAGAAGACCTTAGTGTCATTTGTAAATGTTTTGTCAATCTACCAACCCGTGCAATACACGTGCATAACTATTATAAAGGAGGTTCTAAGTTCAAATCCAGATTATGTCTAAATTTTTATTTTAAAAAACTATATTTATTAAGACGTGCATCGCACGTGCAAATTACTAGTACCATTAATTTCAGAATTAGTACATGGTATCATAATTCATATATGTTAAAATAAAATATGAAAAGAAAATTTCTTCAATATATTACCACTTTACCAGGCTTAACTTGCACGCGTGATATTTGTGCTACTTTCATCATTTTCAACATATCAGAAGAGCACACTCTACTATTTAATCGTTAAGTGTGGCTGGATACTTGAATTGAATCTTGTACAATTTCTTTTTCACTGAAAGTTTGGTTTCACACATCATTCACATTATATCTAACAGTACACACAGGACTTAGCTGCACGCACAATACATGATCAAGAAATAGAAAATTATACACGGCTAATAGTTGAATAAAGGCTAGATGTGAAAAAACCTCAATAAGTATTGCCAATTTTCAAAAAATCATACTCAACTTTCTTTTATTTTAAAAACTACCCTCAACTATGTTTTCAAGGTATGGGTGAGTGTGGTTTTCACCAAAAATAAAAATAAAAAATTGTGTTGAAAACATAGGACGAAGGTTTTTTCAAAAAAAAAGTTTAGTGTGATTTTTTTTGAAAATCGGCAATATTTGAAGAGTAATGTTACACCTACTATCAAATCTACTAACTTTCCATTTACTATCTTAGGTGGCACACTGTTAGTGGATGTTTCTACCACCTATTCTACAATAACCTTCACCAATATTGTGTCACCTAAGGTAGTAAAAAAACATGTAGTATATTTGGTAGTAGGTATAGCATTACCCATATTTGAATGAGGTTTTTGTTGGATATATTGGTATATTCTCTCTATATAAATATAGCACGTGCATATTTGTAACACGTGTAATGAACGTACAATTGATTGGATATTGGAACGCGGGTTTGTGGGCTTATAACCCGATACCCAAACCAGTATTTAGAGATAAATACTGGCTTGTGATAGCAGTCTAGGTATTCCAATCTTGATACCTAGGGTGAATATCTCAAGCAACTTAGATCTAGAGATAAACCCTAATTCCCAATTGTTAATTTCTCACAAAACCTAACAATCTTGAGATATTAATCAATTTTGTGAGATTAATTAAGCGGGATACCATCGGTTGTTGAATCCCGTCAGAATCATCTGGAGCCGCCAGATCTCATCGGAAACAGTGAAGCCGACGTCGGAACCCTATCGCCATCTTTCGCGAAGCCGATCAGTTGTCGTTCGTCGCTCGCTGATCTGCTGCGAAGCCGATCGCTCGACATTTCGTCGCTTGCCGATCTGCTGCGAAGCCGATCGCTCGCCATATTCGTCGCTCGCCGTTCGCGTCGCGAGGTCGTCAGGCCCCGAACCCCACCTCTTCCGTTCGATGTCGACGGCAGTCACATCACAGGCGCCAACTCCGACCCCTCTCTCTCTTCTTCAAGATCTGTGTGTGAAACCCTAATTAAAGAAGAAGACAGTGAAGAGATTTTGTATCTCATTATCAGATCTGTTGAGACGCACACAAGGTGTTTGATGCTGGGTCTCTTTGGCGCAGAATAGTTTGTTGTTTGGATTTGTTCCCAACAGACATGAGTCTAATCAATTGAAGGGGAAGAGATGACGAAAGATAAGTTCTTTAATTTCCTCATATTAAATTCCTGTTAAATATTTTGCTATGTGCTGGAAGTTCAAAACACTCGTTCTAAAATTATGTTTTGAATTATAGAATTACTATGATGCTAAGTGATTAAGTTCAAGACTGTATTAATCACTTGTTTAAATTAAATACAAGTTGAACAGTTGTTTTGGCTATGTGCTAAAATACAATATCTATTTTGATAAGTTAAACTGTATGTTGACTATAAAAATCGAATCTCCAATTAAATTGTTGCTAGAATTAGATTGTGCTAATAACCTGTTTTAATTGGCTAATCTTTAGCAATTTGATGAATGTAGGAACTTGAATGTTACCTACAAATTGTGTGTGTTGGAGACGATGGATTTGTATCATGGTATGATAAGTCTGCACTACGCAGGCTTCTCCATCGAATTTGAAAAAACACTTCTAACTTGAAGTGTCGGTATGATCTACTTTAATTTTCTCAGTATTTTTCATGTGATGAATGTATTAACGTTTTGTGCGTTTGATCATATGATTGAGAGTTTCAGATCATAGTTATTCTTACTCTGGAAAACTAGCATGTTTAGGGTTATTAAGTATTTTATCATACTATGTGTATAGATATTTCGACAAATCCATTGTTTGCAGTTTGTGTGAGATTACATATTTGCTTCTCAAAAATTTAAAATAAAATAAAATTGTATAAGATGTATAACAAATGTCTGTAACTTAGGAGAGAGCATCTCTTAATGTAGAATATGACTCTACTAGTTACGTTGTGTTCCCTCTTGTTCATTGTACTGTGTGTGCAAAGTTGAATATAATTTGTTAGTCATTATCTCATTTAGCGTTATGAAGATGATGAAGAACGAGTAAAGGAAAGAACTCTTTGCTCAATGTGTTTGAGCTAGTGGACATTGTTAGAACCATTAGAGAAAGCAAATAATTTTTGAAAAATGTGATTGAGTAATTTTGTATTAACTCTTATAAAGTGCATATATTGTCAATCGTATGTATAAGTTGAGTTTAACAAATGAGACAATTAATAATAATAGTTCTAATTCTGTTCTTGAACATAGCATAATTGGCTAAGATTTGAGAACTATATATTCAATTGTTTGTGAGGAAATGTGATCTAATTATCAAAACTGTGGGGAAATGGAGTTAAAAGCTATTGAGTCAAAGCTTTAACATCCAAGCTGTTTTGAAATTTAGAATCACTATGAACTATATATTAAATTGTTTGTTCTTATTAAAACTCATAACCCTACTAAATGACACTTCATTAAAATATGACAAATATGAAAGTTGTGCTCAGATTATAATTACTAGAAAATCATTTAGTATGGTCTCTAGGAGCACACGACTTCTTGAGTCAATACATTCTGATATTTGTGATCTCAGTAGCTTTGTGATTAGATGAGACGATTGTTGGTCAGAAGTATTTAATCTCTTTTGTAGATGATTAATATAAGTCTGTCATATATATGAAGAATGAAGCACTTGTTATTCTCAATGAATTAAAAATTATTGTTAAATGCTAAAAATCAAGGGTTCAGACTTAATAGAGGTAGTGAATATGTTTTGACAACTTTAGAGAAGTTTGCATTGGGCATAATCTCTAGTGCACTCTACTTACAACAGTCAAACGGTATTGATAAAAGTTAGAATCAAACACTTAGTGAAATGTTGAATTTTATATTATTGACTGTTGTTTGTCTTGTGTAATTATGAGTGATGTTGTATTGTTAATCATATCTCTAATGTGTTACTATACTCTAAAATTGAATACACTTTATAAATCATGGTATGAAAACACAAATAATTTTGTTAAAGTGAAAATTTGTGTTGTGATACATTTGTTAGAGTACATGATCCTAGAAGGCCTAAAGTAGGACCTACAACAAATATTTGTGTGCTTAAAAAGTGCAGAATGTAGCTCTGTGGACAGATGTTGGATCCATCTAATTTGTGTTAGAAGAATCTAGACTTGCAAAGTTCTTTGAAGATATGTTCATCAAAGATAAATGTATGTAATAATCTAGTCCTACAGACATGTTCAATGATTCACAGTTGGAATCAAGAACCAGCCTTACTGTCACTTGAAAACTTGAATGACAAATGAGCTAAGAAGAGTCTTTAGTAAACAATGAGATGATTCTGTGTCATACAATAATACTTTAATTTAGTTGATCTGCCGAAAGGAGCTAAAACTATAGTAAGTAAGTGGGGTTTTGTAAAAGAAACTTAATTTTGATTGTTCAGTAGCAATTTTAATGCTTGTTAGTAGCTAACAGATTGACTGAGAAAAATGGGGTAGATGTATTTGATGTCTACTCACATGTTTGTCATATTGCTACAATAAGTATTCTTCTTACCCTTACATCTATTGAAAATTTTGTCATTCATAAAGGATAATTAAAAGGCTTTGTACTTAATGTTTTGTACTAAACAGTTTTGTACTGGAAAGTTTTGAACTAATATGTTTAGTGAACAAGATTTACAATATAGTAAAATCATTGTATGTTCTTAAAACATGTATAGCCAATAGATAAATAATTTGACATATTTTTGAAAGAGCCTAGTATATGAATCAAGTAATTCAGATCAGTGCCTTCAATTTTGTGGTGTGTCAAATATAGTGACTATTATTTACTTGTTCTGTTGACATGCAAGTTCTTGGAAGTGACCTCTTTATTATAAATGAAGTTAAAATTATGCTATACAAAGAATTCAACACGAAAGCCTAGGTACTGTGGACACCATAGGTATAAGGGTGAGTTTTCAGTTGGCAAGGGATAACTCTTAGCCAGACTCATCAAATCAAAATGTATTTCAAAAGTGGGGATATAGTGATTGAAAGTGTGTTTTGAAATACCTTATGATTATGATAAAAGGTTGACACCTAATGATGGTGTAACTATGAGACATGTAGATCATTCTAAAGGAATTGACTGTCTCAGGTATACAAAGATCTGCACTAGAATAGACATAGCCTTTGAGGTAGGTATGATCTGCAGATTCACTAATAATTCCATACACATTTGAGTGTCCTTAAGAGGCTAATGAGATACCTGAATGGTATTCAAGAGTTTGCTTTGTGCTACTCTAGTCATTCTTCGAATGAATGACTGACCTGATGCATTATGATGCTCGGAATTTAGTGAAAGTCGATAACTAGTAGATATGTGTTTACACTAGGAGAAACAGAAATGTTATGGAAACAAAAGCAAACATGCACTGTGCTATCATCCATGAAATCAGACCTCTATGTGTAATCCTCTGCAGGGGAAAAGGCTGAGTGGATTGAAGAAATTGTTGCTAGTTATCCATTAAGAAGTTTAAGTAACTCTCTAATTCTGTTATACGACTATCAAGCTACAATGCACTGTAGCTCATAACTCACTTTATAATAGTAAGATGAGTATATTAAGGCTGAAAGAAGCCTAGTTGAACTTTCTCATAGATAAAGTGCAATTGTGACAAGTATGGCTAATGCTCTTGCTAAGAGACTTGAAAGTGATCTAATTATCAAAACTGTGGGGGAAAGTGGAGTTAAAAGCTATTGAGTAAAAAGCTTTAACATCCAAGTTGTTTTGAAATTTAGAATCCAATTGGAGCCATAGAGAAGTTCAAACTTAAGCATCAATTTTAGGCAGTTGACATGTTTTAGATAATTTTGATGATTCGACATAAATTCCACAAATATATAATGTCATTCCAATTTTGATGGTATTATATATCTAGGAATTTACTTAGAATAATCATATTATTCCAATACGAAACATGAAAACTTGTCGATGTGTTTCCGATGATTAAATTGTCCTAAATATCATTCCAATTTTGATGATATGTCTTTTATGGATACATGTTTCATTCCAATTTTGATGATTCAATGTTAAACCATGATTGAAACGGCAGTCTTTTCATTCCAATATGAAACATAGTATGGTTCTTGTGTAGAAACTATAAAGTTCATGTACTTTACTTATTAAAGATACTTGATTGTGATGCTTGCGTTACATTTTTGCTAAGCTAATTATGAATTGTACTAAGTTCTTTTGTGGAACTAGATACTTTGTGAAATTGTTGGAATTCTTAGAGATGTGTCTCTTGATATTCTTATTTTCAATAAGCTAGCAAAGATGGAGGAGTTGAATCCGTCAACATAGATTTCAAAAATAATGATTTGCTTAAAATGGAGGAGTAAACATAAAGCAGTGTGCAAGGATAGAATTTCAATTTATTTCTTTTGAGAATAAATTAGTCACTTGCTTGGTAAAACTTCTGTTGAGTTTAAGACTCTTGTGTTCATGAGCTTAAAACTCATATTTTGTTCTTGAAGTTTATTTGCTTTGTTTGATTTTGAAACTATGACAGATTATTCCAGTTTGTTTAATCTTTGTGAACTATTCTGAATTGGATATGGTTTGGAACTAGTTAATTATATTGGTTTAGTCTTGATTGAACTATTCAGTTTTATAATTCTATTGGTTCTTATGAAACTATACCTTTATGATGCTTTTCCTTTATGGACTGCTATCAGCCAGTCAGTTGTATACTGATCTGATGAGATAATCCTGTACTTTATATATTGAGAATATAGGAGGAGATTGTTGGATATATTGGTATATTCTCTCTATATAAATATAGCACGTGCATATGTGTAACACGTGTAATGAACGTACAATTGATTGGATATTGGAACGCGGGTTTGTGGGCTTATAACCCAATACCCAAACCAGTATTTAGAGATAAATACTGGCTTGTGATAGCAGTCTAGGTATTCCAATCTTGATACTTAGGGTGAATATCTCAAGCAACTTAGATCTAGAGATAAACCCTAATTCCCAATTGTTAATTTCTCACAAAACCTAACAGTTTTTTCACATTTAACCTTGAATAAAATATTTATCGTCAGTTTCTGCCATTTAATAAATGTCAACTTTACATACAAAAACAATAATAATTCTGATTTTTTAACTCTGCTAGATTTAACGCAATATCTTCTAACGCATCGCTTATAGAGAATTTCATAGTATTTGTGCGTATATTTTTTGAATTGATGTTTATGGGATTTTGACAAGTTTTACGTTGACTGTCAACTACCTAACACAATCATTATCATTCTCCCGTTTATAGCCGAATTTCTAACTTGGGGGCAGACAATAACAAATTAAAATGTGAACTTCACATGTATTAAATATTTTGTTTTACACAGAAGACAGTAAAGATAAGTTGACTTGGCCCATAAAAATGGAACTATAATAGTCAAGTCATTAAAGCTGGGGTCCCGTCCCTCAAGTTGTGCCGTTGAGTACTGCCGACTTTGGTGTTTTTGTGTTGGACATTCGGATCTGAAAGTGAAAGCTTTTCAGCTATATACTGAGCCTAGTGGTTGGATTCCCCCAACTCCATTCTTAACCCCTGAGGAAACCAGCTGGAAACAAAGATTTCCAAAAAAGCAAGAAAGAGAAGCAGCAAAACTCCCCCTACAGAGATTAGTGGTGGGGTTGGCTGCTTAGAATTGCAATTTTTCGAGTGTTATTAAAAGAAGTAGCAGCAGCAATAATTTGCATCTGCTACCTCCTAAATATCCATTCCAAAACTAGTAACACAATCATACATCTTCATCATTTCTGTGTTCATCTCTATCCTTTAGGGTGGCTCCAACCCAAGCTAAACCTACAAACCCAAGTCCCATTTACTACCTTAGTTGGCTTTGGGAGCACAGAGTAGCTAGGTTCAGACCCCCCCACCCCCAGCCACAGAATCAGAGTAAGCATTTTTTTTTTTTTTTGCTCCAAATTTTAGTAACAGTAGGCAACAAAATCTTAGTTACTATATACTAAGATTGCATTTTTATTATTTATTATTATTATTTTGTTTTCACACCCTTAATAATTGCTGCAAAACTGATTTTGTCATGTTGTACCTGTCCTTTTTCCTAGGCTCCTTGGCTCTTTCTCGATCTCATTCTTTCCTTCACTTGAAATTGAGCAATTCAGAGATATACAAGCAACAACTTTGATTCAGCAATGGCTACAGGACATGCCGATGATGAGACGATTATTGCGAGTCACAACGAAACCGATCAAGAACTGATCATTGAGAAGGAGGAGAATGGCGGCCAAGGGTCGGCTCATTCCTCCTCTTTCAACATGCAGAGCTTCCTCTGGCATGGTGGTTCTGTTTACGATGCGTGGTTCAGTTGCGCTTCAAATCAGGTACTGCTTTAATTGCTATATCTTCAGTTTCTGAAAAGTACTTTTAGTAATGTATGCTCAATACTGGGGAAGGAAAACAAAAAAAAAAACTGAATTTGCAGGTGGCTCAAGTCCTGTTGACGCTGCCGTACTCGTTCGCGCAGCTGGGGATGGTGTCTGGAATCGTGTTCCAGATCTTTTACGGGATTATGGGCAGTTGGACTGCGTACTTGATCAGTGTACTTTACATGGAGTACCGAACTCGGAAGGGGAAGGAGAATGTGAGTTTCAAGAACCATGTGATTCAGTGGTTTGAGGTGCTTGATGGGCTGCTGGGGCCTTACTGGAAGGCTGTTGGCCTTGCCTTCAATTGTACCTTCCTCCTCTTTGGATCGGTCATACAGTTGATCGGTTGTGCAAGGTACCTTACCTTACATTACCTTACTGTTAAATACACCGGCCGACTTGTTTTACTAACCGGAAATTTGATTGATGGCAGCAACATTTACTACGTGAACGATCACCTGGATAAGAGGACATGGACTTATATATTTGGTGCCTGTTGCGCCACATCTGTGTTCATCCCTTCTTTCCACAACTACAGAATTTGGTCTTTTTTGGGGCTTGGTATGACCACTTACACTGCTTGGTACCTCACCATTGCTGCTTTCGTCAATGGCCAGGTTCAACTGATTTACCCTATTTTTAATTACTACAGTTACTGTTGGATATACAGCTATATTCTCATTACATGAATAATATTATGTATAATATTGTTTTATGGATAATACGTGTGTCATACGTACTAATTGTATGAATTTCGGTTGAGTGGGTTTAGAATCTAGGATAAATACTGGCTTGTGATAGTAGTCTAGGAATTCTAATTTTGATACATAGGATAAATATTTTAAACATCTTAGTCTAGGATATTAATCCTAATTTCTTCTATTATAAATTATAGTTTCTCATAATCTCTAACATATAATCATTACGGTTTTTCCTGTCAACTCCTGCTTACTCTGCTATGTTTGCCTCTCTGCAGAAGTAGTATTTTACTTTCCCACACACGGTAATCATAGTGTACCCCTTGGTGTAGTGAAAACATGACATGGTCTTCTGGTGCAGGTTGATGGTGTGACGCACTCCGGCCCGAAAAAGATGGTGCTCTACTTCACTGGTGCCACCAATATCCTCTACACTTTCGGTGGCCATGCTGTTACTGTGTAAGAAATTTGTCGTTGCACTATATAGAATTTCACTTTTACTATTTACTAGTGATTTACAGGTGCGATATACGTTCTAATTATTTTTTAATTTATTCTATAAAGTAAATAATAAAATGTAATCTAGCTTCGAACCTCAGACCTTCTTTTACTCATTCATATTTTTGACAAATTATCTCTAGCTTTTGTAAATAAAAGTTTGTGCGGCTTAAAAATAAATAATTAAGATTAGATAGTTAAATGTATACATACAGATTGCCTATCTCTAATATTATAATGGGAGAAAGCCTTAGTGTCATTTGTCATTCTGTTATTCTACCAACATGTACAACGCACGTACATAACTAATATAAAGGATGTTTCCGGTTCAAATCCTTCCTACATCAGAGTTTTTATTTTTTATTTTTGAAATTATTAAAACGTGCATCGCACGTGTAAATTACTAGTAAATAATAACCCCACCTCTCCTATATTATTAGATTAGATTAGATAGATGTTCGTCGGTGCTTACCAACACAGCTTTTGGTGGTGGGCCAGGGTGGAAGGACAAGGCCTAATGGGAATTGGGTATTGGCCCATAGTCCTTGATATGATGTGATATTCTAGCTTTTCCTCCCTTAATTATTAAAAACAAAAAATATATATTTTCTCTTATCTCTTTTTTAATGGCTCCTACCCCACCCTATAATGAGTTACTGTTATTGTACGAATCTGGATGCAGCTCACATTAGCTTTAGGATGGTTGTGTAGGCCATTAGAGCATCTAGTCGTCGTCTATAATTAAAATATGTATATTATATCTTATACTAATAGGAGAGAGAATTTATCTTCTTTCTTCTTTTTCTATTTTGAAATAAAAAAATAAGAGTAAAAGTATGAATTCCTATTTAACTAACACATGCACAACGCATGATTTTTATTATAAAAACAAAAACAAAATAAAAACTACAATCCCTCAAAAATAGTCTCTTCTCGTTTCACTTTCCAATCTCACAAAATCTCCCCCCCCCCCCCCCCCCCCCCCAAAAAAAAAAATTTAGTAATATTCAATTATATAAAATCATTGTTTGACAGTGATTTTCTAAACTATCTGTTTATGTGAGGATGATAATGAAGATTTTAGTAATTACAGTATAAATGATATTCATAAGTTTTGCCCAATTCGCTAACATTTTTTGGAAGCTTTAAATAATTTAATGAGTTTCCCAAAACTATTTTAGACTGTGTAATTTACACAGGATAACACTAGTTTGGTATATAGCAATGGAAAATATAAAAATGAGTTGTAATCGTCTAAATCCAAAATTTGGCTTTTAAAACGTTGGACGTACGAAAGATAATTTTACATGCATGAGTTTTTTTTTCTTTCTTTTTTTTCCAAAAATATCGGACGGGATATCAATACAAATTTCCGAGAATTTTTTTGTGTATATGTACCCATAAAATTACTATAGGTTCAGATGTATAGAAGAAAAAAAATTGAGAAGAAAAGAGGTGGACGGCACATGATTTACCTATTTGACTTTTCTAATTTTTTTTTAAAAAAATTCAATCTCATATCCCGTCCGATCTATTTAATTAAAAAAAAAAAATTAGACAACTCGACGGACGAGAGATCATGTTCCGAAACCAAATTTTGGCTTTTGCCATTTCTTCTTCCAAATTTGACAGTGTATTGTTCACTTCAAATCCAAAAATGGGTATTTAGCCAATGATTGCAACAATTTTTTGGCCAAATTATCTATTTTTTGGATATTTGGACAACGACTACAAATGCTCTTAGCAGGTACTACTTGCTGAGTAATCGTATCTTGATCTTGGATTAAGAGAATCTTTCTTTTTATTAGTGGGGAAGTAATTATGTTTAGAAGGTATGAAAGTGGACTTTTGTTCTCTTTCTTTGTAAATGGTATGTAAAAGTGGTTAAGGTTGTTTGTTTGTGATTAGCTTTATTATGATAGTGAACGAAGTGATTATGGTTTGATTATTATTCTTTCAACTTTTTGTTACTTTGATTAGTCTATAGCTTTAAGCATAGTATCAATTCACGATCGAGTAGTAATCATTCCCATCATGTAGATTTTAGGGCATAGAAATATCTAATTAGTAATTAATTCAATGTCACATGCATATACCCTTTTGTTTACTAAATCAAATCTTTTCAGATTTGATAAGTAGAGAAAGATCATTAATAGTATACTTGTCAAGTGAAATTATTTCTTATATTTCAAGATTCGGGTTTTGCCACTTGCCCCACAATGCATGTGATGTTCAGAGTTTGATTAAAGTTTTCTTTTCCTTTTCAATTTTCTTTTTCAAAATAAGTTGATTGCACATGCTAATGAAACTCAAATTCCATTAATGTTTGTCTTAAACTATAACTTATCACTGGTTTTGTTTATATATTTAAGATGAGTCCCCTTCCGTTGTGCACTAGGCTGCCGTGTGCATTCGTGTACAATCGGCCTTCCCGTCTTCGTATTGATGATCGGAACATTCACATTGATCTACACATTTAAATTATTCTAAATATGTAAAATCAAATCATTTAAAATTTATTTGCCCATCCATTGAAGTGTTACAAAATTGTATGCCTGAAAATCGTTGTTTTTTATAGTCACATGATGGATGGGCAAATAAATTTTAAATAATTTGATTTTACATATTTAGACTAATTTAGATGTGTAGATCACCGTGAACGGTTCCGATCGTCAATACGAAAGTTGGAAGGCCAAGTGCACACGGTAGCTTAGTGCACAACGAAAGGGGCTATATTTAAGATTTGGAGATTGTTAGAATTAGAAATAGGAAAATATTTTTTTATTGATTGATTAAACTGAGTACAATATGTCTCCTATATATAGGAGAGAAGAGAATACTAAACCAATACATTATTCAATGTGGAACTAAACTAATCTATCATTTAATACCACTTTTCAAACTCAAGTTGGTTCAAGCAACATGAGTTTGGAATCCTGACGATGTTGATATGGAAGGAACGGCAAACTGTGTTGCAAAAACGGCGCTTGATGGCGCATATGACAGAAATTGAGAAGTAGACTGATGGGATCTCACCCTTGACTTGAGACATAGTCGATGCTGGGATCTCACTCCTGAACTGAGAAGTAAACTGATGGGATCTCACCCCTGACTTGAGACTTGGTCGATGCTGGGATCTCACCCCTGAACTGAGAAATAGACTAATGGGATCTCACCCCTGACTTGAGACATAGTCGATGCTGGGATCTCACCCCTGACTTGAGAATGGTCGATGATAGGATCTCATCACAGACTTGAGAATTGTCGATGACTGAGAACTGGATGCTGATAACACTCCCTCTCAAACTTACGATCGATCAACCAGAGTAAGTTGACGATCTGAATGTAGAAGCACAAGAACCTGTAAGATTTTTTTTTTTTTGAATTTTTTTTAAGGACTTGGAGACAGTAGTACCACAGCAAGGTCCCCTCTTGGATCCAAACACGAAACACCATAAAACCGCTCAATCGAAAAACGGATCTGGAACAAGAAGGCTGTGGCAGTGATCTACTTCTATCCCTGAACACGGAACATCAAAAATCCACCAATGGAAAAATTGGATCTCAACAGATCCAATCCCGATCGAAACAGAGAACTGGAAAAAAGGAGAAGAGGGCTGCTGCGGAGGCTGCGCTGCTGGTGGAGGCAGCGTCGAGGAACCAAAGATGACGCAGAGGTAGGAGAAGAAGCCGCCGGCGGGGAGCAGTGCTGACTCCGCCGGTGAGCAGCGGCTGAGAGTAGAAGAGGAGGTGACGAAGTTGGGTTCGACGAGGTGTGGGAGGTGAACAGAGGAGGCAGATGGAGGCCCGGCCATTTCGTCGGCGAAGATGACGTGGACGAGCGTCATCGTCGCTCTCAGAACCCATTTGTATCTCGTTCCGGGATCAGAGAAGTAGGAGGAGAAGAGAGTTGCGCCATTGTTGGGGATCGAGATCATCGCCGTCGCTGAGGCGACGACTGCGGCGCCGACGAGCATGGATTTTGAGGAGGTTGGGGGTGATTTTGGCTGCGACTTGATTTTATGGGTTCAGCTACTTCTCCTTTTCCTTTTTTTTTTGAATGGGGAGAGAGAAAGTTGGAGGAGAGAGAAAGAGGATCTTGATGACGGCTAGGATTTTGGAGATTTAGGGTTTTGGGGGAGATAGTTGATGACGGCTAGGGTTTTGGATTTTGTTTATTGAGAAAGAAGGATATTAGGATTTTGGTATTTGATCAGGAGCGGAAGAAAGATATCGGGAGGTGGAGTGATTCCGATGAAGACGAGAACCACTCCACCTCGACGACGAGGATAAAATAAGTATAGGCCTTATAGGACGATAGGCTCTGATACCATCTTAGAATTAGAAATAGGAAAATATTTTTTTATTGATTGATTAAACTGAGTACAATATGTCTCCTATATATAGGAGAGAAGAGAATACTAAATCAATACTTTATTCAATGTGCGACTAAACTAATCTATCATCTAACAGAGATCATATCATGTGCCCTCTTTGTAGCTGTTTAGTTGGTTAGTAATTGTGGGGGAAATTAAAATCCATAAATCTCTTGTTGCATATGATGTTTGGTTCATTTGAACTTATACTCCATGTAAATTATATCAATTTTAAGCACATGTCATTAGTAAACACGAGAGATTTATAGTTTTTATTTACTCAAAATACGCAATTGGAACAAAATAAGCTTGTCGTTCCTAAATAACAATAGTTTCGCGTAGGAATATATAACACCGAGTAATGATCATATATTATGTAGAGAGTGAGAAGCTGGAGATGCACTCCATTGCATTACTGTCCGATGCATGATCGCCTTGTAAATGAAAGATATAATGCAGGAGTCGTAGATCTTAAGTATGTAAATTTCCTGTAGTTTCGACATCCTTTCTGTTAGAATGACTGAAATTTTATGAGAGCAAATTAAAGCTGCTTAGACTCTCTTTTATCTGAGTTCTAACTTTCTACCATTCTGAAATTGTACCTAATTATACAATGGATGATGGATCAGGGAAATAATGCATGCTATGTGGAAGCCACAAAAGTTCAAGTTCATCTATTTGCTAGCCACACTGTATGTCTTCACGTTGACTTTGCCATCAGCTTCAGCCATGTACTGGGCATTTGGGGACCAACTCCTCACTCGTTCCAATGCCTTCGCGTTGCTCCCCAAAGACGGCTTCAGAGATGCCGCTGTAATCTTGATGTTGATCCACCAGTTCATCACATTCGGCTTTGCGTGCACCCCCCTCTACTTTGTCTGGGAAAAGGTGATCGGTATGCACGATACCAAGAGCATATGTCTTCGTGCACTTGCTCGCCTGCCTGTTGTCATACCCATTTGGTTCCTCGCAATTATATTCCCATTCTTCGGCCCTATCAACTCTGCAGTTGGTGCATTGCTCGTCAGCTTTACAGTTTACATTATCCCTGCGCTCGCTCATATGCTCACTTATCGCACTGCCTCTGCTCGTCAGGTATATATAGAAATACACTATGGTTATTGCTGTTCTTAATATTCAGATTTCTCACTATTGTGACTTATCTGTATAGTGCTTAATTCCTGCAGAATGCCGCAGAGAAGCCACCATTTTTCTTGCCGAGTTGGTGTGGGATGTACGCAGTGAACATATTCATTGTCGGGTGGGTCTTGGTGGTTGGATTTGGGTTTGGAGGATGGGCAAGCGTGACCAACTTTGTGAAGCAGGTCGACACGTTTGGCCTCTTTGCCAAGTGCTACCAGTGCGCTAAGTCCCCTCCGGCTGTTGCATCTGCACCACCACCACACACTCACTAGATGAGGATAAAACTCAACCAGCCATTTTTAACTCCATCTATAACAAATCAAAATTCTATCCTCGATATCAAAAAAAAAAAAAAAAAAAAAAAATCAAAATTATCACCTGTAATATACCAAAGGGAAAGGAAAGGAATGGAAGGGAAGCATCCTTCTTTCTATCTATCTAGTCTAGTGTTTGTTGTGGGTTGGTTGTCAATTGTTTTGTGTTGGTTCGGTTGTGCGCATTTTGATTGCTAGCAAAAATTTACTAGGTAAAAGTATAGGAAGCAATTGCCGTACTTGCACCACTGTGTTTTACTGATATGTATGAAGGAAGAAGAAAATTAGAAATTTTATTAGATGATAGAAAGTTGAATGATTGGTGTGAATCTTTGTGGTAACTTATATTAATGGAGGAGTATTAATTTGTCTAATTTTTTAACTTTAATTTGTACTGAGATCTACATGATGTTCAAATTCATTGATTTCAAAATTTGGTTAATCAAATCATCCATTTTGGAATGCAACTGTCAGTACTTGGATACTTTCAAGTTCGGAAACATAGCTCTTTTGTTTCATTTTGTTGTTGCTGATGCTAGATTTTCGGTTTTTTTTTCTTAGGATAGGTTAGATTAACACTTTTTTTTATGATTGATAGAGGTTGGATAAACTTATAAAAGATAAGTCAATGAGGGTGCTGATATCATTAGATTTTGTGCAGGCAAGAGATCTTCTCTGTATGCACAATGTACTCACTGTGTGAGATCTTGTTTTGAACTGTAACCCCTGTTTTTGATTGTACGAATTATTTTCCTTGTATTTCTTTTGATGTATTTTTCTCCCTGATTTATTATATCTGGGCCTTTATCATGTTGTGGGCTTACTAATTCCCAATTATTTATTATATTATTGCATTTTTGGCCCATCTACACTCAAGCCCAACCCCTAATCTTATTGGATATTGGATCCTAGACTAAAGCTACCCACAACCCAATTTCCCTAACAAAAACACAGACTAATTCTCCCTCAATCCCACAATTCCCCAACTTCCCACGATCTCCTCTTTATTGGTTGCATTAAAAGTACCCCACCTTCCCCACAAATCAGAACTACCCCTTAACAAACTCTCCCTCCCGTTCTCTCTCCCTCTCTTGTTTCTCAAAAACCCAAACAACCCACAACCTCCCGCTCACTTCTCCCATTCTCGCCTTCACCCAAAAAAATCACCCAATACCAGCACTTCGCATCGCCAACTCCATCACATCCCCGACCTCGTTCCTCCATTGCCGTCACCAACGCCACCTCAGTCACCACCTAGCCCCGTCCTCATCTCCATTATTCTCCTCTTCGACCTCCCCAAAGCCGAACCCAACTCCATCGACGAACCCACTCCGACATCACCTTCGAACCACTGTCGCCCTCTCCCAACCACTTCGATCACCTTCGCAACATCACCGCGAGCTCTCCACAGTCTCGCCGGCGCCGCCCAAGCCCAGAAGACTCTGTCTCCGTCTTCCTCTGTTTCGATCACGAAACAGAGCTTCGCTCTCGCCGGAGCCGTTCGCCGTCGCTTGTGGTTGCGTCGCTTCCCGACCAACACCGTCGACTCAGTCACCACCAGCCGTCCACGCCACACCGCGCTGTCGCCGAGGCTCGCGCTGTTCCCTCTCTTCGATCGAAGGAAGGAGACGAACGGTGATTGGCCGCTCTTGCTGTTTGCTGTTCGGCGCACACCGATCCCACCACCGCTGTCCCGTGTTCGGTGCAGATCCGCTGCGTGGACGAAATCCCATTCGCTGCCGTTGCTGTTTGCTGTTCTACCCGCACTAAATCCCTCTCGCTGCCTTGCTGTTTTGGTCGATCTTTTGTGGAGAAAAGTCACTGTTGCTGTTGTTGCTATTGGAGTTTCTTCACGCGCACATTTCGCCGTACTCTTGGGATTGTTCCCCGGGATTCTGATCCCGTTATTCTTATTTTATTGAATCGACTACTACGAAAAAGGAAAATCCACTTGAACTATCTTCTTTATTCTAGTTCAAGATTAGTTGACCTCTTATGCAAGTAGTTCCAATTTATTTATCGATAATTTTGCCTTGTGTCCCGTCTCGTTAAGAGTATCGAGGGTTTACACGAGCTAACCCGACGTACTCTTGACTTCTTTTATTATCCATTGACTCAAATCCAAGCCTAGACATACATTTGACATGAATAAATAAATAAATTTGTACATGAGGAAAACACGCCGTGATTAAATACATGTTATTTATATGAAATCTTGTGTCTTGAACTTGATAAATTCACCTGACTTGTTACTGGAAAAATTCACTTAACTTGTTATTTAGAAAATTCACAATGCTTGCTTTACATTAATCTTGATATATGTGTGATTCATTAGTTCGATAACTACCCACTTGATGAATATAAACATGATAGTTTTTATAAAATTCTTGTTGCATGTGTTGTTTAGCACAGAGGTTTCGACCCTGTAAATTGAGAATTAGCACACAAGATATAAAATGGAGTTTTAGCCTACTGAGTCTAATTTCCAACCCAAGTGACAGATCCTAATTTGAAGTCACGAGCTGTAAGATATAACAGTTTTAGTCCCGCTAGTCTACATTTTCAGACTGCAGAAATTACTATAACCTCGACATATTTGATGGAGTAATACTATGTAGAAGTGTTAGAATGCTATGAAATTCTCCAGGAACCTTATAGACATGCTTAGGGTTCACCTCAAATTTCTGTAGATTTTTATAACATATTTATATCATGTTTTCACCCCTTAGAAGTTGACACCTAGCTGCTGCCAGAACAGCTGATCTGCTAAGAATGGAGTTTTTAGCCTAGATACAGTTAAAACTAGCAGAAAGTCCCTGAATATAACTTGTAGCCCTGTCTGTCTAGATGCTCACAACATACTATAAGTTCGAATTTGGAGCTTTAGTCTAGGAGTTATACCTGTTTTAGTGTGACTGTGTCAGCTATTTCAGATTTACTGTTTCTTGCTTATTATTGTGTAATATACCATGTTGCTGCATTATCATTATTCACTTGACATTTTTATGACTACCCGCATGTGCATATATGACTTAGTAACAAAATACTAAATAAGCCAGGATTTCTAAGGGTTGACCTAGTTGTGGACCGTCTCAGAAAATGTACTCGGTAGGGCCCTCTTGTTACATGGACTTGTTATATGGAAGGTGAAGAATACTGGTGGAGACGTGAACTCGTTATCTTGTAATCTTGTTATCGTGATATGCCCGAGTACACGCTCTGTAGACCCCACCACGAAGTCTAAAACGAACACTGTTGTGCGTGCATCGAACCTGTAGTATGGGATGCAGTAGTACGTGCACTAGTTAGGAGAAACAACTTGATAATAGACCTAGTTGACATGCATATATACTTGATAAAGACCATTGCTATTAGTACCATTATTGTCCTTGCAAATTTGATCTTGATTCATATTTCCTACACGTACCTTACTCCTTTACTCTCTGTTTTCACTACTTGCTGTCCGTACTTGCTCTAAGGACATTTATTTTTCATCTTTAGTTAACCCAGCCACAGGTAAACCTGAGGATCTACCAGAAGGAGTTGGCGAGCAGTACTTTTAGATTAGAGCAACTACATGATAATAAATTATCTCCCTTCATGTCCTTCTTCATTCATTGTAATTCTTTTGTTTATTTAGACTTGTATCCCGGGCTTTTGACCCGTAACTGCTACTTATTTCTCAGTATTATTATCATGTTGGATTATTAATTTCTTGAATTCAATTATTGTTCTGTGATGTTATTTATTTTTGCGTGGTTGTAATTTAATTTTCTGAGTATTGTTGAGTTGGGACTGGTACAGCTTATGAATGATATTAAAATCATTCGCTGGGCCTACGTCATGAGCTCGTATTCTCGTATTTTGGAAAGCGGGGCGTGACATGAACCCTTAGAATTATGATCCCTATGACCTGTATATATCTTTCATAGCAACTAGTAATTTACACGTACGATGCACACCTTTAAAAATATATATTTTAAATGTAAAAATTCCGACGTAGTCTGGCCTTGAACTTGAGAGCTCCTTTATGATAGTTATACACGAACGATGCATGTAAGTTGGTATGTTTACAAACAACTCCTCCAACTCTCCCATATAATATTAGACTAGTAATTTACACGTGTGATGCACGTCTTAATAAATATATTATTTTAAAATAAAAATTTCGATGTAGTCTGGTCTCAAACCTGATACTTCTTTTATATTAGCTATGCACGGGCAATACATGTAAGTTGGTAGATTTATAAACGACAACTCCAACTCTCACATTATATATAGTATTAGATTAGATTAGAGTTTAGGGATATATTTTAAAAAAAGTTAAAAACTCTGACCTAGTATGACCTCGAACCTGAGATCTCCTTATATTAGTGATGTGGGTAAAATCTGTTTCGATCAGAGCCGTCTGATCCCCTCCAAATCCGCTCATCTTTGATCATTAGGCATGAGGATCTTGTTGGCCTTTTGCTGCTTCAGGCCCACAGAAGCATGTCAACATGGCCCATTAAGGTTAGGGTTCCACTCTTTCTACCTATAAATACAATACCCCCTCCCTCTTTCTGCAAGTAATGAACTTTTCTCCACCTGAACCCTAATTCCACACTTTCCAGTGACTGACTAGATCGTCAGAGGGCCTATCGTCGGGATCTCTCCCGGTATTTCTAGGCATTTTGCAGGTGTTCAGGGCGGTCAGCAACCAGCAGCACCCATTTTCTGCTCCTCACAAACACCTCGTCTCGGATCTAGATATGTGGCTGTGATTTGTCTCAAACTTGTCTTTCCCTCTATAAATAACAAGAACTCACATCTGTTGCTCCTAACCACTAAATCAGCAGCATCAGATTGGCGTCATCTGTGGGAACAGACAAACTGACTAGATCCCAGACTTGGATCTAACCTCGAAGCCGTCCCCCTCCATGGCACCCAAAGCCAAGAGAGTGCCCACGGCGGGACGTCCCACCGACCCTCATCCTTCTCGCAGTCACGTGAACATGCAAGGGTCCCGAAGATAGCAAGCCGAGGGTCTGTCAGCACTTGGTCCGACCGTTTCACGCTCGGTCGCCGTTGACCTTCGGTACGTCATCAATAATCAACAGCCGGTGGAGGATCTTCGGCACCAGCTCAGCAGATCAAGGGGCGGAGCCGCCCCCTCCAACCAGTCTTTGACCCATAGCATTCACTCCTCACAGGGTCGGGAGCAGAGGTGCAGCCGCTCCATGAGAGACGGGCCACCCCCGAACAGTCCAAGCAAACAGGTCCCAGTCACGAGAGTCGAGTTCCAGGATTTTCGGAACGAGGTCCTCCAGGCCCTCCGGGGTGGCCCTAGGATTGAGCTTGAACACGACAACCCTCGCCGGGAAGAAACCGAGAGCAATGAATCTCATGGCTTGACTCAGTCGGCAAGACGGGGCGATGCCGTCTTTCAATGCCTACAAGAAATGGAGAATCGCCTCGCTCGGAACGGTGAGGGCGGGTCACAATCCAACCGAAGGTATCAGCCTAGCCGACCCCCGTTCTCTGCTAAGATCTTCGATGCTGAGATTTGGAGGAATTTCAGGGCATCTCAGTTCGAGACGTACAATGGAGAGAGTGATCCTGCTGATCACATGAAGGGTTCAAAATCCTCATGATAATTCACAGTGCCTCGGGTCCTCTCCTCTGTCGTGCCTTCCCTGCCATGCTGCGTGTCCCAGCCCAGAAATGGTTCTCCAAGCTCACCCCCAGCTCAATTTTCTCATTCGACCAGCTTGAGGCGAACTTCCTTGCTCACTTCGTGACCAGTCGCAAGGTCGAGAAGACGAGTGCGTCCCTCCTGGACCTCAAGCAGAAGGAAGGAAAGTCCCTTCGAGACTTCGTGCGAAGGTTCACCGCCGAGGCTAGGTCGGTCCATTCTCTCGACACTGGCGTCGCGTCCGCAGTCTTCAGACACAATGTTCGCCATGGCCAGATTAAGGCATCCATAGTGAAGAAACCGCACCTTGATTTTCCCTACCTCCTTAATAGGGTCGAAAAATACATCCGAGCCGAGGAGGCTCTACACCCTGAAGGCCCGCAAGAAGCCCCAGCCAAGGGGAAGAGAAAGGTCGATGACTCTGAGCCTCCGAAGAAGGCTCAGAAAAATGCATTCGGTCAGAAATGATCGCCTCATGTCCCCCACTTCGAGAGGTTCACCCCACTAACTCAGAGTGTGTCAGTTATCCTCCTGGAGATTGAGGACAAGGGGATGGTCTGCCATCCTCCCCGAGTGAACAACTACAAGAAGAGGGACCGGAGATTCTACCGTCGGTTCCATCAGGACCACGGGCACGAAACTGATACTTGCTGGGCCCTCAAAAATGAGATTGAGGCCCTCATCCAAAGAGGGTACCTAAGAGAGTTACTCGAACTAACCTGAGGGACCAGAGGGCTTCACCCCCTCCTCGAATGGGCAGCAGTCGTCCAGTGGAAGAACCCGAGTCCGAAGAAGCCGGGGGGAGGGGGGGTCTTCCACTGTGGAGGAACAGTTCATAGTACACTTTCTGAAGTGTATACAGTTGTAGATTGACAGCACCGAGAAAGAGCCATTCTTTTCTAGTTTCCATGATTTCGGTCAGGGCCTTGAGAGCATCTTACCCCTGACTGTGCAATATAAGTCTACAATTCTAAATGGTGGTCTCCACGATCCTCTTTTCTAGCTTTGGGCTACCGTGACATGGGGTGAGATGTTCGCTCATAGAGTTCTCGGAACAGATCTTTGAGAGGGTGTGCACCACACTATTTGTCCCACCAAAACTTAGTTGTAGAGTCATTGCCTACGAAGGACGTAACACATCTATCAAACGTGTCATGAGCTTTGGCCACTCCTTTCCACAACCAGGATACTTTCAGCCCTACCGGAAAACCTAGGTTACACGTACCTCTATTGTGTAGGTAGGACTGAATGAAGTCCTGCCTGCCTTCACCGTCAGGGTGATGCACTTTCCACCACCACTTGCCGGGGAGAGCAAGGTTCATGTCTCTCAAGTCTATAATACACAGGCCCACATGTACTTTCTTCATACATGCCTTCTCCGATCTAATGAGGTGGTATCCCCCCTATTCATCTCAGTGCTCTTCCACAAAAAAAAATTTCGGATCCGATCGATCCTCTGGATCACCCACTTTGGTAATTCAAAGAATGACATGTAATACGTCGGTAGGTTGGACAGTGCTGAGTTAATCAAAGTTAATCTCCCTCCCAAGGAGATCAATTTACCTTTCCATCCTGCAAATTTAGCTTCAACTCTATCGATAATCGGCAGCCAGTCTGATCGGCAACCAGTTTGACAAAATAGTTATTGCATGAATCATTTCGGCTTGTCAAATAAACTATGTTCGTTTAACTTTTCAGATTCGAAAGTTGCGGATACAAGTGGGGTAGGTTAGGGGCCCAGGCCCCACCACAAAAAGGAAGAAGATGACTTTATTTTTTTCCTTCTTCTTCTGTTTCTAAACTATTATGTACTTCAAAAAAAAAAAATCAAGATCCAAAGCTAGAGGATATTTTTTTTGGCACTCAGTGAGTTTTATAAAGACTAAAAGACTAAGCTTCATAAAACTATTATTTATACATCCATTTCTGCTTATTTATTAAATTATTTTCTGACTTAAATATATATATATATATATATATATATAATATATATATATATATATATATATATAGGGAAAGCTTCGGTTGAGCACTACTTTAGTGCTCACCGCGTGAACACTAGGCCTTCGGGCGTTCATATCGAAAATCCGAACCGTTCACATTGATCTACACATCTAAATTAGTCTAAATATGTGAAATCAAATCATTTGAATTTCATTTGCCCATCCATCATGTGACTATAAAAACAATGATTTTCATCCATACAATTTTGTAACACTTCAATGAATGAGCAAATGAATTTCAAATGATTTGATTTTATATATTTAGACTAATTTAGATGTGTAGATCAATGTGAAAGGTTCGGATTTTCGATATGAACGCCCGAAGGCTTAGTGTTCACGCGGTGAGCACTAGAGGAGTGCTCAACTGAAGCTTTCCCTATATATATATATATATATATATATATATATATATATATATAGAGTTCCCTTCGGTTGCACACCGTGAGCACTCCGTGAGCACTCACGAAGTAGAGACCCTATGAAAAATCCAAACCGCTCATATTGTTCTATATGCCTTAGATAGCCTAACAATAAAAAATTAAGTAATTTGAAGTTCATTTGCCCATCCATCAAAGCTGTTAGAATTTTCAGCCATACAATTTTGTGATGATGTAAATCATGGGCAAATGAACTTCAAATTACTTGATTTTTTATTGTTAGGCTATCTAAGGCATATAGAACGATATGAGCGGTTCGGATTTTTCATAGGGTCTCTAATTCGTGAGTGCTCACGGAGTGCTCACCAAAGTAGTGTGCAACCGAAGATTTCTATATATGAGTTCATATATATATATAAAGGTTTCTTTCATTGCAAACGTAAATGTAGCTTTTGCAATTTGCCAAACCATTTAACATGTTATTGGCAATGACGGGTTAAGACAAAACTTAAAACATTTTTCTTATGCCTTAACCCGTCATCGTCAATGACAGATTAAGTGGTTTCCACGCGTTTGCACAATATCTGCATTTGCAATGAAAGAAACATATATATATATATATATATATATATATATATATATATATATATATATATAGAGAGAGAGAGAGAGAAAGAGAGAGAGAGAGAGAGAGAGAGAGAGAGAGAGAGAGAGAGAGAGAGAGAGAACTGATCATGTGCGAACTGGTTCGCACTTAATCAGTAGCGAACTTCGCCAATAGCCGTTGGATCTGCAATTTGATCATGGGATTGATCCAATGGATTGAATTTCTTCCGCTCATCTCACTTTTACGTTGGGGTAGTTGAGTCATTTCTCTCTTTCATCTCTCTCCTTCTCTCTCCATAACTCTCTTCTCCTATCTCTCTTTCCAGACCCTGAATCAATCGAACCCTGGATCTGCTGCCTCGACTCTCTCTCTCTCCCACTTCGACCTTCGAAATCGAATAGGCCTACGATTTCCTCTGAAGCCTCCATCGACCTTCGAAATCCCCCTTCTACCTATTTTTCTCTCCACCCCCAATCGACCTTCGAAACCCTAACCCTATCTTCCCATCTCCTACCTCCGAGCTCCACCTTCCGATTCCGATTCAGGGTCTGGAAAGAGAGATAGGAGAAGAGAGTTATGGAGAGAGAAGGAGAGAGATGAAAGAGAGAAATGACTCAACTACCCCAACGTAAAAGTGAGATGAGCGGAAGAAATTCAATCCATTGGATCAATCCCATGATCAAATTGCAGATCCAACGACTATTGGCGAAGTTCGCTACTGATTAAGTGCGAACCAGTTCGCACATGATCAGTTCTATATATATATATATATATATATATATATATATATATATATATATATATATATATATTGGAAATGCTCTATTGAAAACGGGTATGTTTTCAACGGGTTCAAAAACAGAGATCTGAGCCATTGGATCTCCCTTGATCGTGATCAGCGGCACATATTGTTGTTTTCTAGATCTAAGCGGATCTCCTATTAATAGCGGAGGGGGTAATTTGGGTAATTCACGCCCAAAATGCTTCAGACTTACCGTTATTTGGCGTGAACTATTTTTTTGTCGAAAAAAACACTTAGGCCATTGTTGGAAACAACGGCCTAGGCCGTTGTCCCTAACAACGGCCTAGGTATGTACAAGTGTTTTTCCAAACACTCGTACATACTCAGATCGCCATCTTCCTCACTTCTTCGACAACTCTCTTTCTCTCGCAACTGGACCTCGCGAAAAGCATTTCCCTAACCCTAGCTCTCTCTCTCTCTCGATCTGAAAACCCTCTCTCTCTCTCTCTCTCTCTCTCTCTCTCTCTCTCTCGATCTGAAAACCCTATCTCTCTCCTACTCATTGCTTCTTACTCAATCTCTCCTTCTTCTCATATTCTTGCCATCTTCCTTTGAAGATCCCGAATACAAAAAAACCCTAACCCATACAAATCTCCCCAACCCTACAACCTTAATCCTAAAGAAATTAGCCAAACCCTACTCCCCTTCCTTTGTCTACAGCAGCGCGCAAGCACCTCCTGTATCTCCTTTTCGAAAACCCACATTGTGAAAGGTATTAACTTTTTCTATTTTAGTAGATCTATCTAGGTTAATTGATTGAAATTTTGTATTCAATGTTTGAGTGAACAATTTTTATATTATGTGTAGCTAATTATAGATTAGCTAATTATAGTGTTATTGTTGATGTAGATTTAGTATTAGTTGTTGTTGTTCGTTGTTAGTAATAGCGCACAAAGAGATCCAAAAAATCTGCAATTTTGCGAGTATGTCGGACTCACCACACACAAGCCAATGCAACTTGTAGAAGTGTGTTTGGATTTACGGTTTGAAGTATACGTCGGTGTATCACTTTCGATCGTGGGTGAAAGCAATACATCAGCATATATTGCAAACCGTGAGTCGAAACTCACATCAACAAGTTATGTTGGCTCATGTTTGGTGCGTCCGACCTACTCCCAAAGTTTCGGAATTTTTTGATTTCGTTCGTGCGGTTTTGTACCGTATATCAAACAACAACAATAATTAATGTTTGAATTTCTATCGAGCGACTTTTCACTAGGAAACCTTTGAAACGAGATTCCAAAAATACAAAATTTTGTGAGCAGGTCGGGTTAACCGCTCGCAACCCAACACAACTTGTAGTTGCAAGTTCCGACCCACGGTTTGCGAGATACGTCAATGTATCGCATTCTTGGCATTTTCATGAGTGAAAGCGATACACATCCGTATCTTGCAAACCGTGGTTTGGAACTCGCTTGTACAAGTTGCGTTGGCTTGTGTGCGGGGAGTCCAACCCAATCACAAAGTTTCATTTTTTTAACATTGTTTGTGCAGTTTTCTCATGTATTTTGTTATGTTTTGAGCGATTTTTCAATATAGAACCCACTCGAAAAATTGGAAATTTTGAGACTAGGTAGGTCTCGCCACTCACAAGCCAAAGCAACTTATAGTTGCGAGTTCTCACCCACGGTTTGCTATATGCATTCGTGTATCGCATTCCCCTCTTTTTCAAGAGTGAAAGCGAGACACAGTGGTATCTTGCAAACCGTGGATCGGAACTCGCTTCTACAAGTTCTGTTTCCTTGTGTGCGGCTAGCCAGACCCAATCGCAAAGTTTCCTATTTTTTGAACGTCGTTTGTAAGGTTTTCTCACGTTTTTTGTTTCGTATCTATATATATATCTCAATCTTTTGTTAATAAGCTGTTTTATATATGATGTGTGTATTAATTTTAAATAAAATATTATTTTTTCAGATGAACAACGATATAAAAAGTTCTGCTGCCGGCGATAACTTTTTGCAAGTAAAACCAATCATTGATTCCATGCCGTTAGTCGAAGAACGCCTAAAACCAAAGTTAGGTATGGCATTTTCTACTTTAGTTGAGGCCGAAAATTTCTATACGTCATATGCTCGATGTGGGAGTTTTGCAATGCGTAAGGGTGAGAATAAATTAAAGGGAGGAGTGGAAGTAGATAAGTCATATCTATGTAATAAAGTCGGGTCGTCGCCGAGTCAACATAGTGATGGTAGACGGAGAACAACCTGTAGAACGGGTTGCAAGGCTTGCGTACGTGTAAAACTGAACGAAGCAAGTAATACATGGGTGTTGTATTCATTTCATGAAGCACACAATCACGAATTTACCTCACCCGGTAAAAGGCATTTTTTGCCCCAAAACCGTTCTGTGTCAAATACGGATAAAAGAATAATCGATCAATTCAACCAAGCTAATATCCAGACATATCGAAAAATGCTCTTTTTCGAAAGTGCTAGTGGTGGTCACGATCAAGTAGGATTCACCGAAAAAGATGTTAGAAATTTACTTAGAGACTCGCTAGAAGCATTGAAAGGACACAACGGGAAAATGCTAATTGATTTTTTCGAATCTAAGAAAAAGACAGATCCTTCATTTTTTTATGAAATTCAAGTAGATCTCGAAGAGCGGTTGTCACATTGTATATGGGTTGATGGTATTTCTAGGATGAATTACGAAGATTTTGGCGACGTACTTTGCTTTGATGCCACGTACAATACAAACCGATATGGAATGTTATTTGTTCCCTTTGTTGGAGTGAATCAACATTGGCAATCGACTTTCTTAGGGAGCGGGTTCATTCCAAATAAGACGGCCTCTTCGTTTGAATGGTTCTTTGAAAAGTGGTTAGGTGTAATGAATTGTGCTCCATCCGGCATCGTCACCGATCAAGACCATGGGATCGCCTCCGCAGTGAAGGAAGTTTTCACCCAGACTTGGCATCGGTTTTGTATTTGGCACATATTGGATAAGTTACCGCAGGAGGTGCGTATGTCGAACGATGTCGACAAGTTTAGGGAATCATTGAAGACTGTCATCTACGATTCCGAATATGTACATGAATTTGTAGAAAAAATAGAATTTATTGATTTCTCAATACGGATTAGAGAATAACAAATGGTTGAACGATCTATTTGATATCCGTGAAAATTAGGCACTCATGTATACTAAAGATTTATTTTGGGCCGGCATGTTGAGTAGCCAACAGGTTAAGTCATCGCATTCTACCTTGAAGCATCATACAGAAAAGAATTATTCCTTGCATGAATGTGTCGTCATCTTCAATCATTTTTTGGGAAGGCGAAGACACGATGAACTGAAAAAAAATCATCGTAACCGTGAGAAGAGACCGAATTTAAAGAGCGAATGGGCTTTGGAGGCACAAATGGTGCGAACATACACTTTGAAATTTTTTTACAAATTCCAAGATGAAGTTACAAAAAGTTTCATGTATAATGTGACATTCTTTGCCAATCTTGAGACACCGGATAGTTTAACCTTCCATGTGATACTTTGTGGAGAATCAGAACCGGCTCGCCTTCTTCAGTTATGCAAACTCCTTACAATTATTGCATGTTCTTGTTACTTCTTCGAATTTGTTGGTATTCCTTGCAGGCATATCTTAGCGGTTCTTCGGTTCAGCCATCACACTTCTCTTCTGAATGTATATATTAAAAGAAGATGGACATGGGATGTGATGAGAAGAAGTTATACATCCATTCCAACTGAAGGTAATAGCGAGAATTTTGCTTCTCGATATTATGAATTGAGCTACCACGCAAAACAAATTTTCGATCTTGGTTGTTCCTCCAATGAAAGTTACAAATACATGCTCAAGAATTTGGTTAAGATCATTGACGATGTCTCTCACCTACAACCCGGATTGGGTGAACATTCCGAAGAGGCCTCACAATCGCGTGATAGTACACAAGCGCATGGTAGTGCACAACCGCATGATAGTGCACAACCTCATGATGAAGGCAGTGGACATGTACCTACACGCGTGAAGGACCCACAACAATGCATTAAAAAGGGAAGGCCTCGCGCCAAGAAATTGAGGCCAATAAGAGAGCAACTTCGCTTTAAAAAATTGAGACGGTGCAGAACATGCGGCATTGTGCAAATGGATCATGATTCAAGAAATTTTCCAACATTATTTGAGGGGTAATACTTTTTTTGATTTGCTTATCAATAATTTATATTTATTTTATTTGATTAGTGGTAAAAAAAATTGTCACTAACTAAAACTTGTCATTTAATTAAAGGCAACCAATCCGCAAGAAGTGAATTCATCCTATGAAGAGAGTTCCGACGAGAGATATGATGAAGCGTTGTGAAATTTTTTCCAGATGTACAGTTCGAGTATGTTAGATTGGAAATGCAACAATTCGGAATGTTGTTGATGTGTAAGATTTATTGTTAATTTTTCATGTTGTTGGAACTCAAGTGGTGTTGTTTTGTTGTTGCTGATTGTATTGTGTATTTATATGTTGGTTGGATTGAAATGTAGCAGCTACAACTGCAGTTGAAACTTTTAATTATTATTTTTTTTCCTTTTTATACCTAGGCCGTTGTCTCCAACAACGGCCTAAATTGTATATGAAAAAATTGGATTTTTTTACTTGCTCTCTGTCTTTATAAAGCCATAAGTAGCAGCAGCTCATAAGAAATTCCAAATTCTATTTTTTTAACTAATGTCGTTGTCTCCAACAACGGCCTAAGTTATATGAAAAAATTGGATTTTTTTGAGTTGCTCTCTGTCTTCGGCCAAGCCAAAAGGAGCAACAACTCATCAAAAATCCAAATTTTTTTTGTGTAGTAAGGTCGTTGTCTCGAACAACGGCCTAAGTTATATGGAAAAAATTGGTTTTTTTTAGTTGCTTTCTGTCTTGGCCAAGCCAAAAGGAGCAACAACTCATAAAAAATCCAATTTCTTTTTTAACTAAGGCCGTTGTCTCGAACAACGGCCTTAGTTATATGAAAAAAAAATGAATTTTTTTGAGTTGCTCTTTGTCTTTGTCTAGCCATAAGGAGCAACAACTCAAAGAAAATCCAAAAAAAAAAAAATTAACTAAGGCCATTGTCTCCAACAACGGCTTAAGTTATATGAAAAAAAAAATTGATTTTTATGAGTTGCTCTTTGTCTTGGCCAAACCAAAAGGAGCAACAACTCATCAAAAATACAATTTTTTTAACTAAGGCCATTGTCTCCAACAACGACTTCAGTTATATGAAAAAAATTGTATTTTTTTGAGTTCTCTCTGTGTTGGCCAAGCCAAAAGGAGCAACAGCTCATAAATAATCCAAATTTTCTTTTTTAACTAAGGTCGTTGTCTCCAACAACGGCCTAAGTTATATAAAAAAATGATTTTTTGAGTTGCTCTCTGTCTTGGCCAAGTCAGAAGGAGCAACAACCCATTAAAAATTCCTTTTTTTTCACTACCTAGGCCGTTGTCGCCAACAACGGCCTAGGTTATATGATTAAATTGGAAAAAAAAATTATGCTTTTTACAACTGTCTCTCTACTCTTTATGAACAGTGTCTCTTGAACTCTACACCAAAGAAATTCATATACTTGTATATTGTCTCTATATTTTATTAATTTCCATTTTTAGCCACCTAAATAAACAACATACAATCGTTAAGGTTAAATGCTTAAATATCTACCAGAAAATAAAAGATGATCTTCTTTTTTGTAAAAACTTTTTTTTAAACCCTAATATGTAATTTCTTATGGAAAGTGTATACATATTCAACTTAACACCTAACCCCTAACCATACCCCCCTAACCCATAAAATAATACCACCACAAATTTGGTTAGGGTTAGGGTAAGATTAAGGTTAGTGTTAACGAGGGTTAGGATAGGGTTACGGTAAGCTAGGTGGTAAATCCAAGCATTCATAATTTTGGTAGGGTTATAGTAGGGTTAAGGGTTTAGGGTAGGGTTATGCGTAGGGTTTTGGTAGAGATACGGGTTAGTGAAGGGTTTATGAGTAGGGTTATGGTAGGGTTAGAATAATGTCTATACGAACAATTGAATCTATTAGATAATACATGGGAACTAGTTCGAATCGAGAGAGTACATCCCTGTTCAGATTATCTGTCAAGTTACTCATTACCCGCCCCTAACCGTACCGTTAACCCTAACCCTACCCTAACAAACTCATAACTCTAACCCTACCCTTGACTCGAATATTTAGTATTGTTTCAAGCTCTCCATATTAATTTTGAGAGATTCACCACTTGATTATTAGACTTTCTTCAATATATTCAATTGTTTGTGTTGGACCCGAATAATATAATTTTTTGTAAAAAAAAATTTGTGTACATGGACAAATAAAATAATAATTAGATTTGTCTCTATTTTTTATTTAAATCGTTTTTTAATAAACATAAACGACCAAAATATTTTTGAACACCTTTAGAACAACTTACACATACCGATGATTACTACATTACAAAAATTGGTAGAATTTTTTTTTAGTCCATGTAAAAAAAGTTTTAAAAAAACGGCCAAGGCTGTTGTATACTACAACGGCCTAAGTACAGGAGGGTTATGCAAGGGTTAGGGTAGCGGTTGTGTAGGGTTCTGGACTTTATTTTTTATATATATATATATATATATATATATATATATATATATATATATATATATATATATATATATATATATATATATATATATATATATATGAGAGAGAGAGAGAGAAATGCTCTATTGAAAACGGGTTTTTTTTCCACCGGGTTGGAAAATAGCGATATGAGCCATTGGATCGTGATCAACGGCTCAGATCGCTGCCGCCCATCACCCATCTCACTTAAGTGGTGGAGGGTTAATTTGGAAATGTTGTCCCAAATAACTCTTCGCCTCATTCGCTCTAAAAAATTGAATGAACCTAGGCTGTTGTTTGAAACAACGGCTTAGGTTATAAAAAAATTGATTCATAGGCCGTTGTTCTAGGTCGTTGTCCCCAACAACGGCCTAGGCTATAAAATTTTATAGCCTAGGTTATTTGAAACAACGAAATTTTATAGCCTAAGCCGTTGTTGGGAACAACGGCCTAGGTTATAAAAGGTCGTTGTTCCAAACAACGGCCTATGATTCAATTTTTTATAACTTAGGCCGTTGTTTCAAACAACGGCCTAGGTTAATTCAATCTTTTAGAGCGAATGAGGCGAAGAGTTATGTGAGACAAAATTTCCAAATTAACCCTCCGCCACTTAAGTGAGATGGGTGATGGACGGCAGCGATCTGAGCCGTTAATCACAATTAAGAGCGATCCAACGGCTCAGATCGCTGTTTTCCAACCCGGTGAAAACAAACTCGTTTTCAATGGAGAATTTCTATATATATATATATATATATATATATATATATATATATAGAAATAAATTCTCCATTGAAAACAAACTATATATATATATATATATATATATATATAGTTTGTTTTCAATGGAGAATTTATTTCTATATATATATATATATATATATATATATATATATATGAGTATTCCCAAATTTTTGTGGTCAAGTTTGTGTTTGAAGCTAACCTAGTTTATTTCAAAATTATTTCAAAATTTAAATGTTGTGGCATCTTTGATTTCAGTGATGAACACATCTATTGGCATCACATGTAACGTAAGAAACCGTCTTTTTTTGTAATAATTTGAAATTTTTCTCAATATAGTATATTCTTTTCATGTGATCCATATTTTATTCCCAACCACTATCGTTCTCTATTGAAACACTCGATTGAACTAGTTTCCATGTATTATCTAATAGATTCAGTCATTTATATAGAAATTATCCTAACCCTTACCAAACCTGTGGTTGAAATATTATGGGTTAGGGGGGTATGGTTAGGTGTTAGGTGTTAAGATGAATATGTATACACTTTCCAGAAGAAATTACATATTAGGGTATATAAAAAAAAAGGTTTTTATAAAAAAGAAGATCATCTTTTATTTTCTGGTAGATATTTAAGCATTTAAACTTAACGATTGTATATTGTTCATTTAGGTGGATAAAAATAGAAATTAATAAAATATAGAGATGATATACAAGCATATGAATGTCTTTTGTGTAGAGTTAAAGAGACACTGTTCGTAAAGAGTGGAGAGACAGTTGTTAAAGCCATAAAAAAAAAATTACCAATTTAATCATATAACCTAGGCCGTTGTTGGCGACAACGGCCTAGGTAATGAAAAAAAAGGAATTTTTAATTGGTTGTTGCTCCTTCTGGCTTGGCCAAGACAGAGAGCAACTCAAAAAAAATTCAATTTTTTTCATATAACTTAGGCCGTTGTTGAAGACAACGACGTTAGTTAAAAAAGAAAATCTGGATTATTTATGAGTTGTTTCTCCTTTTGTCTTGGCCAACACAGAGAGCAACTAAGAAAAAAAATACATTTTTTTTTCATATTACTTAAGCCGTTGTTAGAGACAACGACCTTAGTTTAAAAAAAATGAATTTTTGATGAGTTGTTGCTCCTTTTGTCTTGGCCAAGACAGAGAGCAACTCATAAAAATCAAATTTTTTTCATATAACTTAGGTCGTTGTTGGAGACAACGGCCTTAGTTAAAAAAAACATTTGGATTTTCTATGAGTTGTTGCTCCTTATGGCTAAACCAAGACAGAGAGCTACTGATCAAAAATCCAATTTTTTGAATATAACCTAGGCCGTTGTTGGAGATAACGGCCTAGGTGAAATTACATATATCACCTCAATTTATTGATAAAACCTAGGTCGTTGTCTTCAACAACGGCCTAAGTTTAAATAATAATAATAATAATGACAAGTTAACACAACAGCTATAGCTGCTACACTACATTATCAAAAAAAATGCTATACACAATCCCATCAGCTACTACACAACAATAACACTTGAATCCCACCAACATGTATGATTAACAACAAAACTAACACCTATAAAAACAAAATAATCAAAAACAACAACAACAACAAAATTAACAATCAGCACATAATAACAACTACCACAACAACAACAAAAACTAACCATATCTCAACAACAACCACAACAAGTTCGATCAGTTACATTCAACAACAACAAAAAATTTAACGAGGAAAAATACTGTATCGGGAAACACTTAACCACCGGGCGTGTAAGTTTGTGGTGCTTGCCTCTTTCGAGCAGGTTGTGGCCGCCGAATTGGGGATGACACCACGACAATTTCTTCTTCTTCTTCTCCCTCCTCTTGTCTGTCTCCAACAACACTTTCTTGATGCTCTTCTACTTGCTCTTCTTCTTGAGGTGGAGATGGAGCATGATATTGTCGTTGTTGCCCCGGGCCATATAGCCTACCCCTCACGCTCTTACGTCGCTGTGTACGTACGGATTTATCCAAATAACGGTTCAGAGCTTCACCCTCTCCTAAAACTTCTAAATTGCCCCGACATGAAGAGAGCATATTCTGAGCGAACTTCTTCATAGGTTGGGCAGCATTACTTTTGAGTACCTGCACGCATTCTTTTGCCATGTCCCATGTATTATCGATCTAAAACACAAAAACAAGTATATTAAACATAGTCTGGTTTGTAATAAATTTAATCATTTTAAAAATAAGGAAATTTCAATAAAATTTAATCATTATACTCACCAATGTACGTATAGATGACGCCTTCGGTTGGAACATGGGTTGTAAACTAGAATACGCAGGTGGTGGTTCAATCTTTTTCTTCTCAATTGGTAGTTGAATACCAGCAGGTAGTTCTATATTTGGAGAGATGTACAAACCTGTAACCCTCTTGTACCAATCCATGTACTTCATTTGCTGCGTGCCATCGTACGGGGGAACTTCATCAATTATGAGTTCAAACCGTTGCTCATTCCAATCTGCAACATGAGCACGGTGGAAATCTGCCCAATCATGGGTAGGCATACGATCGGTACCCCTAACAGTGTGTAACTAAAAGTTGTATAGGTTTGCGCATCGTTCGGGTACATTTTGTTGAAGACCGAATTACCGAAGGACTCTGTCCGGCCGCAGATGCTCCACTACACCAAAGTTGATAAGTGGAGCCGTCGTCATCCACAATTGCGACCCGATCGTTCACACCAGTGGTAATCTTCCCACCCGCTTGGGTGTATACGGCACCCAAATCACGAACTCTTCTCGTATTTGGTCGAGCTCGTCTCTGTAGTAAGTTAGTACACCTTTTAGGTTGTCTCTATAACTCTGTCTACCTGTAGAACCCCATATTTTCAAATATTATTTTAATTATTTGAAAATGAATTTAAATGATTTTTGGAGATTTAATTAATATTTTTCTAAGAAATTTATCTTTTGTACACGTGCAAAACATGTGCAAATGACTTTTTAGAAGTTTGAAAAATTAAGATTTCTTTATGAAAAATCATTATTTATTATTTAGAATTTATGTAGTATTTTTCCAGATTTTTTTGAAATTAATTAATACTAATTGCAATTTTTGAGAAAAGAAGGACTTATTTGCAAAATTGACATTTTCAAGGGTTGAAATGCAAAATTGGTATTCTGGACGTTTTGAGCAGTATTGGCTGAGGTTAGGAAATATTTTTCTATTAGATTCTAATTTAAAGGAGTTTTATTGAATTTACAAGACTAATGTATATATATGTAAGTTGTATTTTTGGGAAGGATTGTTTTGCAAAATGCGAGTAAAACCCTAATATTAATCCGGCATATATAAGGGATTTCTTTCCCAGCCGTCATTTACAAAATATTCAGATTTTGAGATTGTTTGAGGAGCAAGAAGAGGCTTTTTGGATCTAGCAAGGAGGAGAGCTTTTTCGTGGATTTTCTTCAAAACAATGTGAGTGGTTTGTTTTTGTTTTGTTTGTTGTGATTGATGATTGACGTAAAACCTTTGTTACATTTTGTTTGGATCGGTATGATATTGTTTTGTTTGTCTCATTGTATGCATAATATGGATCTTTTATTTTGATATGGATGATGAGAACACTTATTGATATTTGGACCATGTATGAGAAATTATCAAAGATTTGTTGAGGAAACATTGATTTATGGGATCGTATTATTGGAAAGCCTGTTAAGAATTGATTAGGTTGTGATCGGATGATAAACATCTAGATCTTATGATTTTAAATCAGATTTTGATTATGAGTTGAGGAAGGAGTTTAGTTGAGAAACCCTAATAGAAGATTAGTGATTTAGATCATGAGAAGTTGAGATTTGAGGAATTGATTGATGAGTAATGTATCCGTATTGGAGATTAATTTGAGAGTTATCATTGACTTGTGTACGAACTATTGTTTGATAAACAATGGTTCATGATTCTTTAGAACTCTTCAGTTTGATTTTGTGTTCAGACCTATTTTTGAAAACTGTAGGCCGACAGTCGACTGGCCTACTGTGCAGTCGACTGGTACGACTCTACTGATTATCTTCAGTCCTTTGAGAATTGTTCGGGACAGTCGACCTAGGCTATTGTCAGTCGACTGGTCTGCTGATTGTAAACTTGTTCAGTCCTTTCTGGGCAGTCGACCTAAGAACCTTACAGTCGACTTAAATACTTAGAATATTTTCTTGAGAGTTATTGGAATATGTTTCGGGGCAGTCGACTGATGACTTTTCCTAGTCGACTGATATTGCCTTAAATTATTTTTGTGAAATTCTGGAGAATTGTCCTCTGGACAGTCGACTTACCTCAGCATAAGTCGACTACTACTGAGGGATCTGTATATTTGATTTGAGATATTTTGTTCAGTATTTGATTTGAGATATTTTGTTCAGTATTTGATTTGAGATATTTTGTTCAGTATTTGATTTGAGATATTTTGTTCAGTGTTTGATTTGAGATATTCAGTTGAGCCACTCTTGTTAGTGGAATTTGATTAGATATTTGATTTTTAGTCTCTAGCGGTACGTGACCCTAGTATACCGATGTTGAGATATTTGTTGAGGCCCATTGAGGCGAATTTTCAGTTATTCAGATTTTTAGTCCGGTGGGGTACACTACTCTAGGAGATTTGTTCAGTAACCAAAAATAATAAGGACTTGCACTAGTAGTGTCATGACGAAGGGGACATGAGTTATGCACCTCAGTAAGGCTTTAGATGTGGGATTCGATCTCCTGAATTATCCAAGTGGTTAACTTGAGATGTGGGATTTATCTCCTGAATTATCCAGGTAGACAACCTGAGATGTGAGATATTTCTCCTGAATTATCCAAGTAATTATCTTGAGATGCGGGATTGACCTACGGAATGATCAGAGTCGAGGCGACGCTCTTGGGATATTATTGTGATGGTGAGTCTATGTTTAGATGTGGATTGATCTCCTGAATTATCCAGGGAAAATACCTGAGATGTGGGATCTATTTCCGGGATTATCAAGCATGGGCAAATTCTCATAGTTTATCTTCATCTCTTAGTAGTCATCGTTGTCAGCATATAGCATTTGTGTTTTATTGACTCATCTTTATGCATTCGGATTTCCTGTTTCCACATTTGACATTTGGTTTTGGTATCACCCGTTGTTCTATTTGGTATTTTGGTTATTACTTGTTGGACAGTATGATTTAAGTTCATTTATGTTGTTATTTGATTTTTATGCCACTCACACCATTTATGGCTGACCCCTTTAGTTTGGGGGTTAGGGTTCAACTCTAGCCTCACTTGATGCAGGTTACTGCTTAGAGTTGGAGATTGGATGCTTGAGTTAGCTTTTGGGTTAAATGGATTATTAAGTGTTCAGTGTTGATTTGTAAAGACTTGTTGTTGTTTAGTCTTCCGCTGTGATATGTAAAAGTTTTGTTATAATAAACATTGAAAATTTTATTGGTGTTTGGTTGTGTTTATTGTTATATTGAAGTGGATCACTGGGAATGTGCCACGTATTTTCTAAGCTCTCATATTAGAAATTCGGGGCGCTACAGAGATTGGTATCAGAGCTCTGCTTCAATGGTAATAATAGACATAGTAAGAAAACCAACCTAGGTGTGGACACTAGAGAGTGAGTACCTAGGTGTGGACATCAGAGTGTGAGTATCACATAGAGTTAAAATATGATGTTTGGTTTGAAATTAGGGTTTGAGGTATGGTTATGGTTTTGCCATAGGGCATTGAGGTGAGTTAGAATTGTGTGTGTTACTCTAACTTTACTCTCGTTTTGCAGTATTCAAAATGGTTGCACCCAGGGACAGGAATGGTGGCAACAATGAGGATGGATCAGGTAGTTCTCGAGGAACGGGGATTGACCTAGAGGCTGAATTCGCCAAGGTGTATCAAACACTGAATACGTTGATGGCATTCAATGTGGCGCAACAGCAGCAAGCTCAGCAGCAGCAGAATCCACCGCCAAATCATGGAGCTGGACATGGATTGGTGAATGCCGACCCCATCAAGCAGATTGAATCCTTTAAGAGGATGAGGCCGCCAGTCTTTGAGGGGCAAGCTGATCCAACCGCAGCAGATGATTGGATTAGGAAGATGCAGACGATCTTCGAAGTGTCGGAGACTCCGGCCGCCAGCAAGGTGAAGTTAGCTTCGATGTAGCTCGAGAAGGATGCTGGTGTCTGGTGGGAGTCACTAAAGAGGAATTTGGGAGATCAGCAGTTGACATGGGAAGCTTTTCTGGAGGAGTTCAGAGATCGCTTCTTTCCTCTGGATGTTCAAGAAAAGAAGGCGACTGAGTTCATGAACCTTCAGCAGGGCAGCATGACTGTTCGGGAGTATGAGACCAAGTTTGCTCAACTTTCGAGGTATGCACCAGAGTTGGTCATGGACGAAGCGAAGAAGGCCAAAAAGTTTGAGTAGGGCTTGAGGCCAAACTTGAGGTCAAGGATGGTTCCGTTGGGTATCAGAAGATTTGACAAGCTGGTCAGAAGAGCAGCGATGACTGAGGAGGATATGGATCTATTTCAGAAGAAGCAGGATACATGGAACCGGAACAAGAGGCCAGCATCAGGCCAGAGTGGGAAGGGATTCCCCGCGAAGCAGGCAAAGTTCAGTGGATCGGTGCAGAAGGCACCTGCAGCTCAGGGAGTGACCTGTTACTACTGCAAGGAGGTAGGACATTACAGGTCAGCATGTCCGAAGTTGGCAGAGCATATTTGTTCCCAGTATGGGCAGACTGGACATTCCAAGCTCCGTTGTCCAAAATTGAAGGAAGATGGTTCGGGTGGAAGCAAATTCCCGAAGAGGCAAGGGCGAGTATTTGCATCAATGTAGGAGGATATGGAAGCAAATTGACCGAGGAGGATGCGAGAAACTCGGAAGATGTAATACAAGGTATGCAGAAATTTTGATTTCTTTCATTTTGAATCAATGTAATGAATAAAACCTTTATTTCAGAACAATTTAAGATTGAGTATCATTCTTATTGTAACAGGAGTTGTTTTAATAAATGGAATTAAAGCAAAGGTTTTGTTTAACACTGGTTCATCGCACACTTTTGTATCGCCGAATTTTGCAAGGATCTTAGGTTTGGAACCTAAGTTATTTCCAAGCAGGGTGTTGTCGGTGGCAACGCCATCAGGTGAGGAGTTGATAGCGGATCGATATTACGAGGGTTGTGATATCGAGATTGGTGGAAGGATGTTCGGCATCGACTTGATCGAGCTACAAGTGTTGGGAGTGGATGTCATCGTAGGCATCGATTAGATGGCTATATATGATGCCACAATTGATTGCAAGCAGAAGGAGGTGTTGGTGAAAGCACCAGGTGGACCTGCAGTAACTTTCCGAGGGAAGAAGAAGATCCCGAAGGTGGCTGTAATGGTATCTAAGGTGGTTATTTCGGATGAAGTCAAGGGCATTCCGGTTGTTCGAAATTTTCCTCAGGTGTTCTTGGATGATTTTCCAGGATTACCGCCGCAGAGAGATGTAGAGTTTTGCATCACTGTTCAGCTGGGAAGTGCGCCGATTTCCAAGGCTCCATACAGGATGGCACCTGTAGAGCAAGATGAAGTGAAGAAGCAGATTGAGGAGCTTTTGAGCAAAGAGCTTATCAGGCCGAGTTCTTCTCCGTGGGGAGCGCCAGTGTTGTTGGTCAAGAAGAAGGATGGGTCGATGAGGATGTGCATTGACTATCGGGAGTTGAATAGGGTGACTATTCAGAACAAGTATCCACTGCTGCGGATTGATGACTTGTTCGACAGACTTCGTGGAGCAGCGGTGTTTTCGAAGATTGATTTGAGATCGGGATATCATCAGGTGCGAGTCAAGGAGGAAGATGTGAGTAAGACAGCGTTCAGGACTCGTCATGGGCTGTATGAGTTTTTGGTGATGCCATTCGGGTTGACGAATGCGCCAGCAGTTTTCATGGATATGATGAATCGGGTGTTGAGACCGTTCATTGATTCCTTCGTAGTGGTCTTCATCGATGATATCTTGGTATATTCGAAGTCGGAAGAGGATCATTCGTCGCACTTGACAGCGGTGTTACAGACGTTGCAGGAGCACAGTTTGTATGCCAAGTTGTCGAAGTGTGAGTTTTGGAAGTCTGAGGTAGCTTTCCTTGGTCATATTCTTTCTAAGGAGGGAGTGGCTACTGATCCTCAGAAAGTGGAAGCAGTGAAGGATTGGCCCAGGCCGACGTCAGTGAAGGAAGTCAGAAGCTTCTTGGGATTAGCTGGGTACTACAGGAGATTTATTCAGGGGTATTCTCAGATTGCAGTCCCGATGACAGGTTTGACCCGGAAGAGTGTGGCATTTGTGTGGACCGATAAGTGCGAAGAGAGTTTCCTTGAGTTAAAGGAAAGGTTGACTATCGCACCTATATTGGCATTGCCGCAAGCTGGGAAGGATTATGATATCTTCAGTGATGCGTCTCTCAGAGGTTTGGGTTGTGTCTTGATGCAAGAAGGCAAGGTCATTGCTTATGGTTCGAGGCAGTTGCGTCCGCATGAGAAGAATTATCCGACGCATGATTTGGAGCTAGCAGCTATCATTTATGCCTTGAAGCTATGGAGGCATTATGTTTATGGTGAGAAGGTCAATATGTACACTGACCACAAGAGCCTGAAGTATATTTATCAGCAGAGGGATTTGAATCTTCGGCAGAGAAGGTGGTTGGAGGTATTGGAAGACATTCGTCCTGAGATCAAGTATCATCCGGGCAAGGCGAATGTAGTGGCTGATGGACTTAGCAGGAAGAGTAGTCTATCGAGATTGATCACTACTCGAAGAGAGTTGGCAGCAGAGATCGATCGGGCAGGTATCGAGGTGGTACTGCGAGGTTTAGGGGCATCTTTGGCTCAGTTGAGGCTGCAGCCGCCTTTGAGAGAGAAGATTGTAGAAGGTCAGAGATCAGATACAGAGATTCAGAAGATGTTGCAGCAGGTTTCAGAAGGCAAGTTATCGGAATTTCGTGTCCAAGATGGAATTCTTTGGTTGGGTGAAAGGTTGTGTGTTCCAGATAATGCAGAGTTGAGGGAGAGTATCTTGCAGGAGGCACACAGTACATTGTTGTCAGTTCATCCAGGAGGCACGAAGATGTACAGGGACATCAAACCACATTTTTGGTGGTCTGGTATGAAGCAGGATGTAGAAGATTTTGTGGCAAGGTGTCTGACTTGTCAGCAGATCAAGACAGAAAATCAGAGACCTGGAGGTTTGTTACAGCCATTACCCATTCCGGAGTGGAAGTGGGAGAATATCAGCATGGACTTTATCACGGGTTTGCCGAGGGGTTCGAAGGGCAATGACTCGATTTGGGTTGTTGTGGACCGATTGACTAAGTCGGCACATTTTCTAGCCATGAAGATTACTTGGTCAATGTCGAAATTGGCTGAGTTGTACATTGGAGAGATTGTGAGACTTCATGGAGTTCCTGTGTCAATTGTTTCTGACAGAGATCCAAGGTTTACTTCGAGGTTTTGGAAGAGCCTACAAGCAGCTTTAGGCACCAGAACTGATTTCAGTACATCATTTCATCCGCAGACAGATGGTCAGACGGAGAGGATGAATCGAGTGCTGGAAGATATGTTGAGAGCTTGTGTTATGGACTTCGGTGGTAGTTGGGAGAGATACTTGGCATTGGTTGAGTTTGTTTATAACAACAGTTACCATGCAAGTATTGGGATGGCACCGTATGAGGCTTTGTACGGGCGGAGGTGCAGGACACCTGTTTGTTGGTATGAGGTTGGCGAGAGGCAGATGTATGGTCCCGAGATCGTGCAGCAGACGTCAGAGCAGATTGAGCTGATTCGCAAGAGATTGGTTGAAGCTCAGAGTCGGCAGAAGAGTTATGCTGACACTCGACGAAGAGATTTGGAATTTGAAGTTGGGGATGCAGTTTTTCTCAAGGTTTCTCCGACCAAAGGAGTGATCAGATTTGGTAAGGGAGGCAAGTTGGCACCGAGGTATATTGGACCGTACAGGATCGTGGAGAGGATTGGCAAGACAGCTTACAGATTGAAACTTCCAGAGGAGTTAGCGCAAGTGCATGATGTGTTTCATGTGTCGCTATTGAGGAAGTATGTGGCCGATCAGAATCATCAGTTGGTAGAGGTTCCTGAAGATCTACAGGTGAACTTGAGCTACAAGGAACAGCCTGTTGAGATCGTTGATCGTAGGGAGAAAGTCCTTAGGAGCAAGGTGATACCTATGGTCAAAGTGTTGTGGAGGAATCAACAGTTCGAAGAGGCTACTTGGGAGCCAGAGGATCGCATGCAAAAGGAATTTCCTGAATTGTTTGTATGAGTGTATTTCTTTTATGTGATTGGAATCCTTTGAATGATTGTACTATTGACTGATATATGATGTATTCTTTTGTTTTTGATTGTGATGTTGTAAGAAATTGTTTGGATTATGTTCTATATATATATGAAACACTGTTTCCTTTTGTTTGGTATGTGTTTGAACTCATTAGTAGTAGTTCTGAGGACAGAACTCTTCTAAGGAGGGAGTGATGTAGAACCCCATATTTTCAAATATTATTTTAATTATTTGAAAATGAATTTAAATGATTTTTGGAGATTTAATTAATATTTTTCTAAGAAATTTATCTTTTGTACACGTGCAAAACATGTGCAAATGACTTTTTAGAAGTTTGAAAATTTAAGATTTCTTTATGAAAAATCATTATTTATTATTTAGAATTTATGTAGTATTTTTCCAGATTTTTCTGAAATTAATTAATACTAATTGCAATTTTTGAGAAAAGAAGGACTTATTTGCAAAATTGACATTTTCAAGGATTGAAATGCAAAATTGGTATTCTGGACGTTTTGAGCAGTATTGGCTGAGGTTAGGAAATATTTTTCTATTAGATTCTAATTTAAAAGAGTTTTATTGAATTTACAAGACTAATGTATATATATGTAAGTTGTATTTTTGGGAAGGATTGTTTTGCAAAATGCGAGTAAAACCCTAATATTAATCCGGCATATATAAGGGATTTCTTTCCTAGCCGTCATTTACAAAATATTCAGATTTTGAGATTGTTTGAGGAGCAAGAAGAGGCTTTTTGGATCTAGCAAGGAGGAGAGCTTTTTCGTGGATTTTCTTCAAAACAATGTGAGTGGTTTGTTTTTGTTTTGTTTGTTGTGATTGATGATTGACGTAAAACCTTTGTTACATTTTGTTTGGATCGGTATGATATTGTTTTGTTTGTCTCATTGTATGCATAATATGGATCTTTTATTTTGATATGGATGATGAGAACACTTATTGATATTTGGACCATGTATGAGAAATTATCAAAGATTTGTTGAGGAAACATTGATTTATGGGATCGTATTATTGGAAAGCCTGTTAAGAATTGATTAGGTTGTGATCGGATGATAAACATCTAGATCTTATGATTTTAAATCAGATTTTGATTATGAGTTGAGGAAGGAGTTTAGTTGAGAAACCCTAATAGAAGATTAGTGATTTAGATCATGAGAAGTTGAGATTTGAGGAATTGATTGATGAGTAATGTATCCGTATTGGAGATTAATTTGAGAGTTATCATTGACTTGTGTACGAACTATTGTTTGATAAACAATGGTCCATGATTCTTTAGAACTCTTCAGTTTGATTTTGTGTTCAGACCTATTTTTGAAAACTGTAGGCCCACAGTCGACTGGCCTACTGTGCAGTAGACTGGTACGACTCTACTGATTATCTTCAGTCCTTTGAGAATTGTTCGGGACAGTCGACCTAGGCTATTGTCAGTCGACTGGTCTGCTGATTGTAAACTTGTTCAGTTCTTTCTGGGCAGTCGACCTAAGAACCTTACAGTCGACTTAAATACTTAGAATATTTTCTTGAGAGTTATTGGAATATGTTTCGGGGCAGTCGACTGATGACTTTTCCTAGTCGACTGATATTGCCTTAAATTATTTTTGTGAAATTCTGGAGAATTGTCCTCTGGACAGTCGACTTACCTCAGCATAAGTCGACTAGTACTGAGGGATCTGTGTATTTGATTTGAGATATTTTGTTCAGTATTTGATTTGAGATATTTTGTTCAGTATTTGATTTGAGATATTTTGTTCAGTGTTTGATTTGAGATATTCAGTTGAGCCACTCTTGTTAGTGGAATTTGATTAGATATTTGATTTTTAGTCTCTAGCGGTACGTGACCCTAGTATACCGATGTTGAGATATTTGTTGAGGCCCATTGAGGCGAATTTTCAGTTATTCAGATTTTTAGTCCGGTGGGGTACACTACTCTAGGAGATTTGTTCAGTAACCAAAAATAATAAGGACTTGCACTAGTAGTGTCATGACGAAGGGGACATGAGTTATGCACCTCAGTAAGGCTTTAGATGTGGGATTCGATCTCCTGAATTATCCAAGTGGTTAACTTGAGATGTGGGATTTATCTCCTGAATTATCCAGGTAGACAACCTGAGATGTGAGATATTTCTCCTGAATTATCCAAGTAATTATCTTGAGATGCGGGATTGACCTACGGAATGATCAGAGTCGAGGCGACGCTCTTGGGATATTATTGTGATGGTGAGTCTATGTTTAGATGTGGATTGATCTCCTGAATTATCCAGGGAAAATACCTGAGATGTGGGATCTATTTCCGGGATTATCAAGCATGGGCAAATTCTCATAGTTTATCTTCATCTCTTAGTAGTCATCGTTGTCAGCATATAGCATTTGTGTTTTATTGACTCATCTTTATGCATTCGGATTTCCTGTTTCCACATTTGACATTTGGTTTTGGTATCACCCGTTGTTCTATTTGGTATTTTGGTTATTACTTGTTGGACAGTATGATTTAAGTTCATTTATGTTGTTATTTGATTTTTATGCCACTCACACCATTTATGGCTGACCCCTTTAGTTTGGGGGTTAGGGTTCAACTCTAGCCTCACTTGATGCAGGTTACTGCTTAGAGTTGGAGATTGGATGCTTGAGTTAGCTTTTGGGTTAAATGGATTATTAAGTGTTCAGTGTTGATTTGTAAAGACTTGTTGTTGTTTAGTCTTCCGCTGTGATATGTAAAAGTTTTGTTGTAATAAACATTGAAAATTTTATTGGTGTTTGGTTGTGTTTATTGTTATATTGAAGTGGATCACTGGGAATGTGCCACGTATTTTCTAAGCTCTCATATTAGAAATTCGGGGCGCTACACTACCTGCCCAATATACACCTAAAGGTGATAACATATCCACATTTGGTGCTTCAGCCATCCAACCGTCCATCGATCTCGTATTTCGGGGACGACCCAAGTGTAGACGCTTCCATGACCAAATCTGTAACAAGACCATCGGACCGGTCATCTCAGTTCCATCTGACGCTACCGAAGACAACGTCCTGTACAACATTGCTAACGCGTAGCTTTTCCAGCTGTACCGGCCAGCTAAGCCTAGGTCGGCGAGCAATCGTAGATACATAAGCGGTAAGGTATCTCCGGATGAGTTAGTCAAGATAACCCCTCCAAGCACTGTTAGAATGTACGTTCTGGTGTAGCACTACACTTCGTGGTCGGTCGATGCATCGTTCAACCTCCCATCAAAATTATCCTTCAACTAAAATAGCGGATTGATTGTCCGACAAAAATAACCCTATCTTCCTCGTCCTCCTCATCAAACTCTGTACCGAGGAGTTCATTACACAGTTCTCTCTTATCAATGTTTATATTGCCCATCACGGCCATCCCATCTATTGGAAGACCGAAGATAATCGCTATATCCTGTAGCATTCCCGTCATCTCTCCGACTGGTAAATGGAAGGTGTGCGACTCTGCCCTCCATCACTCGACGAGTGCTGCAAGAAGTGCTCGGTCGAGTTTCACCCGACCCATTATACTGATTCCATAGAAACTGGCCTAGATGAGGTACTCGACCGTACGTGGGTAAACCGTCATAGTCTCGTGAGTGCAAAAATTACACCTCCGCGTCGTCCCACCCCGCACTGCCTCGGATCTGTGGCAATCTTACAAAGTGAGTTCATCTTTATATAATGGTCCTGGACCTCGTTTTACTGCCGAAGAAGATGCACTAACCTACACCAACACATTGTGAAATTATTATTAATGTAGTAACAATACCACTATATACAAAATTAACAATAAAAATTAATAGTTCTCGTATTTCTGTGGAATGTTTGCCCCGACCATTAACAGATGGCCTTTCGGTTTCCCTCGTTCTAACCATTTCTCTGTAAAAAAGTTCGCATATATAAAACAATCTTTTCACAAAAAACTGGTATATATATAGATACAAAACAAAATACGTGAGAAAACCACGCAAACGACTTTCAAAAAATACCAAACTTTGCAATTGGGTCTAAATTGCCGCACACAAGCCAACGCAACTTGTAGAAGCGAGTTTGGACTTACGGTCTTCAAGATACGACCGTGTATCGCTTTCACTCTTGAAAAAAGAGCGGAATGCGATCCACAGACGCATATAGAAAACCATGGGTGAGAACACGCAACTACAAGTTGTTTTGTCTTGTCAGTGGTGAAAACGACCAACTTGCAAAATTTTGTAATTTTTGAGCAAGTTCTCCATTGAAAACTTGCTAAATACATAACAAAATACGTGAGAAAACCACACAAATAACCTCAAAAAAATACAGAACATTACGATTGGGTCGGTCTCTCTGCACACAAGCCAACACAACTTGTAGAAGCGAGTTCCGACCCACGGTTTGAAAGATACAGCCGTGTATCGCTTTACTCTTTAAAAAAATGGAAAGCGATACATTGACGTATCTCGCAAACCATGGGTCAGAACTCGTAACTGCAAGTTGCATTGGGTTGTGAATGGTTAGCCCGACCTACTCGCACATTTTCGTATTTTTTAGACTTCGTTTGAGCAGTTTACTAGTGAGACCGTACTAAAAAGGTTCCAACGTATATAGAAGTTCATCCATATTCGCAACAAAACAACACAAATGAGATGCATTAATTCCAAAATTTGGCTGTTACGTGTGGCACACCAAATACAAGCCAACGCAACTTGCAGAGATGAGTTCCGACTCTCGGTTTATAATATACGACTGTATATCGCTTTATTTCCACTTCATTGAATAAAAGTGATAAACGAACATATCTTGCAAACAGTGAGTCGGAAATCGCCTCTACAAGTTGTGTTGCCTTGTGCGTGGTGAGTCCGACATACTCGTAAAATTTGAAAATTTTTGGATCTCGTTTGTTTGCTTTTCCTATATTCTACAACTACAACTAACATTACTGTAGCGCCCCGGAACCCCATTACCAAATATCCGTGACACTCCCCAGAATCTTTGCCTTCAAATGCATCTCAACAAAGTAATAACATGGAAATTTAAAAAACTTTTTATTGCCAAATGAGTCATTACATTATTGATTACAACCAATGTCTTGTTCTTGACAAGAATACAAATTACATAAACTCAGTACATCTTATTACAACATACATCACTCCTTTCTGTAAAGTTAACAACTTCTCTCTCTCTGAATGGCAGTCGACGGCTCACTGCCAAAGCTCCGCTGAACAGTCAATTTGCTTTCCTGAAACTTGCTCCTCGGCTTGAGTCTTCTGCTGCGCGACTCTGATATCTCTGCACCTGCTCGAAAGGTAGAAGTCGATACCTAAAAGGTGGGAAACGTCAGTACTTCGACTGACGCAAAGCTGGTGATAACAGCGATCCTCTAAAATTCAATCACAACCCATCTTGAATGGAAAAGGAAACATGCATCCTAAATTATGTGGTGCTCGTGTATGCCATGATCTAACAACTAAATGCACCAATCACAAGCCTATTCTAAAGCAAGCAAGACTTGGGAATCTGGATCCGCATGCATCCCATACTACATGCGTTCCAGACCCAAGCATGGCCTAATCTAATGCAGAAACAAGAATGCACACGATGCACCTACTCTAATGCAATTCAATTGGGAACGTATGCATTCCATACTACATACTTTCCAAGGAGTTCGCCTCTCTTGATTGTAGGGTTCAATCCCTCGCCATGCATCCTACCCTTGTACCCATCCAGTTCCCAATAGACTGTCCGTCGCCCAAGGAGATTGCAGCGGTAGGTCATATTCTGCCCTGCAGTGCCCAAGTGGTCACCGCCAGTTGGTACCCACGTACGGACCTCCTTAGAAACCGCATTGAACCTGGTCCTTACGACCCTTGGTTCCACATGTCCATTCATGGACTCTCGCATGCGTATTCACCCCTAGCCCGGGTTGTGAACAATTATATACCAAACACAAACCCGCGCTTTAGGGATGTGAGCACCACGGGAGGTCAATTCCTCCGGGCCTCCTGCACCTTACTTCGGCAAACTTTGGGAATCAACAGATCGAGATACGAGCCGGGGACGCAATCCGTTAGCGGCCGAGAACGTATCCCTACGACTGGAAGATACAACACCGACTATGATTTTCTAAGACTAATACAATTTCCCAACCCCTTAATAAACCATTCTAACCCCTACCTTACTCTAATTCTTTCGGGTAAGAATTACTGCTTCCACACTTGCTTATCAGCCTCTGGCCCCTGGTGACACCGGTCCGGTTCGCCACTTCCCCGACTTGGACTCGTCCAGCATAATGGCCTACGCCTGCCGCTACCCCGGCTATAAATATAAAACTGCCCCGTGAGCTCCACTCACTGGCATGCTCAGACGTCCTACGCTCGGCAGAAGTCTAATAATATAGGCTTGATAGGTGCAGAGTATCTTTTACCCTAGTGACTAACTCGAGTCACACATCCCACCCGGGAAAATCAACAACCTCAATAACAAAGATCAACCATCCCTAGACACGAGTCACTGACTTGGCTCACACACAAGGGAAAAATGCTTTCATAACCCTTAGACCAAACCCAGACTAAGCGACCTACGGGTTTCTGCCCGAATCTCAAAATGGTCATCCCTCTCTCGATACAACTCCGATTGGAGTGTATGAGCCCAACCTGAAAAGGTATGATCCTAGGCTACAATTCCCTAGTTGATCACGAGCTTAGATTCAACCATCTAAGTCCTCGACATAGCTTCTCAAGCTCCAACCTGCGTGCTTCCTGTGCACGGGCTACACCTTACCAGTAACACAAAATCCTACTCGTTCATCAAAACGACACAAACTCAAATTCTGTAAAAGGGTGTGGGTGTCCTCAACAACTCTCTAGTTGGTCATGAGTCCAAATTATACCATTAAGTCACCCTAACACACTCATCTATCATTGATACACCAATTCACACAATTGGTCTCTCCAATTCAGAGCACTTAGCTCTACTCTAGTCTTCTGCTCAGTCTTACAAAAATCATAATAATTCAACCGTTTACTGAAACTGCCTCAAATTAGTTTTGTTGGAAAGGTCTAGGTGTTCACTACAACTCTCTCCTGAGTCATAATCCTCAAAATATGCCTCTAACAGGTCTCAATTTCCCAATCTTTACAGAGTATCAAAACTGGCTGAAAACAACACAGTGCTTAATCACAAAATCACAGTAAATTGCACACTTGTCTAATTGACATAAAATTTATGGTGGTGAAACTAGACATCATACCCAACATCAATCAAAAGACCTTATGTCAAAATTCCAATTATAAAGTGAGTACTATCTATTGCAAGTGAGCACAGAAACCATCAAGTTTTCTAATTCAACATCAGCTACTGGTTATAGAATGATTTTTTTCATGTCTATAAACTCATCCAAATAATTTACTGATTTTTATAAATAATCAACATGCATTCAGGAACATTGAGTAAAAATTTCAGATCAATATTATGCTTCCATAAATCATGAAAATTCCTACAATATCAGCCATCCTGTTTTTCTTTTTCTAAGTCTGCCTTACGACACAGATCCATCTCACGATTTTATTAGCATATCAAATGATCATAGTAGAAAAATCTGAAATAAATCATGAATGATCCTAACACATATATGAAAAAACCCTTTTAATTTCATTGTCTAATTCATCATATTTTGCTCTCGGAAAAATCCACAAAATGGTGCTCCGAACCAGTTTTTTCTAGTTCCATTATGACTTCAACTTCTAACCTTTAGAAGATCAATCCTATGCATTCTAGCACACATGCATGCAATCAAAATTAATTAAAAGAAAAGAATTTCAAGTTTAGAGAAATTTCCCACCCTTGGTTGTAGTAGTAGAAGGAACTTCTTCAAGCTTCTTCTCTTGGAAATCTTCTTTTGATCCTTCTTCTTCACTTCCTTCTTCTTTCTCTCCTCCTTCTCTTGAGGTGTTTTCTTTCTGAAATTTTCAGAGCAAAAGGGAGGAAATGAAGTGGGAAATGAAGGGGAATGGGAGGGTATAGGCCGGATTCTATGGGGGGTGTAGCATAGGATTGTAGGGTGGTTTTAGGTAAAACCATGGCTTGTAGCCAATGGTTTTGGTGTTAGTTGTGTTGGCTGTCCTATTTAGCTTTAATGAGTTCTAACAGGTGCGAGACGAGCGGTTTTAACGAGTGCACGCAATATATATCCACTGTAGCATCATACAGTGTTATATTTGCATGGGCGTCGTACCAAAAACTAGCATTATACTAAATATCGGTCCTTCTCGTTCTCGTGCATCTTTTAGAATGCCATTCACCCATGAACCATCCTGTAACCCTAACCATATACCACGATATCAAAATCAAACAAAATACTGCAATCGTGTACACGCATACAGTCAATATACATACCTACATATATATTCAGGTATCGTACAATACGGGGTGTTACAATTACATCTACAAAAATGTCACCAAAATATATACAACACACATGGTACAAAAAATGTAGACTTCTTAAATTGTAGACTACTAAACATAATACAAAAAATCAACCTCAAAAAATGAAAAAAAAAAATCAATAAATTAACGTAGTTTATTCTACTGAATTGTGAAAAGGTGAATACCTAGTCCAGAGAGAGAGAGAGAGAGTTTTTGAAGATGTGAGGAGCTGCTACTGTAGACGAAGAAGTTGTAGACTCTAGGGTTTTGAAGAATTTGTGCTAGGGTTCGGATTATTTGGGATTTCGGGTTAGGGGATATGGGGTATTCGGGAGAGGGAGAGAGAGATAGAGAGGCTTCGAGAAGAGGGGGAGATCGAGAGGAGGAGGTCGGAGTAGAGTTAGGGTTTGGGAAATGCTTTTCGCGAGGTCCAGTTCCGAGAGAGAGAGAGAGTTGTCGAAGAAGTGAAGAAGATGGCGATCTGAGTATGTACAAGTGTTTGGAAAAACACTTGTACATACCTAGGCCGATGTTGGAATTTTTTTAAAAAAAAACCTAGGCCGATGTTTCCAACAACAGCCTAAGTATTTTTTTCGACAAAAAAATTTTCACCCCAAATAACGCTAAGTTTGAAGCATTTTTGGCGTGAACTACCCAAATTACCCCTCCGCTATTAATAGGAGATCTGCTCAGATCTGGAAAACAGCGATCTGAGCCGTTGATCACGATCAAGAGCGATCCAACAGCTCATATATCTATTTTTCCAATCCGCTGAAAACATACCAGTTTTCAATAGAGCATTTATATATATATATATATATATATATATATATATATAGTCCCCTTCGATTGCACACTAGTTTTGGTGAGCACTCCCGAACTAGAGACCCTATGAAAAATCCGAACCGCTCATATTGTTCTATATGCCTTAGATAGCCTAACAATAAAAAATCAAGTAATTTGAAGTTCATTTGCCCATCCATCATGCTATTAGAATTTTCAGCCACACAATTTTGTGATGATGTAAATCATGGGTAAATGAACTTCAAATTACTTGATTTTTTATTGTTAGGCTATCTAAGACATATAGAACAATATGAGCGGTTCGGATTTTTCATAGGGTCTCTAGTTCGTGAGTGCTCACGGAGTGCTCACCAAAGTAGTGTGCAACGGTAGATTTCTCTATATATATATACTAGATTTGCCTATGAGCACGTGCCTACGGCACGTTTTCGGAACGATACAATATATGAAAAGCCTTGTAAACAGTAAAACAATAATTATGTAGCTCAAGTTTGAATAGTATGAAAATAATTAGTTATGTAGCTCAAGTTTGAATAGTATGAAAATAATTAGTTGTAAATGAAAGTGCATGTTTCCATTAGTATATGTTGAAAATTAATTATAAATGAGGGTATAAAATCCAACTTCTTAGAACTTTGAGGGTGAAAAATGATGAAATTTAACTATTGAAGATATATTTGTTATTTTCAATTAAACATGAACAATAAAAAAACATAAAAAATCTGAAAATTTACAAACTTGAAATCTGGAAATCTAAATTTCTGAGTAAAGAGAAAAGAATGAGAGAGAGAGAGAGAAATAATTAAATATATAAATGAGTTTTTTTTAGGAGGGGATTTCAATTTGAGTTTTGGGGTTTGAAATTTTAGGAGGGAAAATATGTTTTGTGAGGTTAGATCTGAACCTTTGATTTTGGGAGGATTGAAGAAGAGCCACTTGATAGCTTTCTTTGTATTATATATATATATATATATATATATATATATATATATATATATATATATATTCCGTTTACTATATGGTACCCTTTCTATAAAGGAAATATATTCCGTTTACTATATGGTACCCTTTCTATAAAGGAAAGATTTATATATATATATATATATATATATATATATATATATATATATATATATATATATTCCGTTTACTGTATGGTACCCTTTCTTGAAAGGAAAGATTTTTTCTTCTTCTTATTTCATTCTCTTTCTAAAAAAATAAAGAGACCTAAAGTCCTCAATCGAATATAAATGAAAGACTGAGGGAAGGAAAAAGATGATGGTGGTAGAATTTTTCCCAAACTAACCCACTTTTTCAAAACTATTTTCCCAACTAACCCACTTCCCAAACTAATTTCTGGGGTAGATCAATACCGGCCACGTCAGCATAAGCCGCAGTTGGAAATTGTGGCAACAATATACTTGAAGTTGTAGTTCCTAACTGTAGCCTATTCTTTGGACTTTTTTGCTATGTCCTAGTTGCCAACTACGGCAATAGTGTACAATTAAGGCAGCAGTTGGCAATAAAGACCAAAAGGTTCGGTTTTTTTGTTCAAGGGAGGCTGCAGTTGGGAACTGTGGCATCAATAAACCCTAAATCCCAAATCTCTCCAATGCGGCAATTCCTCCATCTTTGTCACATCTCTTCCAAAAATTCATCGACATTTTCCTTCTCTCCCTCCACTTCATATCTCTCTCTGTCCCTCCATTTGGATCTTTCTAATCCCGAATGCCTAATAACTTGACATCTCCCTCAATTTCACCTTTTTCTCTTCAAATCAAAACCCTAATTCTCGCAGTGTCTCTAGCATCCTCCCCACTTATCTATGAGATCATCTATGCCATCATCTTCCGCCATCAAGTTTCGTAATTTTTCAAGGTAATCATAAAATCCTAAATTATATTTTTTGTTATATGCAGTCAAATTCGTTTATTTTGCTTGTGATTGGATAATGACTAGTAAATTTGAGATTGTTGTATACATATGAATTGATATGAGTAGTGTATTGCGATGTTGTTAAAACACAATTTAGTTTGGTTAATACATGTAGTGTATAAACATAATCTTTGTGATTGGATAATGACTCACAAATTTTAGAATTATTATATACGTTTGGAATGATATGAGTAGTGTATTGAGATGTTGTGAAAATACAATTCGGTTTGGTTAATACAAGTAGTGTATGTATGTTGTGTTTTTGATTTAATTAATATGAGTAGTGCATTAAGAATTGTATGCTGCCATAAACCACATTAATCGACTAATAATTTTCAACACTACAATTCGGTGTCATCTTCGCACTAATAGTATGAACGCGTGGTATTGCAAGACCATCGGGTAGGAATAGTAGGCCCCGGTTTGGATGTTTGAATAATGCATTTATTTTCATGTGATTTCCAAAAAAAATATGTATTTTGGTAGGACGATACAGATAAGGCTGTTGGTACAAGTGGCTGACGACCCTCGAGTATTACCAGTGAGCCATCTACTAGTGGTGGCCGGGGACGCAAGCGAGCACCTACACATGTAAATTTACTATAATTCTGTGGCACGGTTTTGAATTTTTAGATATAACATTGTAACTAATTAAACTAATTTCTCATGTTCGTGTAGGTTGTTGGTCAATCATCTACTCTCATTGATGTTGGCCAGGCATCTTCATCGCCTGCTGCACCTGGAGGTCCAGGATGCAGAGACCCTACACTCCTAATGTTCCAATAGAGCCACATGTTTCAGTCAGTGTGGTACAGCTCATCAAAGGAGTGCATGTTCTGTATGCACAAGATGTTACTCATGCATTCACGTACACATGGCTTGTTAGTCAATATGGGATTCTACGGATTAGGATTGATGGGAACGATGAAGTTAGATCTTGCATTGCTTACGACTCTTCTTAAGAGATGGCGACCGAAGACACATTCATTCCATGTTCTCGTAGGTGAGATGGTCGTGACACTCCAAGATATTGCGGTCATTTCGGGACAGATTGAAGAGGCTACCACCAGCGTGCATGGCGAGTAGATAGTTGTGGTTGATGAGAGCACTACTCATCAACTTTGGTGTAGTAGATTTTTACTTCCCCGATTGATTTCTTCGACAGTTCGTGCTTGTAATGCCCCGACTTCCATACACAGGAAATTCGTAGCACATCCAGATTTTTTGCTCGAATTTCGTACATAAATACCGGGAATTTAAAATATTTTTATTACAAAAGAGTTCTTTACAATACGCAGTGAAAATTACATATAATACAACTTATTTCATCATAAATCTTCAATCACATAACATCTCTCGTTGCTAGCCGAGTCCACGTCATTCACTAATCAGAGTCCTGCAACACTTGAGAACTGTGAGTTTGTCGGTTAAATGTAATTGACGCAATGCTGTTATAGAAGATAGACTTTACAATCATAAATTTGAATGCAGAAATAAAGTATGAAAAGTGATTATCCTAAGTATGTTAGTGTATGTCATGAACCTAGTGACTAATGAACAAATGTCCATGTACACAATGCACCACTACTGCACACTTGTTCGGATTCTATGCCGCTATACAACATAGCTCCGAGAGCAAGCCCTTAGCGTTCTCCTTATTATAGGGTTCAATCTCATGCCATGAAATCCTACCACAGTGATAAAGACAAGATTTAGATATCCCATGAGTATAGGCTCCAGTCCTGGAATCTACCGCCCAACTATACAAAACCCTCATAGTGAGCTTCCTGCGAGCGTCTCTCTAGCTTTGCATAGCAATAGTCTCGGAAACCACCGCCCGACCATGAAATAATTGAGACTCGTCTCACTCTGTACAACAATTACAATTCCGGAATCCACCGCCCGACTGTAACTATAGTCTCGGAATCCACCGCCCAACTATGAAATAATTGAGCTCGTCTCACTCTGCACAGCAATTACAGTCCCGAAATCTACCGCCCGATTTTATAGAGCCCTCATACTCACGTTTGCTCAGATTTCATGACAACTCCTTCTCAAGTGCATGTTCTTATATCCAAACATAATCAATTTCTCCTAGAGCTGGCTTGCCCTATCGAACTTAAACCAACACACCAATAATTCTAGCCCACACTAGCCAATTCTCAAATTTTCATAAATCATCACTTGCCGGTACCCTGGGTCTCGCTCAACCTCTAGAATCCACACAATTCAATATTCACAAAACTTTCTATGTTATCCTTAACCTATTTAAAGTCATTATACTTCAATTTATTCATATAATCCAAATTCATCTTTCATCTATTTCACAAACTAGTCATTCTCAATTGGCTAGATTTATTCTTTTCAATCAAAATTTCCAATCCTAGTATAATAGGACTTCACAAACCTCAATTTAATTAACATAATCTCTATTCTAATATTTCAAACCCAATTACAAAATCTGTACTAAATTATTTATTCAAATCTGGAATTCAATCCAAAACATTTATTATCAAATCTCCATTAAGATAATGTCCTTTAAAATCAATTCTTAATTCTCCAAAAATACTAAAAAAATAGTAAATAAAAATAATCCAAGCACACAATGATTCGAACTCACAACCTACCAAAAAGCCCAAGTCTATATCTCTGTCATCTGCATTTAGTTTAATCAACTCTAAGAAATGAGAACTAAAATTTATAATAAAAAATCCAAATCTGAGCCTACTATGGCTTGAATCTGCCACCTTACAGCACCCAAATCTTACACACTAACCAGGCTCTCAAGCCTCACAAACTACCACATCTTTTCTAGTAAACTAATTAAATCATACGTGATGAGATTCTAATCTTCTTTAAATCAGATCCGAAACAGCTCTAGCAACTTGTAAAAATCATTGAAAATTCTGTACTTCTAGTAAATTTGATTTTTTAGACTCGAAAGAAAGGTTAGCAAATCTAATTCAAATTCTTAGTTCTGGGTTTCTTCAAAATACTGCATATAATAGGTTTAAATTATCAAACACCACAAGGTGTAAAAATTTCCAGAACTATGACAAAATTGTCAACCAGTCCTATGTTCGAATTTATTTAAAATAGTAAAAATTATCCAAAATTCATGAATTTTGTGAATATATAGTAGACATATACTAGATTTACATATAAAAAGTTCAACTTCCAATTCCATATATTTCGAGAGAAATGATTTTTTTGAAGTATGATATTCAGCCAGAATTATGAAATAGGTTCTGTTTCCTTTCTAAACCAGTAATGTGTTAGGATTTTATTAAAATTCCAACTGACATCCCAAAATTATGAAATTTTGAGGAGATGTTAGAGCATCCACAATGGTGTTTCTCATATTTGAGAATATGGCAAAATATCATATAGCAAAACAAGCAATTTGCTGCAGTCATGATTTGCTATAATATGAGAAAGAAATATTAAAAAAAGAGGTCGGACGAAACATGTTTTTTCGTCTGGGTTTTTTTTACGTTTAATTAACTAATGATTAGGTATTAAAATAGATTAATTAAATAAATTAAATATTAAAATATATACTAACTACCTATTTAATTAACTAATCCTAAGATTAAGTCATTAATTAAGGTGGCTAAACTTCCCCCATTGGCTGGATGGGACATGTTGTCCCATCCAAGCCATTTTGGCTTCAAACAGGACAACATGTCCCGTTTGAAGATTTTTGTGTGTGTATTTTTTTTTATTGTTCAGACAGTACATGTTGATGTATCGTCCGATCATTAAAAAACAAAGTCAGACGAAACAACATGTGTCGTCCGATTTGATTAAAAAATAATAATAATTGGGACGGAAAAATATGTTCCGTCCCCTATATTATAAGAATCGCCATTTCGTTTCTCAGAACGTACTGTAGCTCGTTTGCCATAAAATAGCAAAATAGAAAACGACTGCAGGCCATCATTTCTCAAAATATGAGAAAATGACAAATATAGCAAACGACTGTGGATGCTTTTATAGACACATACGGGATACACATATAAAAATTTCAGCTTTATATTCCATCTAGGTAAAGATAAATGATTTTCTGAAATGGGACCAAATTTCAGGACATAAACTATTAAAACTTTTCTAAGTTAATCATATCATAATCTAACACAATTAATTAACAACAATTAACACACATAATCGAAAAATAATTCATGCATAATCTAAGAATGAATATTCAATTTATATAGATAATCAAGCATGCACACATCCTAAAATATAAATAGAATTGATTAAAGTTATTACCCACATACATATTACTCTAGCATGCTATTACTAAAATAAATTAGAAAGTTGAGAAACACACACCTATTCGTTTCCGAAATTGATTGATTTCTACACTCAAGATAGTAGCAACACGAATGGCGACAAGCAAACACGCAGCAATGGCGACAAGCAAACACGCAGCAAGGGTTCATCGGGTTCAGAAAGAGAATGAATGGATTTGTGTGTGTGTGTGTGTGTGTGTGTGTGTGTGTATATATATATATAGAGTGAGTCTATTAAGAGCTCGAAAGCTGAGTGCCTTATCGAGAGCTGGAAGTCACAGCCGTCTGATCGATCTTGATCATGATCGGACGGCTGAGATCGTCCCGCTCTTTTCTTCTCAATAACGGAGGGGTAAAAGGGGTATACTCCCCTTATCTCTTTTACTTCCTTATCGATAAGGCTTCCTCTCTTCTCTCCCGCTCTCTCTCGTTCCAAACCCTAATCCCCCCTCTCCTGCTCTCGATACCCGCTCTCGAAGTTGAAAGACGATCTCTTTGGGGCTCCTCTATCTCTACACTTCCTTATCGATTAAGCCTTCCTCTCTTCTCTCCCGCTCTCTCTCGTTCCAAACCCTAATCCCCCTCTCCCGCTCTCGATACCCGCTCTCGAAGTTGAAAGACGATCTCTTTGGGGCTCCTCTATTCTCTTCTCACCCTATCTGAAGAGATCCGCACCTTTCGAAACCCTAATCGAAGGTCTCTTCGAAACCCTAATCGATAAGGAAGAAAGAGAGAGCGCTCCTCTCCCGCTCTCTTTCTTTCTCACCTGTGTAAAACCCTACCCCTACCACCGATCGGAGCCTGATCTTGCTCATCCTCAGATCTGCGGAGGAGTAAAAGGGGTATACTGTAGCGATCGATAGCTCGGCTGCCGGTTTGGATTTCTTGGCTCATTGGGTTGTTCCTCTCTCATATTCCGGAGGGAAGTATTTGACTCTCAAAAATCCTTTAATGATATCTGTTTAATTTCTTGCATTATCTTTCGGTTTTGTTTGTAGGCAATGATGAGATTGATTTGGATATTAGTTGGTTACAAAATTTTAGGCCATTGAAATTATTGTTTTGAAGTCTATTTGATTGTGTGCCATGATAATTATCCAAAGTTGAATACACATCTGGGGTATGAGCGGGAGAGAAGAGAGGAAGGCTTGAAAGTATCAAATTTAGAGTTTTGAGACTAACTCATTTCACCAAAATTTTTGGTGACGATGACTCACAATGGTTTAGGCAGTGATGCAAAACACTTTATGATTTGAATAATTATTTCAATCATGTTCTAAGTATTCTTGATTATATAGCTATCATATCCTAGTTGGCGCAGCACTCCAATGCAGCCCTACTTATGATTAGTGTTTTCTGAGCCTATTGGTTTTCTTTAGTCTATATATATTCATGAGTAAGTCTATTATGTGAGCTTGGCCGATTGATTGTGAGAAGATAAGAGATATGGGTATTTGATTTTACCCCTTTTACCCCCAAACATTCTGAAGATAAGCAGTTTCAAATATGAGTCGTTCCATTGCATACAATCGCGAAGGAATGGCTAAACCCCCCGCCCCCCCTCCCCCCCCCCCCCCCCCCCCCCCCCCCCCCCCCCCGCTCCCGATAAGGCATTCAGTTCACAAGCTCTTAATAGACTTACTCTATATATGTAAGACAGTTGCTGATAAGCTCCAACCAACACAGACAGAGCATGTAGTATCAATTTTTTGTCAGCCCAGAACAAACACAAACAGATCATGAAGTATACCAAAACGAACTGTACATTAGGCAGTGATGCTAAACACTTTATGATCTGAATAATTATTTGAATTTGTTGTATTTATTGTTGATTATATATCTATCATATCCTAGTTGGCACGGCACCCCAATGCAGCCCTAGTTATGGATAGTGTGTTCTGAGCCTATTGTTTTTTCATTTGTTTACGAAAGACAGTTGATAACAAGTTCAAAACTGCAGAAACAGAGCACGAAGTATGCAAAATTTGTAAGCTCCAAACAACAAAAAACTGGATTTTATACTAACTGAAGTTGGATGTGTATGCGTTGGGTACTCATCTAAGCCTTTTGGTCTTTGAGTCTCCCAAATGCTTTGTTGGTGTAGGCCGTGATGAAAAACAGTTTATGATCTGAATAATTACTTCAAAATTGTTGTATTTATTCTTGATTATATATCTATCATATCTTAGTTGGCACGGCACTCTACTGCAGCCCTAGGTATGAATAGTGTGTTCTGAGCCTACTAGTTTTATTTAAACCACATGTTCAGTTTCCGTTGTTCTGACACTATACCAAGTTTGAAGCTTAATGGGAAGCTTCTGTTTGTCTTGAGCCCACAAACTTGGATACTTCAAGTTCTGTTTTTGTTTGCTCTGAGATTAGAAAATTTGATACTTCATGATCTGTATCTGATTGTTCTGACCTAACAACATTTGTATACTTCATGCTTTGTTTCTGTTAGTTTCGGACCGGCTAAAATTGATACTTCATAATCTGCATGTGTTTGTTCTGGGCTGGTTTAATTTTTATACTTCATGCTCTATTTGTGTTTGCTCTGGACTGGCAAAAATTGCCACTTCATGTTCTCTCTGTGTCGGTCCTGAGCATACAAATTTTGCCTACTACATGCTCTGTCTGTGTTGCTACTCAGCTTCCAAATCTTGCATACTTCATGATCTGCCTGAGCTTGTTTTGGGCTGATTAAATTATTATACTTCATGCTCTACTTGTGTTTGTTCTGGACTGGGAAAAATTGATACTTCATGCTCTGTTTGTGTTGTTTATGAGCTTTGCAAGTTTTGCATACTACATGCTCTGACTGTTTTGGTTCTGACATTACAATTTTTGCATACTTCATGATCTTTTTGAGCTTATTCTGGGCTGATGAAATTTGCATACTTCATGCTGCACTTGTGTTTGATCTGGACTGGGAAAAATTCATACTTCATGCTCTGTCTTTGTTGTTTATGAGCTTTGCAAATTTAGCATACTACATGCTCTGACTGTTTTGGTTCTGAGCGTACAAATTTTGCATACTTCATGATCTGCCCGAGCTTGTTCTGGGTTGATAAAATTTGTATACTTCATGCTGTACTTGTGTTTGATCTGGACTGGCATAAATTTAATAGTTCCTAATTTTATTGGTGTTGGTTCTGACCGAGGAGGAAAATTTAACACTTCCTGATATTTAAATTTATGTTCAACCTCCGTTTTCCTGAGCCTACAATATTTACTTTAAATTTTTTCCCAGTGCTGAACCGCCTGTCCGTTTTTTTTTATTTTGTCGTCTCCATGTTCAATAATTTCAGTTTACTTTTGTTTTCAGGTTGAATTCTGAATGAAGTGCATTTTGGAGCGATTGAAGACTGTAGTACGGGAAAACTTGATATTCGGATCAAAATATGTAAATTTTGTCATGTACTTGTAATTTATTAAACAATGTACTATGCTGTAAATTATTATTTATGTTTCAGTTCTTTGTACAGTGTTAGATGTGAAGTACATTTCTTACGCTGTATTGTTATTGTGATGTATTATGTTTCAATTCTATGAAGACCCAATTTTTTCCAAATATTATGTTCATTATTGTCTTGATTTAATAGCATTGAAATTAAGTGTTTTTTTTTTGGCGTATTACGCAGCATGGCGTATCCAATTGATTTTCATGCTCAGAAGTACCACAAACCCAGCATCATGTACATAAATTTTGTAAGGTCTGTATTAAGAGCAACAGAGCTTGAAGTAAAAAAATTGGTAAAGCTTGTGGACTAACACAGAGTATGCAAAATTTATAAGCTGAGCATGTAACACAGACAGAGCATGTAGTATGCAAAATTTTCAAAGCTCATAACCAACGCAGACAGAACATGAAGTGGCAAGTTCTGCCAGTCCAGATCAAACTCAACTAGAGCATGAAGTATACAAATTTTATCAGCCCAGAAGAAGCTCAAAAAGATCATGAAGTATGCAAAATTTGGAAGCTGAGTGGCACCACAGACAGAGCATGTAGTGTGCAAAAATTGTAAGTCTCATAAACAACACAGACATAGCATAAAGTATCAATTTTTCCCATGACAGATCAAACACAAGTAGAGAATTTTTGTATACAAATGGTATCAGCCCAGAACAAGCTCAGCCAGATCATGAAGTATGCAAAATTTGGAAGCTCAGAACCAAAACAGTCAGAGCATGTAGTATGCAAAATTGGCAAAGCTCATAAACAACACATACAGAGCATGTAGTATCAGTTTTTCCCAGTCAAGATCAAACACAAGTGCAGCATGGAGTATGCAAATTTCATCAAGCCACAACAAGCTCAAAAAGATCATGAAGTATGCAAAATTTGTACGCTCAGAACCAAAACAGTCAGAGCATGTAGTATGCAAATTTGGCAAAGCTCATAAACAACACATACAGAGCATGTAGTATCAGTTTTTCCCAGTCCAGATCAAACACAAGTGCAACATGGAGTATGCAAATTTCATCAGCCCACAACAAGCTCAAAAAGATCATGACGTATGCAAAATTTGGAAGCTCAGAACCAAAACAGTCAGAGCATGTAGTATGCAAAATTGGCAAAGCTCATAAACAACACATACAGAGCATGTAGTATCAGTTTTTCCCAGTCCAGATCAAACACAAGTGTAGCATGAAGTATGCAAAGTTTATCAGCCCAGAACAAGCTCAAAAAGATCATGAAGTACGCAAAATTTGTACCCTCAGAACCAAAACAGTCAGAGCATGTAGTATGCAAAATTTGCAAAGCTCATAAACAACACAGACAGAGCCTGAAGTATCAATTTTTCCCAGTCCAGATCAACAAACAAGTAGAGCATGAAGTATACAAATTTCATCAGCCCAGAACAAATACAAATAGATTATGAAGTATGCAAAATTTGTACGCTCAGAACCTACACAGTCAGAGCATGTAGTATGAAAAATTTGTAAGCTGTGGACCAACACAGACATAACATGAAGTATCAATTATTTCCCAGCCCAGAGCTAATACAATCAAAGCATGAAGTATACAATCTATCTTAGCTCACAAAAATATTATACAGATCATGAAGTATCAAAATTGTGTAATCTCAGAACAAACTAAAATAGAACTTGAAGAATATTGAAGTATACAATTTTTGTCAGCTTGGAGTAAGCCCAAAACAAACAGAAACATAGCTTCAAGTATCTCCGGTTCGTCGCTAACGAACATCTCGTTCTTTCTCTTCAATTCCTGCACCAAATGATTCATCAAATAGAAGAAAATTCAACGGAAAACATGATTAAAACTAGTAGGCTCAGAACAAGTGCAACGGAAAACATTATCTCTTTCACTTGGAATAAAAAATTCATGTCGGCTCAGAAAAAGAACACCTTCAACTTTAATATCCCGAAAATCCATTGTTAAAGGTGCATTGTTAAAGGGGCACAGCTCCCGAAAAGGCATTCAGCTTCTGAGCTCTTAATGGACTTACTCTTTATGAAGTATGCAAAATTTTGTAAGCTCACAACCAACACAGACAGAGAATGAAGGGGCAAATAATTTCAGCTTCCCGACTCAAAACAAAACCAAAATGAACATGAAGTTCAACACCATCCAATAATCATGAAGTATGAAATCATGCATAGACTTTTCATCACTGCCGCAAATTAAATCAGGTATAAACGAGTAAAAATTGAAATTTTGAATTTGACACTAGGGCCGCTTTATTAAGGCACACCGGTTAGTGTCCAAAGACAAAATTCAAGTTGCATATACTTATCATCATCGCCTACTAAAAGTGAAAATAAAATCTACAAACCGGAAATTTTTTACCAACTTTTTCAGTAACTAAATTGCTTATCGAGCAACATTTTTTCCCATGAATAATTTACCTGCAAACAAACAAGGCAAAAGTGTTAGTCTTACAAATGTGTTATAATGTATTAAACAGACACAAAACGGCAGATATGTATGACACTAACCTTGCAAAAGCCACAGAAATAACTCAACAAAGTTCATGCTATATTCGGGGCATCATCTGTTGTAGGTTGCATTGTTGAAACCGTAGTAGAAGCTTGTGACTCATTTATAGTAGAGCTACACGAGTAATGTCCACAAAATGAAATTAAGATTATACTATATACAAGGAAAATCAAGTTTAAACTTTGTATTTAATTACTAACCTTTCCTTTAAAGGACAAGTACGACTGTCATGATTAACAAGCTTCTTGCACAAGCGACACTTTCTCAGTGGTTTCGCAGCCTGCTCCAATGCTTTCTCCCGACCCCCTTTGATGCGCTTCCCACTACCCTTAGTTTTTGCAATATCGGGTACTTCAATATTGACTGTTCTAGGTAGTGAACTAGTTGTTGGTTGTTGTGATTCTTGGGGCATATCTTGTTGCAATTCTGCAACAACACCAACTAGTAATGCTTTCGCCTTTTGGCGCATCTCCTTTGATGAGCGAGCAATCCTCATCACTTTGTTGAATTCATTGGACAATTCCACCATGTCCAAATCTTGTGGACTCCCGTAACTACCAATTATTTCAGCACCAGCATCATCATATACAATCTCGGTAGTCACAGAAGCGGTCCACCTCTTTAAAATATAATATTGAGTCAGGGAATCAACAAACTCATTCCTCAATACCACAAGGATGTGTCTACAAGGAATTCCCTCCACTTCAAATTTACTGCATGTGCAAGCCCCAGCAATATCCATCCCCTTGTAGAACACATCTCTTGTTTTATCATGTTGTACCGACTTTGCCATTCTCCTGACAATATAGTATCGCACACTACCATCGTCAGCTTTCATTAAAGATGCATAATTCAAGTTTTTAACTAGTTCAGCCTGAAATATGTGAAATTTCGATCTAGTGTACAGTTCAGACATTTGAGACTCAATTTCAAAATCTGTCTGCAGCTTTGGTTTGGTATGCAGAGTGGTGTAGTCAGCTGCTAACTGATTTTGTCTTTGTTTCCTTATTGCCCTTTCAAATCTGGTCATAAATTCATGTAGAGAATTTTTGCTGCTAACATATTTATCAACAAAAGCATTCATGCTTTCTGATCTCTGGGTTGTGCGAATACCAGCAGTAAAAATATGCTTAGCATAAGCCGGTATCCACTTCTCACGAAGCAAATAAATGTCAGAAAGCCAAGGATTACCTGTTATTGGAATATGTATTAAGTACTAATAGTACAAAAAAAGGGTTCAAACATAAGAATAATTTACTGAAACAATTAATACCTGCAATTTGCACATTAGCGTGCATTACGTCATTCCATCTCATCTCAAACTCTTCTGGGGTCTCAGATTCCCAGATGCAACTGTGGAATGGAATGCTAAAATTACTATTCAAGCCCGGGCCACCAAGCTTATCGGGAAGCTTTTTAAGAATGTGCCACATGCAAAGCCTGTGGCTCGACCCAGGAAAACACATGCGAATCGCATTATCCATTGCAGGATCTTGATCTGTGATGATCACTTTTGGTGGAGACCCACCCATTGTTTCAACCCATTTTTGAAACAACCAAACAAAAGAATCGGTGGTCTCTTTATTTAGAAAAGCCGCACCAAAATTTACAGATTGGCCATGATGATTAACTCCAGTAAACGGCGCAAAAACCAACTTGTATTCGTTGGTATCATATATGGTGTCAAAAATTAGCACTTCACCAAAATGCTGGAAAGCCTTCCTGGCAATAGCATCAATCCATAATACATGGGTTAATTTGTTGTCTTCATCAACCTTGTAATGAAAACAGAAAGAAGGATTCATCTCTTTTTCCTCATGGAAGTGCTCGAGCAATATATCAACATCATAGGGTCTCATACCATCCCTATCTCTTTGCAAGGAATTTCTGATGTCTTTTTCAGTACAATTAATGTTACTGAAACCTTCATTTTTTATTTCCATGAAGGACATAAACTCTGAAGTTCGTATGTTAGCCTCTTTGAAAGTACTAAGTAAACTTTTTTGGGCTTCCGAGACAGTTCTATTACATCTTAGAAATTGTTGTTTCCTAGGTGTGACACAAATATGGCTATGCTCCTCAACAAACCTACGGATTGACCATCTCCCGTCGTCATCCTTTTGGATTCGTATTTGAGCCATACAGTCTTCTTTCGTCACAGCCCTTTTCCTTCTCTTAATCAGATTTGAAGAAGAAGGCTCTTCATTATTGGAAGAATTCACAACAGTTGTATCAACCGGCTTGCCTTGCTTTGAGCAAACAAACTGTTGTGAATATCTCTCCTTTGTGGTAGTATCAACCATCGTTGTAGACTTGCGTACTGAAAAACCGCATAATTTTGCATATGTTTTATAAAATTCATATCCGGCTTCTAATGATTCAAATACTAAACCAACAGATGGTTTAGAAGCATCATCAACATCCCTCCAACTGGACTGAACATCCTGGCTTAGTAATTCCTCATTTTCAACTTCCATCCTTCATAGGAGAATGAGACAACAAAAATTAAAAATAAAGCTACAAACTTAAATTAGCAAAAAAGAAAAAGTCCACCATAATACATTCTTGATCTACAAGCCCAAATTTTTTTGTTTTGTGGGGGAAACATTTAAAAGGCAAACAACGTACAGCTTCTTACATGGTAACTACGTGGAATTAGGGTGCTTATATGCATGTGTCATGTCCTATTAGCAGTGACTGAAGCAAATCTCGAAATAAACAAAAACTAGCCTGCAAATTACATGAATTTTGTGTGCTTCTGTGCATGTGTCATGTCCACATCTGAAAATTCCATAGACCAGTACGAAGATTATTTGCTATTCTAAATGTACTCGTCCAAATACTAGTGCGAATATTAGCATGGCATATTTTAAGCGCTAAAAATATAACAACAACCTAGAAGCATTTATAAAGAAAATAAATTTTGAATTCGAGATGAGAAATTTAAACCCTTGTCGCAGTTTGGATTCTCCGTCAGAAAGAAGAGAACGAGCTTGAAAGTGCAATGGTAAGGTGCAGCTCCCGGCAGCCGAGCTATCGATCGCTACAGTATACCCCTTTTACTCCTCCGCAGATCTGAGGATGAGCAAGATCAGGCTCCGATCGGTGGTAGGGGTAGGGTTTTACACAGGTGAGAAAGAAAGAGAGCGGGAGAGGAGCGCTCTCTCTTTCTTCCTTATCGATAAGGGTTTCGAAGAGACCTTCGATTAGGGTTTCGAAAGGTGCGGATCTCTTCAGATAGGGTGAGAAGAGAATAGAGGAGCCCCAAAGAGATCGTCTTTCAACTTCGAGAGCGGGTATCGAGAGCGGGAGAGGGGGATTAGGGTTTGGAACGAGAGAGAGTGGAAGAGAAGAGAGGAAGGCTTAATCGATAAGGAAGTGTAGAGATAGAGGAGCCCCAAAGAGATCGTCTTTCAACTTCGAGAGCGGGTATCGAGAGCGGGAGAGGGGGGATTAGGGTTTGGAACGAGAGAGAGCGGGAGAGAAGAAAGGAAGCCTTATCGATAAGGAAGTAAAAGAGATAAGGGGAGTATACCCCTTTTACCCCTCCGTTATTGAGAAGAAAAGAGCGGGACGATCTCAGCCGTCCGATCGTGATCAAGATCGATCAGACGGCTGTGACTTCCAGCTCTCGATAAGGCACTCAGCTTTCGAGCTCTTAATAGACTCACTCTATATATATATATATATATAGTAGAAGAGTTGGGATGATGGGGAGGAGGCTGCGGCAGAGTGCGGTGGCTGGAGAAGGTGAAGTAGGAGTCGGGCGCAATCGGGGGTGAAAGAGGAGGGTGGTGTTGGTGTTCGGGTTGCGGGGGAACTAGGTGGGGACAAGGAGCTCGGTAAGGAGTTTGTATATGGAGAAGGGCAGCCACAAGGATGAGGGGAGGTGCAGCTCGGGTATGGAGGCTGCCAGGTTTAGCTTGCGGTGGAGGAGAGGGGTTTTGAGCTTCAGGATGGAGTAGGGGTGAGGTGGAGATGAGGGGAAGGTGGAGTGGAGCTTGTTGTTTGATTTTGATGGAGGTGGTGTAGCGTAGTGCTGGGTTGAAGTAGAAGGTAGAGTTGGAGTTGCAATGGAGGTGGAGATGTTGTTGGTTTGAGTGAAGTGGAGGTGACATTTGTGGTAGTGTGGTGGTGGAATTTCAGAGATGAAGTGGAAGGAGATAGGTTTTGGGTAGCTATAGAATGAGAAAAAGAACAAGTTCAGGGTTAAGTACAGTGAAAAATAGGGGAGTAGGCACTAGTGGATGGGTGGGATTGGCTGTGGAGTGAGAAGGAGAAGTTAGGTATGCATGTCTGTGTAGGGTGTTTGTATGTTAGGGTGGCTACAGTAGGGTGTAGGAGGGATGGCTGGAGAAGGACGGGAAGTGGGGCCGGGATGAAGAAGAAAAAGAGAAGTAGACAGGAAAGGGTGGTTGTTGAGTGAGGAGTTGGGTTTTCGGGTAGTGAATAGGAAACAATAAATGTCTCAAAATATCGTAAAATATGGTGGGGGGTTGGGTTGATTAGGGGATTAAATTAGAATTAGGAATATGATTAGGATTAATCATGGTTAGAATTTAAATTAAACTCAAATTGAGAAGTCAGAAAATTAGAATGGTTCAGAAAATATTTGGGTTGGGTTCAAAATAGGAGATAAAAAATGAATTCGAGAAAATGGACAGATATTTATAAGAGATCGAAATACAAAATGCATAAAATATTTACATTAATAATGTTATAGATAATACTCATAACAGTATTAAAAAAATGTGTGTAACACACGTGGTGCAAAATTGTAATAACTCAATTTTGCTGGGTGTTACAGTGCTGCAGCAGAGTATCCCGACAACTCGATCGTACGACACTACCCTGCACAGTGTAAGAGTGTTTGGTTGGAAGGGAATGGAGGGGAGGGGTTTTTTAAAACTTTTCATGTTTGGTTCATTTTTTAGGAGGGGAGGGGAGGAAAATGGGGGGGTGCAACACCCCTCCTGAGCCAATTTTGGCTCCCCTCCAAAAGTGGGGGGATTTGGAGGAGAGAAATTATGTCTAATTTTTTAATGTGAATGGACTAAATTGCCCTTTTAGTTAGTTCTCTTTGATATTTTCTCCACCCCTTATAATTACCCAGATCCCTCACCCTGTTGTGTTTGCTTGCCATGAGGGAGGTTCTATTGCTACTGAGGTGAGTCGAGTGAGGCGTGGGGATCTATTGCTATTGGAAAATTGGTGATTACTTCGATTCTGGTCAAAGACTAATAGGAATGCCACATAAAAGTTCCTACAAATTAAGCAACTTCTACTAGAATTTTCTTCATTAAAAATTCAAATTCAAGTGACCAAGCCCGAACCACAAGAAACAAAATTAACTTGCTGGATAGTTCAGGAGCAAAATTACATGGCTTATATCAATCACAAGATTCACAACATAATGATTATATGAACTTCCTCAAAATTACATTGCTCTGATCAACTACATATCATGAATTTGACATCTTACTATATATATAAAAAGAATAAATCAATTAGAAAACAAATTAATCATTGCACTGACATAATAATTCTATATACCCCCTACATAACTAAATAAAAAGGGTTCGATGATGATGTCTGCTATAATCCATAGTTAATCCACCCGATTTTTTGCACTATGATTTCCTCGTTTTCTTAAGATTTCAATTAGAATACAAAAAACAAACAACATACACTAAAAAAATCTACATTTAAAATAAATCGAGGAACAAGAAACACAGTCGCATTAAACAGTAAGGTTCTCTGAAGAGTTTCTCATCGCTCCCTTTGAATTAAAAGATTTCTTCTGTTTTGATATGATGGATGCTTTCCATTTGATCGCTAGTTGATGTTCATAAAATAAAAAAAAGAGATCCTGTAGTTGTCATTGTGGTTTTAAGAACCACAGTGATTATGAAATGTTTCTCAACTTGGCGATTACGATGATTAACAAAGTTTAATTACATAAAATTTAAATATTTTGGAAATATACATAAATCTTGGAAATATACATAAATCTTTAAAAAAAACTAACCTTGTTGTTGCAGCTGCAATTGCAATTACAGTAATTGGGCAAGTTAGCAAGATATGTTGTAACTGCAAATAAACTTATGAGCTATAACTCAATTTGACTTGCAACTTATTTGCATTCATTGTTTAAAGAAAACTCACTTGTACCAAACAATTTGGAATGCAATTAGGGAATGCCATTGTGAAGGGTATAAAAGTAATTTTATTATAAAATCCATTCCCTCCCCTTGTAAACCAAATAAGAAGATAATTATTTTCCCTCCCCTCCCCTCCCCTCCTTTGAACCAAACAGAGTCTTCGTTAAATCTCTCCCCTCCCTTTCCCTCCCATCCCCTCCCCTCCCCTCCATTAAAATCCCTCCCTTCCCCTCCCCTCCCCTCCTTTGAACCAAACAGAGCCTAAAGGAAATTGGTCGCTTACCTGATAACGATTGAGAAAAACATCACCAGGTAAATGTCGATCCATGGCGGTTTGATACGATCGTAGGGTTGGCATTCAGGTCGGTTGGGTCGGGTTGGGTCGGACCTGTGCGGGATGAAGAAGAAAGTGGGCGGGATCGGGTCGGGTCGTGGGTTTAACCGGGCCAAGCCAACCCGCGAAACCATTCGGGCTATACCTGTGTCGGTTCGGGCCGGGTCGCGGTATAACACCCCAAAATTTTTTTTCTCCAAATTCAATTCTTTCAATTTCTATATCACTTTAAACATAAACTAAGAGTTATATTTCAGGAAAAATTTTGGCATAGTTTCCCTTGTAAATTTTACCCCGAAACACAGATAGCTTACGGAATTCTGCTCAAAATTCCGTAGCTCACAATATATACAATAATTTCACGGGCTCCCCAGGCCAAAATGAGCAGAAACACACAGGCAATATAATATAATGCTCTGGGGGCCAAACTCATAACGGATTATCAAATATCAAATAAAAACTATAAATTTCGTTGAAAAACGAGGTAAAAATTTAGAAAAATCCTTGTAAAACCTACCACAGAGCCCAGTACTCTACAACGAGATGGGTACGGGTCACAAACATCACATACCACCCCACACTATACTCATCATCATCATATACATGCTTATACATCTATAATACAATTTAGATCATAATTTTACTATTCACATAACTAATTAGTACAAATTTTTAAAATAAAACTTCACCCTACCAATCCACGCCTCAGCTCTGCACTGATGAGAACCTGTAACAGTAGGGGATCTAGGGTAGTCCTCAGACTCCCCTAACCCCCCAAACACTAAGGGGTTAGCCATTTCTGGTGTGAGTATAGTTATTAATCTAATAACAAATTAAAATAGTATAAAAAAAATAATTTAAACTTACAAATACCAAGTTAAGATAATGCTACCTGAATCCTGAACACAACAACATCATCAATACGACGATATATCAAATACTTTGCCAATCCTGCATTCAACTATTTAATTATCCATAACTTCCCACATTTCCTAATATAATTCACCTCAACCTCGTATATATATATATATATATATATATATATTCTTATTTTACATCTGCATAGCACGAGTACACATACAATCCATTACTTTTCAATATAAATTCTCTAACCCAAATATTCATTCTTCCACAAGTATCGTCATAATAGCATTATATGAATATAACTACATGATGTTATTACTCCTTTCATTAATAACCATTTATGTGAATACAACTCATAATACAACATACTCTCTTAATAACCATTTTCATAACCAATCTCATAATACAGGTATTTATTTTATTATGCCCTATCAAGTATCACTTCTTACAAATGCTTCTATTCTCATAATACCACATTCATTTAAGTCTTATAACGCAAATATAACATCTTATTGCTTATTGCAATGCTCTCACATTCCATCGCATCATTAACACTTCATTAATAGAATGCTTATACTCAGTACATCAAAAACATGCTTTATGGCTCATTCTCATCTCATTATACCACTTTAGTAATTTCTTTTTCTTATAAACAATAAATCTTATTATCATTTTCACTTAATCCCCAAACATAATCTGGGGTCACCACATATCACACCCCATAGCCGATAGCTTGGGTAATAATCACCACACCCCCAAACACACAGTTTGGGTAATATCACATCACATCTCAAGCCGATAGCTTGGTTATTAATTCACTACAATCACTCATAATCTTCACTTTATTTAATTCTTCATTTCCATTAATCATTACCACTATCATACCAACTCACCCTTCGAATTATGCCAAGGCAGGTAGTTCCCACCATTTTCACAGAAATAGCAGGCAGGTAGTTCCTTGACACAATTCTAAGGTACAACTCATATCAATCTGTATTTTACTTTAATGATCACATATATAATACAATTACTTTGTACTATTCATAAGAACACATGTCTCTTTTATTATTCCATTCTAAATTAACCACGTACTGCATTTATCACTTCTTTTCATACACTCATTCATGACTCGTTTTCCTTCACATTTACTCCATTCACAACCACTTTCTTTCTCATCCACAATTCACATTTCACTATCCAGTTTCTTTACTACCACATTTATTATTAACACTTATTTATTTTATTAGTTTGTCGACCAGTGAGCCACAGTATCCCAATATACTGAAAGCCGACAGCCCAGTAAAACACGCGGACCGATGCTCACACAGAGTCTTACTCGTCTGAGGCTACGTCTTCCTCCTAGCCGAACTAGCGAGGGAACACCGAACCCCAGATAAACTGGGAACTTCCTCGCGACGTCTGTCATCGAGGGAAAAACACCGCACCCCAGGTAAACTGGGTACTTCCTCCCAGCCGATAGCCAGGAGGGAAAAACACCGCACCCCAGGTAAACTGGGTACTTCCTCGCGACAGCTGTCATCGAGAAAAACCGGGCCTCAAGCCGATAGTTTGGGCGATAAAACACCGCACCCCAGATAAACTGGGTACTTCCTCCCAGCCGAAGCCAGGAAGGAAAAACACCGCACCCCAAGCCGGTCCTTGGGTATTAGGAGATTTAGCCCAAACCCCCAGGATTGCTGTAGGTACTGGTCAACAAAACCATCTGTTATTAGCATTATTCATTTCATCTTTCCATCTTACTATGTTCCACAACATTACACTTTTGAATTCAAGAATAGCTACCACCTTGATTTTAGTCACGTGTAGTAATAACATATTTAATTAGCACTTACCATCTTATCTTTTATCTTGCATTTGATGCACATCTAATGTCCACGATATAATTATCATCTCAGTATATCACATATATACATACACCTAGTCATTTAACATATAAACCAACATGTCATATTATTGCATACCATAAATGCACCATGTTATTTATTTTTTCCATAACATTACCCATTATGAATACTATGCTATTTACTACTTCATTAAATCACATATAGGCATACACCAAGTCATATCATAAATAAAAGAGTTATAAGGTGTTAGTCTGTATCGTAAACGTATCAAAATATATATTTCATCACAGAATAATATCATATTATTGTCCATTAATTCACTTCGAACATAACAATATAAACATGTACCCAAGTATTAATTTCATCAACTATTGCATCACACGTCATAATCATCTATATATATATCACAAATACACGCCACACATGCGGGTTCCCAGAAAAAGGGGCCAAAATCACTTATTTCCTCTAATTAAATCGTATAATATCTAATTATAGCATACTAGCTCAAACACCATGCTCCATGTAATCATAATTACCTATAAGGGCCTATATGCCCCAAAACATGCACAAAATATGCACTGGATAAAAATATGCATAAACAATCTAATATAATTAGTTTTTATACTTCAACACATCATAATAGCCCATACTATAGATTTTATATGCTTAAAATAGCCACTTTCACCACATATCTCAAAAACTCATTTTGGATCCTTAAAAATCTGTATTTTCAATAAAAACCCATTTTTGACATAACTCCCACAAAACATATCAAAAGGCCACGAAATTCGGCCACAATATAAAATATTTATAATTACACATACTCACTTGACGGATCGAGCAAACGATGTCCCACGTCCGTCCTGTAGCCAGTCGAAGTTCGACTTTTTCCACCTAAATAGGAAATTATAGGATCAATTAGTTTAAAGCTCAAAACTCGACCTACGGATCTCCAAATTTGAATCCGTCTTCACCCACGCGTCACAAATGACATATGTAGGTGAGCTACATTGACGGATTTCAAATTCGAACCCCAATACAAGAACTCACCTATTGATCGGAGGCTTTTTAATAGGAAAATTTCCTATTTCCTAATTTCTTCTATCCCTTTGTCCTAATATCTCAAATTAGGGTTAACAACAATAATGAGACTCATCTACACCTCCGAATTCATCAAATTTTCACCTCTATATCGCGCGGGCATTTCACCGAACACCCAGCGTGCACAAAATTTATACTCTCATTCTCCATCTTTTCCATTAAGTTCTAAGTCTACAAAATCTCTTCTAAATTCATATTGATACTCTCACACTACTCCACAACCTCCCATACATTTTCTAAACTCGCTAGAAGCAAGTCTCTTACTCCACTTCACATATTCTAAAATTTGGCTTTATGCCAAAATTAGAACTTCATGATTTCACCATGATATGCACCAATCTTAACTTCTAACATGTTCTATATACTCTCTTTTACTCTCTAACATGTTCTATATACTCTCTTTACTCTCTATATACTCTCTTTTACAAACCCAAAACCCTAATTTATTAACAACCTGCAATTTTTCTAACAATCCACTAATTCCTCAAATTTACCACTTCCAACATCTTTAAATCTCTCTACCATAATAATCCTACTCCATAGAAATTAATCCAACTCAATTTCATACAATAAAATGGGTTAGGGTTTACCTTTTCGGAATCCTTTCGAAAATCCGACACTTCCACGATGTAGAGAACCCTTCAATTAGCCTAGTTCCCAATTTAATTTGGATTTCATGAAATAAATAGATGGATTGGATGGGGGAGAGGACGACCGAAATGGGTTTCGGTCCCCCAGGTTTCGATCGGGAATAGATGGGGAGAAAGAAAGGAGGAAGAGAAAAGGGGAGGGGGAGGGGTTTTCTATAAAAAAATATTAATAATAATATTTAAGTAAAGGCTATTAGCAAATAAACCCCCAAAACCCTAAAATATTTCAAATTAACACCAACTTTATACTTTAATAATACTAATAATACAAAATACATTAAATCATCTCATAACGATCCTCCAAAATTATAAAATAACGTAAATAATATTTCTTCACATAAAATCTCAACTCATGGCTTCAACATATCATCTACGCCAAGCCAATTAAAATATCCATACCAGTATCAATAAGACATCACTTAAAATAATTCTCACCCCTACAAAATATAAAAATGAATATTTCGGTATTTTAAAATCCGAGGTGTTACACGCGGGTTGGCCCTGTTAAATTTTAATTATTTTTTCTTACAAATTCACTTAAAAATTGCATATATTATTCATTTCAACTACAATGAATTTTTGACAATTTTTTACATTCAAATGCAAGTTTTTTTCATCTCTTTTAACCTTAAAAAATAAATAAATAAAAATTGTACAACAAGTATAAGAGTCTAAGAGATTAAGAATTAAACAAAATTGTATATATTATTCATTTCAACTTGTACGAAATTTGTACAAGTTTTTTTCCCTCTCTTTTAACCTAAAAATAAATAAATAAATAATGTACAACAAGTTTAAGAGTCGAAGAGATTAAGAATTAAACAAAATTGTATATATTATTCATTTCAACTTGTATGAAATCTGGACAAATTTATATTTTATAAAAAAAATAACAACTTGACTTTAAAAAAAAAAATTACAACTACTATGAATTTTTTACAAGTTTTTTACATTCAAATACAAGTTTTTTGTTTACTAATCTTGTTGTTGGACTTCAAGCGAATTGCTACCACTTGTTGATGTAGATGTCGCTTTTCCTTGAATCCGTTCTTCCGCCTTCATCCAATCTTCAGTGCAGACGAGCATCTCCAACGTATCCAGCTTCAAGTGATTCTTGAAATCTGTTAGAACTCTGTCACTTGTAGAAAAAGCACTTTCTGAAGCAACTGTGGAGACAGGAGGAGTTAGTAGATATCTAGCCATATGTGAAAGAATAGGAAAAAGATTTTCATGTTCTTTCCACCATTGTAGCACTTCAATCTTACTACTAGGACTCTCATTATCATGTTGATTATACCAATTTAATTTATTAGGTGCATTAGCCCTAAGTTTTTTTTGATTGAATACGAGCAAGTAAATTAGCAGTGATATTTTCTAATGTACTCTTACCCTTACCCTTACCTCTAGCAGTAGAATAAGAAGTACCTATGCTAGTTGTACTACTAGATGCAAAAGTTATATCATAATAATCATATAAGTTATTCAATGTATTTTCAAAGCTAACTACAAATTCATTACATTTATGTTCAGAATCCTCTTCAAGTAAAGTAAAAAAATATTTCAATCAAACTCTTCATACCCGCTAATTTGATACGAGGATCCATAACAATAGCAATACAGTACAACATATGAGGAGGATTAAAATATTTCAAAAAAAATTCATAAGCGGGAACAACAATATGACTAATGTAATCGTCCAAAATCATATCTTGAAAAGTTTGTATCATAGTAATGATTGAAATAAAAATACTACTAGAAGTAGAATCATAAGATGTAGAAAACTTCACAGTTGCGGTTTTAAAAGGTTCCAAAAATCGTAATAAAGATTCGGAAAAATACCATGATTCAGGAGTCATTTGAATATTTTTCATATTTTTTGCAAGACAAAAATCGTTTATAATATCTTTGTATTGAGTTACAACACTAAGTAAATCGAAAGTAAAGTTCCATCGGTGTTTAACATCTTTAGAAAATTTTCTAAAATGTATTTCCCTAGCTTTACACCATCTTTTAAATTCTTGAAGCATAGGACCACTCAAAGCAATAAAATGTACACAATTTCTAATTTAAATTATATATGGATCGGCTACTTTCAATGCATCTTGTACACATAAATTTAAAATATGACACGCACATCTAATATGAAAAATTTCTAAACATGGAGGATCTAATTGTGTTTTTAATGAACTAATTGAAACATTGTTGTTAGATTCATTATCAAAACTAACAGTAAAAACTTTATCACAAATATGAAAGATACCACAAACTTCAAAAATACGATGTGCAATAACTAAACCACTATGGGGATACGGTAAAGCTGCAAGTAAGATGGTTCTCTTTTGAATCTTCCAATCACTATCTATACAATGACAAGTTAAGCTCATCATCAGAATATCGTTACAACCTTTCCAACAATCGGAAGTTAACGATACCCTACAAGTTAAAGAATACAAGATTGCAATTAAACCATCTCTTATTTCGGTGCAAAGTTTAAAACAATCGGATTTTAATGTATTTCTAGGAATTATTCTAAAATGTGGATTTACTGCATTTTGGTTGAAAGACTCTACATTCCTACTCTCGGAATAGGAAAAATGTAGCTTATCCTTAATAACTAGTCGGACCAGTTCCCAACGAACAAATTTGGGATCATAGGGTTGGCTATCTATTTGTCCGCTCTTAGGGTTGATTTTTTGTTGGCCTTGTAGGCCTTTTAATAAGTCTCTGTGTACATTCATAATGTGTCTTTTTATTGTACTTGTTTTCTCACCCTTCTTCCATTTGTAACTCTTGTCACAATATTTACAAATCTTATGTCCTACACCCAGATTTTTCGGATCGGAGATGTAGTCATAAAATCTATGCCAATCACTTGTTTCTCCAGTAGTTTTTTTCTACTACTACTGGGTTCGGTTGTTGTGTTTGTGTGTCAACATCATTCATTTCTTCTTCTATTTCGTTTGTAGGGATATCGTGAGTTCCTACCATAGAATTCAGTATATATTCGCCGGGCTCTACATGTGGGACTATTGGAGGCCGACGTGAAGTGCCGATGGATTCTTATCCACTTTGGCTACGGCCGCTACCTCGTGATCTAGACATGGTAATAGTAAATAGTGTATGTGAAAAAAATGTTTTCTAATGTTGTACTAGTGTATGTGAAATAATAAAAAACAATGTTGGAGGTATATGTTAAAAAATAAAATCTAAAAAACAATAGGATGGTTGAGAGAGAGAAAATCAAAAAAACCAACAAACAAATATGATAAAAAAAATTAGAACTACAAAAAAACAAGACAATAGGAAGGTTGTGAAATTTGGATACCGTACTTCGCGGATAATCGTATATAGGATTAAGAGTGAAAATATAAGTAGAAGTAGAAGTCCGAACCATCTGGTAGTCGTTGAAAGAGAGAGAAACAGAGCGTCTTTGTTGGAGGAGTTGAACTAGAGTGTTAGAGGTAGAAAATATTGTTGTAAGAGAGAATTGAGGGCCATTGTGGGGAGAAAATAGGGAAGATCCTAAATACATATTGGTAAGAAATTCCAAGATAGTGACAAGTTTAAGATGGCTTTAAGACAATATAGCATCAAATATAACTTCAATTATTGACTGAAGAGCAATGAAAACATTGCAATTGTAGCAATATTATGTGACCTGGAGGGTTGTACATGGTATATTATAACTGCTAGAATGCTAGACAAAGTCACATATGAGGTTAGAAAGTAACAACCAAACCACAATTGTGCCAGTGTAGATAAATGTGGGAATACAACAACATTAGTTAAGTGAATTGCAGAGAAAATTTTGGACGAAGTCAAAGATAATCCTGCTATGTGATGAGTGTAATTTCTACATTATTTTATTACTCTTTTTACGCATTAAAATTGTGAGTTCTCGTCTATTTATTTGAATTTCAACTTCTTTGTACTTAATTTTATTTATTTGTTTGATTTTTAAGGAATGATATGAATGTTAAGATTATGGACTCGAATACACGAAGTCACGGGGCTTGGAGTTGGAGAAGGAGATAATTCAAAGTATTGCGAAAAAGCTGCAACAACAACACCTAGAACTTATACGGCTATTTTGAACAAAAAGATTGACGAATATGAACTTTTTTCCTAAATCAAAGATGTTGGTTGTCGAGTCTTCTTCGAAATGAGTACTCATATATCACAAACGAAGTTCTGTAGCTCCAAGAAAGTCATTATTTCTACAGCTGCATGGAGAAAAACTGCACATTGGCAGTCGACCGCATGATCGGTCAACCACGTAGTCAACCATCCCACTCGCTGTTGAAACCCTGTACACTTGAAAGACATGACCGTTAGACTGCGCAGTAGACTGTCCCATTCACTGTTGAAACCCTTTACACTTGAAGGACATGAACGGTCGACCCATCGAAGTTACGGTCGACCGCACAACGCTTATGTTATAGTTTGAGTACGGGTTTCAGGTCCAATGGGTTGTATTTGTATATATCTTTTTAGGGATTCATTGGGGTGCTATATATAGAGGCTGATATGAATTTTAGGATAATCAGAAAGATCTTGGAGACTAAAAGAATTGGAAGAGACGACTCATCACACCGTTGGAGAGCAAGAGCCATTGCGTTCATCAAGATCGTCTAAAGTTCTTTATTCTTTTCTACTTTTCATTATGCGGTCCAATACAATGCTTGTTAGATTCAAATTTGTCATGAACTAATTTTATTTTTCGAGGGCATCGAAGTGGCCTAGTTTTGAAAACAAAATTCGCATTTCATATTATTTTATTCTTCTACTTTTCCATGGTTGTGTGTTTAAATTTTGTTCTTAATGATTGCAATTGTCTGGCCAACTATTATTTGATTTATTGAATAATGGGGGATGCCAAGAGGTAACTTGTGATTTAGAATTATAGAATTAAACACCATTGATTGATCAAAATTAATGATAATTTACCACGATTAATGTGACCGTAGAAAAAATTCATAGAACTTAATAAATCTTAAATTTGTATAGAGATATGGCGAATTATTAGTTGGGGATATGTTTAGTGTTATTCGAGAGAAGCCATTGAATAATTAAGGAATTTTGTTCTACAACATGAAAGAATAGAGTTTTGAGTTACATTGAATTAAGAATTGTGTGGGGTTACGTAGGTGAAACCGAAAGCCCTACAGTTAATTTTGCTATTAATAAACCCTACAGTTTCATATTTCATTCTTTTTAATTAGTTTAGTTTTTTTTTCTTTAGTTTAATTTAATTTAGTTTTTTTTATCAAATTTTTTATTCTCTTAATAGTAGATAATCTGGTGAATTTCGGTATTCAATAAAATAATTAGTTCTTGTCGGTTCGACACTTTTTCTTTTAAACTATACTACTTCCATCAAATTTTTGGCGCCGTTGACGGGGACTAATTATTCTTTTATTGATATTGATAATAGCTTGATTGTTACTAATTTGGATTTTATTTTGTTTAGAAATATAGGTTTGATTAGGTTATTTTTTGTTTCTGTTATTTAATAGCTATAATTCAGAACATAGAATTGTATTACCATGGCGAACGAGGGTAATGGAGAAGAAAATATGGCTGTGAGAGACTATGTTATGCCTTTGGTTAATGGAGTAATATCAAGCATAAAGAGGCCAGCGATAGAGGCTAACAATTTTGAGATTAAACTGGCGATCATTCAAATGATTCAACAGACTATTTATGTCACGCCCCGCTTCCCAAAAGAGAATACAGAATACAGATACGTAACTAAGCCTAACAAATGATTTTCATCATCCATAAACTGTTAGGAATCTTTCCAACATTTCACAAGGATAATCAAAGTCGGAAGCAAGAAAAGTCAGCCAAGCATGCATATATGGATCAAAATACCAACAGGATTACTTGAAACAAAATATATTATTCTCAAATAACCAGATCTGAACAAGTCAAATATCCTGGGTCACATTGCCCAAATACAAATAATCTAAGTAGCAAAATACAATTGTTCAAAATAAGCAACAAGAAATAATAATAGCAAAATTCCAGCAGTTAGTATCTCATCTCGCCTATTCCATCTGGCAGCTAATCTCTAAAATTTGTAATTTAATAAATTATAGGAAGAGGAAAAAAAAACAAACTCCTGTCAATGCAAGTTACAAGTCGCTTGTAGTACAGGATACAAGTACAAGGATGAATAACAAATATAAATAACAACAGAACAAACATAACATGGTATAGGCATGTCAACAGAATAAAATATCTAACATGAATCAGGAGACAAAATCAAGTAATGTGATATGCAACAGGGTACAGGTAACATGTAACAGATGTCAAGTATCATGCAAACAGGTAAACAGGTAACAGGTGAACAGGTAAACATGCAATCTGGTATACAGGTAAACAGGTGTCAAGTATCATGTACATGTAGCAAGTATCAAGTATCAAGTGAACAAGTATCAGGTATCATATATCATGTACAAGTAATCAATTATCAAGTGTCAAGTGATCATATTCAAGTCTTGTATTTATTACTATCTAGGTAGCACTTCATGCATCCCGATTTTTATCACATGGTTGCTACATACAATCAAGTTATGTTTAGACCTAGTGGTGGATTTCTATAGGGCCGTGTACTCATGTAACACCCTGAATCCCAAATACAACTGAATTCGAGAGTTCTACAGGATCTTTTCACTTCTTCCGTACAATTTTATAAGGAATTTAAAACTTTTATTTCAACAATAATTACATCAGAGTCTTTTACATCAATAAGCAGCGGAATTAACAACAATAATGAATGTACAATTGTTACAACTTTAACATTTAAGTAATCAACAGCATCAATTCTCTTTATATCTTCATGTAACTCCAATTCCTGCATATAAAACTGTGGGCGCGTCAGTTGCTTACAACTGACGAAATATTATACACGGCCATCCTCTCTATGCCGGAAACAGTATAACGATTCTTAAATACTTTAGCAAACACAAACTTGATCACAAGCAAAGCTACAAAGGGGACTATCCTATAGATGTCGTGTTGTGCGGTGCACTTAGTCCTTAATGCATTTATTTATGTTACATGACGCTAATGCGCACTTGTTCGGATTCTATGCATCCCATACTACATAGGTCCGAGGGCAAGCCCTTAATCGTTCTTCATCTTTGTAGGGTTCAATCCCTCGCCATGACTTAATCTACTACTGTAACTACGGTAAGTATCTTAGATATTTTCCAACCTACGAACTCATATCTAGGCACTCTGGAGTAGTATCCTCACCCAGACTCATCATGGAAATTCCTGGGATACGCTCTCACCATAGACATGACACCACCCGTAGTCTTCAAACATCCCACGAGAGTCACCACTGGGACGGTACTCTGGAACAGTATCCTCACCCAGACTCATCATGGGAATTCCTGGGATACGCTCTCGCCGCTACCCAACAGCTCCCATACTCAATATTTTTCTCTTACTTTCATCACATCTTCACTATGTATCTATCTGTAATTTTGGTAAGTATCATAGATGTTCCATGATTACAAGCACGTGTACAGAAAACCTGGAGGGGAATCCCATCGCTGACATGACTCATCATGCAGACATCCTGTGGTAATTCAGCCTCACTTCATGGCACACGATCCTCTTGCAGTCACCAAACATCCCACAAGCATCGCTACCAGGATGGTACTCTGGAGTAGTATCCACGTCATGTCACGACGCATCGTGAAGAAAACCTGTGCATACCCTCAACAACACCCATCCAATGGCCCTCAACTCGTGTTTTTCTTTCACTTCCATCACAGCTTTACAGAATTTGTTTTAAAAAAAAATCATCACAACCTAGAGCTAGCTTACCCTACCGGACTTAAATCAACAATAGAGACAGTCAGCCTACCTGGCTACTTCTCAAGAGACACTCAACGCTCAACGGTTAGCTCTCAAATCATAAATAAAACTGCCGGTCACTAGGGTCTCGCCTAGCTTCTAGATTCCAACAACTATCTCTTCCTAGAGATCAACAATATTTCATAATCAATCTCCAATAATATTTCCATTTCTTTTGTTCACAGACTCTTTCTCAAAATATTTCTTTTATAATCTCATAACATGAGAACGATTCAATTCGATATCTTTATCAATTTCATCTTTCATATCCTAGTGTGCATTTCACAATAAAACTCAATCAAATATTAATAACCATAAAATCTCATATTCGACTTATTCACTTTCATTTGTCAAAATCAATTTCAAACTCAAGAACCAGAAAACAGTTCGGTTCAGTCGACTGGTGATAGTATCAGTCGACTGTTCCGTGAGTACTTTGAACATCAAAAACAACAATCAGCTCGATCCAGTCGACTGTGAAAGAAGATAGTCGACTGCTCTACGAGACTTGAAACTTCAGTAATAACACAGTCGGTTAAGTCGACTGGTAACAGTATCAGTCGACTGTCCCGCAAATATCTTGAAACTCAACATCAAATTTATGACAGCATCAGTCGACTGTGAAAGTATTCAGTCGACTGTCCTGCTGCCGAAAACCAACTTTTTAACACTTACCAGTCGACTGTCAAATTCACCAATTTCATCTTTGCATACATTTTCGACCTTTTAATTAATTTGTACTCCCATATAAAAACATAGATCATTTCCAGAATATATTCCTTTTAAAAACAATATCGTATATGTTATCAAATTCTCAAGTTTCTCATTTTTTTTTTCAAATGAAATCCTTAAAATTCATCAAAACACATATTCAATCGATTTTCCAAAATAGACTGTTTTCTTTTATCAAAATCACTTTACAAAAATCTCTGTACTCATATAAATAACATTTTGAGATTATAATCATACTTCTTTGCAATATTTGCATTATTCTAATAATGTCTCAACATACATCAATCTCATGTAATCACTTCAATTCTAGCACTTCAACTAGCAATCATAACAAGCATAGTAATTTGTATTGACCACAATCAATCAAATTTAACAATTCATTTAATTAGCATGCAATCAATTCAATTTCAACCAAATGAATCATATATCAACTGTCATGCAATATCTACTCTTAAATTAGAAAGCATTTAAGAAACACCCACCTAAAAATGAAGATTTGTTACCCAAATGAACTCCTATAATTTAGGAGCTCCTAAAGAAACTCCAATCGCAACTCCTCGAAATCCGCGCCTCCAAGCAAGCCTCCCACTCCATTCCAAATTCGGCAAGCATCCACCAAGAGCATCCCCATCTCCATTCGGCAATCAACAAGAACAACTCCCACCTCCCTTCATGTACACATACTATGTATGTACATATATATACATTAGTATATGTCTATAGGTAAGTGGAATGGTGATTTAGGTGGAGAATGGACAGAGCTTTGCTGGTTTTTGGTGGGTTTCTTTCGGCATGGGCAGGAGAGAAAAAGAAAAGAGATGAGAGAAAGAGAGGCTAAGAGTGCATTTTATAAGAAAGTTAATGGGTAGTTAGTATAACTACCTCCACATGAACACCACTAACCCATTATAAATTTTGTAACTTGCTTTCCCTCCTTCTTTCAAAATCAAACTCCAGATTTTTCCTCCTCTCTAATCAGCCCGGTCCCCCAAAAATTGTGTGCATATCGCACGTGTACACGTGCACGTGCTTTGTGTACAAAAACAATTTATTTATTTAATCCTTTTAAAATAATTATTTATATATGTAATAAATAATATATAAAATTAACTTTAAAAATTATACTTTTCATGCACAATAAAATGGAAAGAAACATTTCATAAAAATTCATTTTGAAGGAAGAACGCGCTTACAACACGTGCACCAAAACACGTGCGTTGCCCGTAAAATCTCAAAAATACAAAAATTGACTTTATGAACCGAAAAATATTTATAATCAATTGGAATGCAACGAAAAGTATATTTAATGTACATATTTGATAATATACTCAAACGTACAGAAAACACGTGTATTGCACGTAGAAATTTTATTTTAATAAAGATAGTCAAAAATTGAATTTTCGTTTACAAAACAAATTCAAACATGTTTATAAAAATAAATGATTGAAATCCATTGAAAACTTTGCACGTAACGGTGGAATACCCAAAATCGACACGTGCATCGATAATACGTAAAAAGCACATAAAAACTCAAAGATTGAAATTTAGCATTTGAGTTGTCCCAAATGTGATTTCAAGAATACGGGATTGTATAAATAATCAGAATTCAAAATACACATCAAAATGCATTATGGACATAATCAATAACAGTACAAAATGCACGTGCGTAACACCCGAGGGCAAAATTGTCATTTAAATTTTGCGGGGTGTTACAACTCAGGCGTCAAGTCAAGTAACAAGTAACAGGTAAACAAGAACAAATCACGTAGTAAAATCGTGACAACAGAAACAGGTATGAATCATGTAGTCATGAAACATGGTAACAGGTAATAACAGGCATGAATCATGTAATCATGAAATATGACAACATATAATAATAACATGCATGAATCATGTAGTCGTGAGTTCATGGCAGAATATAATAATAACAGGCATGAATCATGTAATCGTGAGTTCATGGCAGAATATAATAATAACAGGCATGAATCATGCAAGCATGAAACATGGCAACAAGTAATGGGATTACGGGTCCCCTTCTGAGTACACATACCTATATTGTCTACTACTAAGGTCATTCCCTTAACTCTGGCTTGTTACTTGTTATTATTATTAAACAGGCATGTACATGCCACAAAACAGAGCAAGAATAACATGACATGAACAAGTAACAGGTACAAGATGAAGAATGAACATGTACAGGTGATAAACAACACATAACAGGATATAACAACAAAAACTCTAGTTCAGAATAGCAAGACAGTATCGTACTAAAATAGGGATTTCCGTTGCTACAAGAATGTAAATCTAGATCCATCCAAAAATCTGGAAAATAGTCTCCCTTCCGAATCCAGCAAACATATATAAGTCATATAGTATTTCATAAAATCAAGTCTCAGAACAGGTTTGAATTCAGAAAACACGTTCAGTCAGAAATCAGAAGTTTGTATTCAAAGTCAGAAAAATAGTATGAAAACTCTTTAATTAAATCCACAAAAAATCTGGGGTATTCTCCTATATGTGTGGTAACAGAAAATAAAGTTTCATAATTTTCCAACAAAAATAGAGTAGCCAAGTAAAATCAGAAAACAACAAGACACGACAGTTTTGTAAATAAAAAATCACAAACACTGCAGTACGAAAACAGCAATATCTCACAAACCATAAACCGAAATCCAAACTCGCCAAAAGGGTGATAAAATAGATACAGTAGTCTAACTTTAATATTCACAAATATTTTACGAACAGCAAATAGAATTAGGTCGAAAATCAAGTTCTTTACTGAACAGTAGTAACATTCTGCATGTAAAATCTTTATTTGCAAGCAAGAAAAGGTTTGTAAAACTCGTCAAATAAATCCACCAAAATTCTGGGTAAACTCCAATCAAGTCTAGAAATACTGAGCAAAATTTCAGATCAAAATAATAATTTTAACACCAGAATAAAAATAGATTACTCAGAATTCATAGAAAATGCAGTCTGGAAATATTTCTACACCTCTGTTGTAAAATAGACATAACTCACAAACCGTAAATCGAAACTGAGATCCGTAGAAAGGGTTGGAAAATAGACAAAATCCTCTACGGTTCATGTTCACAAAATATTTTCAAATACTTCCCTTAATAGGGTTTAAAATAAGGATCAACATCAGGGTAACAGAAAAATACAGATTTGTTCTTCACACACAAAACAACATAGATTATACAGAAATTGTCCAAATCATAACCAAATATGAAATATAGTGTACTAGATATCCAAACAGCATGGTATAGGGTATTTTGCAAGTATTCGACAAGTATAACACGAGTAACACATCAAGCACAGATATCTCAAAGTAGCATGAACATATACATCAAAAGTGATCAACCCTAGGTTAATTCATGTTATGTATGTCGTGAGAAAACTATGGTCAAATCATCACAATAGAGACAATATCAACAAGGAGATTCACACACGAATTGTCTCTAGAACCCAACTACACTACAGGCGGTATTTAGTACTTGTATTACACAAAGAAAAGACTACAAGTTACTTGCCTGAGAGACGATGAAACCGACGAAGCAAAAACAAGAATAACGGGAACAGATCCTGGGCAACGAACTCAACGAACGAACACGAACCGAACACGAACACAATAAGGAGCAACAAACCACGAACGGCAATCACACACGATCACTCACGCACACCAAGGGAAAGTGAGGGAGATGGAGGACAGTAGGGACGATGATGGCAGCAAGTTACTTGTCGCTGCTGTCAGTCGTCGGAGGATGCGCGGCACCAGGGTGGACTGCAGGCTGCTGTCGGAGGAGGGTAGGGCTGTAGCTACGGTGCACTGGCTCCGTTGCGAGGAGCTGGGGAGACGGGGGTCTGTCGCGGGCGCTGCCTAGCTGTAGCAGCAGAAGAGAGAACGAAATATGTTGCACAGCGGGAGTAGGGCGGCGCTGCAGCTAGGTTCAGGCGTCGCGAGGCGCGACAGGAGGAGGAGGGAGAGACCGGAGGTAGACGAAGGGTCGGGGAAGACGAAACGGCTGAAGTAGGGTTGACAGGAGGTTGAAGGTGACGATGGGTTAATGAAGGGGAATATGAGAAGGCAGCTAGGTATAGGAATATAGGGGAGGGGGTAAGATATATATAAGGTGTATAAAATAGTTAGGGTTTAGGTTAGGGGTGCATGCGGTGTGGGTATTGGAGCTTAATGGGTGGGTTTTAATGGGTTTCAGTTCAGGGTAGTGGATTAAGTTAATATCTGGGTATGAGTTTAAAGGGGTAGTGGTTATAGGGTTTTATTGGGTTTCAGGGGATTAAAACATAAATAGTAAAATAACCAATACAAAAAAAATTTATAGTAAAAAGTTAATTTGCATCACAAAATAGGATTTATCTAAAATACTACAAGTACAGTTAGTAAATAAAAGTCGGTTTTTCATAACCAGTCAAAATATCAATAATAACAATAATACTAATAACAATAATAATAAGAAAATAATAAAAATAATAATGGTAATAATGATAACAGTAATAATAATAATAAGAGTAATAATAATAAGAATTGTATTTCAATATAAAAATCATAGAAATAGTTACAAATAAAATTATTGATCGAAAACAGATTTTAATAGGAGATCCAATAATACAATTTGACAAAAGAATTTGAAAACCGGAAAAATAATTTGTGAAAATTTTAAATACAAAAAATACACAAAATGCGTTTTTGGGAAAACATGGGTTACAATTTAGTTTGGGGGACTGTCGCACGAGGATCCTAATGTTCACATTGCAAACTTTCTAGAAATTTGTGATACTTTCAAGCACAATAGAGTGTCTGAGGATGCTATCCGTTTGAGACTCTTTCCTTTTCACTCAGAGATAAAGCGAAGGCTTGGTTAAATTCTTTACCACCAGGTGTCATCACTGCTTGGGAGGGATTAGCACAAAAAATTATGGCCAAGTATTTCCCTCCAGCAAAGTTAAGGAATGATAATACCACATTCAATCAATATGCAACTGAGTCTTTGTATAATGTGTGAGAGAGGTATAAAGATTTATTGAGAAAGTGTCCTCATCATGAACTTCCAAAATGGATGCAAGTCCAAACATTCTAAAATAGTTTGGGAGTTACAAATTGATTTATGGTAGATGCAGAGGAGCTCTTATGAGCAAAACTCATGAAGCGGCCTATGAGCTTTTAGAGGAGATGACGTCTGACAATTACCAATGGTCTTCAGAGATAGCAATGCCAAGAAAGGTCGCTGGAACTTTTGAGCTTGATTCTATTACCACATTGACTCCGCCATTGCCTGTCCTATGCTAGGAATCCGGCCACAGACCGGGTAAGGAGGAGGGTTGCGTTAGGCAGTTGACAGCCAACACGAAACTTTGTCAAATCCTATGAACATGAATTTTAATAAGATATGCGCAAATGCTAGGGCATTCCCTGAAAGCGATGCATTGTGCCTGCCTCAGGGTGCTTCTAAAAATGTGCAAGGGGCATCGCACCGATGCTCGGGTGCAGTGAAAAATAGGCAAGGGTTCCTGCACCAATCTGGACGTGTGCAGGTAAAGAAGCTAGTCCAGAAAAATAGGCTTAGGTTAGCGACTTGGAATATGGGAATATTGACTAAAAAATGCATAGAATTAGTAGATATCATAATTAGAAGGAATATTAATATAGCTTGTTTACAAGAAACAAAGTGGGTAGGGGAGAAATCTAAAGAGATAGATGATTTTAAATTATATTATACAGGTAAAATTAGAAATAGAAATGAAGTAGAAATTTTAGTAGATAAGAAACTCAAAGTAGATGTAGTAAGTGTTAATAGGAAAGGGGATGGAATAATACAAATTAACTTTTTAAAGGGAAACATAATTAATATCATGAGTGTTTATGCACCCCAAGTAGGATTAGATGCACAAGTTAAAAATAAATTTTGGGAAGATATGGATGAAATAATTCAATGAGTACCCTTAGGTGAGAAATTATTTATAGGAGGAGATTTTAATGGACATGTAGGAAAAGATAACATGGGATATGATAGGGTATATGGAGAAAATATATTTGGAAATAAGAACGATGGTGGAGAGGCGTTATTAGATTTTACGGCTTCGTATGATCTTATACTAGCAAATATTTATTTTAGGAAGAGGGAGGAACATTTGATAACCTTTAAAAGTGGGAAAAATAAGAGCCAGATTGATTTTTTCATCACTAGAAAGGTGGATCGCTTGACATGTAAAGATTGTAAAGTTATATCGGGAGAGTGTTTAATCTCACAACATAGATTAATGGTGTTGAATGTTAAGATTGGAAAACACATATATGCGAGAAAGGAGACTAGGAACCCAAGAATTAGGCGGTGGAACTTGAAGAGAGAGAGACTAGAAGTTTTCAGAAATAAGGTCATTAAAGAAGCCTCATGAAATTCGGAAGGGGAGACGAATATGATGTGGACTAAAATGACTACGTATATAAGAGAAATTGCAAATGAGGTACTTGGAGAATCTAAAGATAGAGGGTTGCTAACTAAAGAAATATGGTGATGACAAGAACAATCCAAAATATTGTGAGAAAAAAAAAATCAACCTTCAAAATATGGCAAAATAGTATAAATGAAGAAAATTTGGAGAGATATAAGATCGTTAGCAAAAAGTTCAAAAAAGCGGTAAGAGATACAAAAGGAAAAATTTATGATGATTTACAGACAAAATTAGGAACAAAAGAAGGAGAAAATAATATTTATAAGCTTGCTAAATAAATGGATAGGAAAACAAAAGATATGGACATAATTAGGTGTATTAAAAGCAAAGATTCAAGAGTCTTAGTAAAAGATGAGAAAATTAAGAAAATATGGAGAAATTACCTTGAAAAGTTATTAAATGAAAAGGTTGTGGGAAACTTAAATATAGAGGGCACAAGGGAGAGTCGACAACATATATATTCCCATAGAATTAGGACCTCGGAGGTTCGAAATACTCTAGGAATGATTAAAATAGGAAAAACTTTAGGACCGGATGGTATACCCATTGAAGTTTGGAAGTGTCTTGCGGATGTAGCAGTTGGTTGGCTAACAAGATTATTTAATAGAATTCTGAGGACAAAGAAAATGTCCGATGAATGGAGAAAGAGTATTTTGTTGATTCTTGATTTTGATGATCACAACACAGTGCAACATGTGACTATGTTATACAGCTAACATTGCAGTGTACATACCAAAGACAATTCTAGCTGAACAAATGAACAAGCTCAAAAGGATACAGATGAAGACTTCCATCAGACAAGATCTAAGATTTCACTCAAGACAAGACTCAAGACTCAAGACCTTAGCTCAAATTGTGTCAAATTATAATGTCTTGTAAAAACAATTGTATCTTACTTTTTGTTGAGTCTTAGTCTGATGTAAAGCCTTGTCACACACACACACACTCAAAATTTCATAATGTGTGTCTCTTAAAAACCCCCAAAAAGAGTCAAAACAGTTTGAAGAATTTTAACTCTTGAGTACCAGTTGACTTAAGCTTCTGCCAGTCGACTGATAGTACAAAACTGTTTAAAATTATTCAAACTCTGATCAGTCGACTCATATGGCAACCCAGTCGACTATTCGAGAGCTTTTGACCGTTTTCTGTTTTTCAAAATTGAATTTTTTCAAACTCAAAAGCTTGGATCCGTTGGTTGACAGTTGAGTAACTGTCTCCCAACATTCAGGAGATCAAACTCTTTAAGTAGAGTTAAGATCTCACTGAAAAGATCTACAGAATTCTCTTCTTGAAATCCGAAGCATCTTTGTGAAAAAAAAATTCTAAGTGATTTTTTGAGAAATAAAGCTTTCAAGATCATACTCTCTGGTTCTCTACACTCAGTCCAGTATAGCAACGAATTTGCTCTGGACTGAGTATAGAAGTCGACCTGTTCTTTTAGCCACGTGCATTAACACATACAACAACAAGGCTATAGGTTGACTGTAAAGTATTCTTGTTCTCTTGCTCTCGGTTGGAGAGTGTTTTTGACTCTAGGTTGTAGAGTCGTTTGTTGTTTCACTCTTGGTAGTAGAGTGGGTCGGCTTTCTCTGGTTGAGAGAAAGGACTACGGGTTAGACAAGGTTGTTGTCGTAACGCCGTAGGGTATTCTTGTAATTTTTCAAGAATAGTGGAAATCTCAAGTGGGTTGCTTGAGGACTGGATGTAGGTCGGGAGGACCGAACCAGGATATATCTTGTGTACTCTGTGATTGATTGTCTTGTGTTTGCATTCACTCTTGTGTATTTAAGTTCTGCAAAAAGCTTCTGGACAGTCGACTCCTTGCACTATCAGTCGACTAGTCAGTGCCGTTTGTAGTTGTAGTTTCATTGTGCTTTCAGTCGTCTGTCTCATTCATCAGTCGACTGCACAGAGTTATTGTTTTCAATTATTTTGGACATATCAGTCGACTGGTTCATAACTCAGTCGACTGCACCGAGAAAAATTTACGCAGTTTTTATTAAACACTATTCACCCCCCCTCTAGTGTTTTTTGTCTAACCTACAGGATCCAACACTTGGTATCAGAGCAAGGTTACAGGCTATGGCAACTGCGTCAAATACAAGTCAGTACCATGAAGGCCAATCTACACAATGGTCACCACTATTTGATGGAACGAACTACAATTATTGGAAGTGCCGAATGGGAATCTATCTCCAATCAATCAACTACGAGATATGGCAAATGACAGAGACGGAATACACTGCTCCTACCATTCCATATGCACAATGGAATGATGATCAAAAGAATCAGACTATGAACAATGCCAAAGTAATGAATGCCTTATTTTGTGCACTTACAAAGGAAGAATTCAACCGTGTATCAAATGCTACAACCGCACATCAAATTTGGCATACACTCGAGGTAACACATGAAGGAACGAATAAAGTAAAAGAGTCTAAAATTTCTGTTCTTGTCCACAGGTTTGAGATGTTCAGAATGAAGGACAATGAGACTGTGTCTGAGATGATTACCAGATTCACAGACATCACAAACTCTCTTGTAGCACTTGGAAAGATTTACACTCAAGCAGAGATGGTTAGAAAAGTCTTGCGTGCACTCACTCCAGAATGGGAGAAGAAGACCACAGCAATAGAGGAAGCGAATGACTTGTCAACACTTTCTCTCGAGAATCTTGTTGGCAATCTCATGGCATATGAGGTCCAACTTGAAGATCGAAAGAAGGATACAGAATCACACCAAGCAAAGAAGAAATCATTGGCTTTTAAAGCCATGACAGATTCAGAAGATGAGGAAGAAGATGAAGAAGAGATAGCAATGTTCACTCGGAGATTCAAGAAGTTCTTAAAGAAGGGTAAGTTTAATTCTAAAGTTAGAGATTCTAATGACCCTCCTACATGTTTCAGGTGCAATAAAATAGGTCACATGAAGAAGGATTGTCCCTTAGAAAATGCAAAGAACAAGGAAAAATCATCCAACTTCAAGAAGGACAAATATCCAAAAAACAAATTTGCCAAGAACAAGAAGGCTTATCAAGCTACATGGGATGATAGTGATTCATCTTCCGAAGAAGAAACGGATGAAAATAACGAAGTGGCAAATGTATGTTTCATGGCTGCACAAGAACATGTAAGTAATGATTATGATTCCGAAGATCTTCTTGATGCTTTTAATGAAATATTCCATGAGTTAAAGAAAGAAAAAATTAGAGTTAAGAATCTTGAGAAAGTGAATCAAACACTTAATCAAGAAAATCTTAACCTTGATAAGGAAGTAAAATCCCTAAATTCTCGCATTGCAAGTTTAGATACTGATCTTGAAACTCTCAAAAAGAATTATGAAGAGATTTCAAAGAATGTATCTAAGTTTAACAAAGGCAAAGAGAATTTAAATGATATGCTTCATCATCAAGTTACATCTAGTCAAAAATATGAACTTGGCTTTAAAAAATCGTCTGCAAAAGAATCTCCTGTTGTAAACACTAGTAAAAATAAATCAGCATCTATTTTCAGTGTTACACACAAGTTGTATGATTTCTTTGCAAAGTCTAAGGTTGTTAATTTTAGTGATAAAAGCAAAACTAACGTTCGGTTAAATCGACTGAACCATACAACCAGTCGTCTGTCCAGAGAAATTGGATCTTATTCGACGAGATCAAAACCTTTTATAAGTCGACCTAGTGTATCAACCAGTCGACTGATGTACACCAACAGTCGACTGAAAAACACTGGTAAGTCGACTGGACAGAACAAATTAGTATGGGTTCCAGTTAGTCTAAATCAGAATGATAGAATTGCTTATATTAACTCATATATGTTAAATATGTGTAATTCCACTTATTATATTCCTGCTTATGGAGGAAGATCAAACTCTTCATGGGTTTGGTTTCTCCCAAACTAATGCATTTTGGACCCAATAAAAAGGGTACCATATTTACCTTAAATTTTTTATAGGTACCCAAGAAAGAATGCTGGATATTAGACAGCGGATATTCAAAACACATGACAGGACATGCCAACCTACTATCCACCATTCAAAGCATAGATGGAGGAACCGTCACCTTTGGAGATAACAACAAAGGCAAAGTCATAGGCATTGGCATGGTCGGTAAAACTTCTAACCCAACTATAGAAAATGTGTTATTGGTTAGTGGTTTAAAACATAATCTGTTAAGCATTAGTCAATTGTGTGATAAAGGATATAAAATAGTTTTTGAAAAAGATGCATGTTTGATTTATGACTCTACTATGCAAAATGTTATTTTTCAAGGTTTTCGTAAAAATAATATTTATGAATTGTGTTTGAATGCAATTAATTTTTCAAATGACTTGTGTTTAATAGCCTCTAACAATGAATCTTGGTTATGGCATCGAAGATTTGGACATGTGAATATAAAAAATCTCTCAAAATTATCTAAATATAACCTAGTTAAAGGACTGCCAAAACTATCCTTTAAAAAGGATAAGTTTTGTGATGCATGTCAACTAGGAAAACAAATCAAATCCACTTTTAAAACAAAAGAAGTAATTTCTACTAGTAGGCCGCTCGAATTAATTCATATGGATTTATTTGGCCCTACTAGAGTTGCTTCTTTAAATAAAAGTAGATATGTGTTTGTTTTAGTAGATGATTTTTCAAGATTCACTTGAACATTCTTTTTAAAACATAAAAATGATGCTTTTGAAGAATTTGCACATTTCTGTAAACGTGTCCAAAATCAAAGATCTCTAACCATAGTCACTATTAGAAGTGATCATGGTGGAGAATTTGAAAATGAAATATTTACAGAATATTGCAACAAGAATGGTATAACACATTCATTTGCATTTCCTAGAGCTTCACCGCAAAATAGAGTGGTTGAAAGGAAAAATAGGACTTTGCAAGAATGCGCACGTACTATGCTTGTTGAAAGCAATCTACCAAAGCATTTTTGGGCTGAAGCTGTTGCTACAGCTTGTTATGTTTTAAATAGAATTCTTCTAAGACCTAAACTAAAGAAGACTTGTTATGAGTTATTTTTTAATAAAATTCCTAAAGTCTCTTACTTTAAGACATTTGGTTGTAAGTGTTTTATTCTAAACACAAAAGATAATTTAGACAAATTTGATCCTAGATCTAATGAGGGTATCTTTTTAGGATACTCAAATAGGAGTAAAGCATATAGAATTTTCAATAAGTCTACAATGACTATTGAAGAATCAATGCATGTTACATTCGATGAATCCTTACCTTCATCAACCTTAAATAAAGATGATGAAACTGATTTATCACCTTTAGATAATGTGATTAAATCCTTAGAGAAAACTAATCTGTCTGATAAGTCGACTGATAAGGTCTACCAGTCGACTGACGTAAAGCAGTCGACTGAAGAACAAGTCAAGTCGACTGATCCGATTGGAATATCTTCAACTTTACCAAAGTCATTTGTTGAAGTTAAAGATCATCCTCACGACTTAATAATTGGTGACATCTCTCATGGTATTCAGACACGTTCACATGTTAATATGATCTCTCATACAGCATTCTTGTCGGATTTTGAACCGAAAAATATACAAGAAGCTTGTGAGAATGAATATTGGATGAATGCCATGCAAGATGAACTAAACCAATTTATAAGGAATGATGTATGGGATTTAGTTCCTAGACCTCCTGATCAGACTATCATTGGTACCAAATGGGTATTCAAGAATAAGTTAGATGAATCAGGACAAGTTGTAAGGAACAAGGCTAGATTAGTTGCTCAAGGATATAATCAAGAAGAAGGTATAGATTTTGATGAAACATATGCTCCTGTTGCTAGACTAGAATCTATTCGTATTTTATTATCTTTTGCTTGTTTTATGAATTTTATACTCTATCAAATGGATGTGAAAAGTGCTTTTCTTAATGGGTTTATTAAGGAAAATGTTTATGTTAAACAACCACCAGGTTTTGAACATGAACAATTTCCAGATCATGTTTATAAATTGAAAAAGGCTTTATACGGTCTTAAACAAGCACCTCGTGCTTGGTATGATCGTCTGAAAACTTTTCTTTTAGAAACAGGATTTGAAATAGGTAAAGTAGACACTACTTTGTTTATCAAAAGAGTTAAGAATGATATCTTAATCATACAAATATATATTGATGATATAATTTTTGGTTCTACTAATAATAATCTATGTCAAGAATTTGCTAATACCACGAAAAATGAATTTGAGATGAGTCACATGGGTGAACTCAATTATTTTCTTGGACTTCAAATTAAACAGTCCTCAAATGGCATATTTATCAATCAAGGCAAATATGCAAAGGAACTACTCAAACGTTTTAACATGGACAGTACTAGTAGTAAATCCACACCTATGGCTACTACTACTACTCTTGACAAAGATTTATTAGGTAAGAGTGTTGATCAAAAACTCTATCGAGGTATGATTGGTTCACTCTTATATATTACTACAAGTAGACCAGATATTATGTTCAGTGTATGTTTATGTGCTAGATATCAATCTAGTCCTAAAGAATCTCATTTAAAAGCAGTGAAACGAATTTTAAGATATATTAAAGGCACATCTGAATATGGTTTATTTTATCCACGCACCGATAATTTTCAACTTTTGTCATATAGCGATGCCGATTTTGCTGGAAGCAAAACTGATCGCAAGAGTACTAGTGGTACATGTCACTTTTTGGGACATTCCCTAGTATCTTGGTGCAGTAAAAAGCAAAACTCCGTTTCCCTATCAACTACAGAAGCTGAGTATATCGCTGCAAGTTTGGCATGTGCACAAATTTTATGGATGAAACAAACCTTATTAGATTATGGTATTTCATTTGAGAAACCCTCAATTATGTGTGATAATACCAGTGCAATTAATCTATCTAAAAATCCGATTCAACATTCACGTACGAAACATATTGATATTAGATATCATTTTCTACGTGATCATGTTTTAAAAGGAGATATATCTTTAGACTTTATCTCTACTGATAAACAAGTAGCAGATATATTTACCAAGCCCCTTAAAGAAGATACTTTCATTAATTTAAGAAGAGAACTTGGAATTTGTGATTTTATTGATATTTGCTGAAAATTGTTTCTGTTAAGTCGACTGTACTCTTGAATAAGTCGACTATACTGGTTTTTAAGCAAATCAATTTTTGTATCAGACCAGTCGCCTGGTTCCTATACCAGTCGACTGATTAGTAGACATAAAATGTTTATTTTCTTCTCGACTCAGTCGACTGATCTCCCTACCAGTCGACTGTCGCGAGCTCAATTGTCTTCAGCGACTATTCATCGCGTCTTTTGAGATGGATTTCACCTCTCTTTTCACCCGTGATCTCTAATCTCTACCGTCAATTTCATCTCTCTTTGATCTCAGCCGTTTATTCGCTGTTAAAACCCCCTTTACCAGCCGTTTTAACCCCTTACCGATCTCAAGTTTTTACCTCCAATTTCAAAACCCTAGCTTTTGGAGAAGAAGGTGATCTACTCTCTCAGTGCTGCTTGTGCTTGCCCCTGATCGAATCTCTCTTTTTCTTAGGTAAAATCCTTTCCCTTCTCTTTTTATGGCACCCAAACGATCTAAACGATCTCATGAGGGTAGTTCTTCTTCCCAGGACTACACTCAATATCTCTTGAGTCCCGATCTTATTGATCGTTGGTATCTTTTTTGTACCATTACAATCTTCCCTGGAAGATTTGTAAATTTTGATGACCTAGACCGTTTCAATCTCATCCCTTTATTCCAAAATAGTAGTCTCTATAATTTTCTCTCATTATCAAACCAACCTAATTACTATCCCCAACTCATCTATTTGTTTTACACAAATATGAGAGTTGTGCAAAAACCAAATGGGGATGTCTTAATCCGGTCGTCTGTGAAGAATATTAAAATGACACTCACACCGACTAGGATTAATCAGATATTAGGTATTGATGATGGAGGATTCCCTCTTGATGAAATTATTTTAGATGATGCTTCTATATTATCTAAAATTTTCTTACCTAATCATGGCCCTCCAATGACAAGCAAAAATATCAAACCAATTGCTAAGCTTGTAGATAGAATATTAGCCTATAACATCCTTCCTAAAAAGGGTAGTTATGACCAATATTCTATAGAATTACAAAAAGCTATTTATGCAATTTTTGGTAAAATTGCTGTTAATTGGGGTCAAGTTATCTTTTCTAAACTTAATCAAGACCACACTCACTTTCTACCTTTTGGAGGTCTTCTTACTAGAGTCTTTATAGCTTTCGGTGTTGATCTCGATTCGGAGACAAATGTTGTTACTCGTTATGAGTGTTTCGATCGTGCTAGTTTGGCACGTATGAAACTCCTTGATGCTCCTACTCGATCACCCCCTAGGTCTCCTCCTCCTTCTCAAGCTCCGTTAGGTTCTACTTCTAGACCCTCTAGAGCTTCTACCTCCTCTGATCCACTTCTTCAAGCAAATTATGATGACCCTCGTACCCTATATGACTGTGTTTCCTACCTAATGAAACATTCAGCCACTGTAGATACCCAACTCCATAACCTCGATTCCAAGCTAGACCACATTGACTCTAAGCTTGACAACCTCACTCATCTCTTCAGCTCTCAGTTTCATCCTCCTTCTCAAGATGACGATGAAAACTCCAATGAAGAAGATTGAAGACTTTTTTATTTTTTCTATTATGTACTTTTCTTTCTTAATGCATTTCTTTTTGTATAAGACTTTATCTTAAGTTTCCTTTTTAATGCAAAAGCTTGTTACTTTGTGCTTTTTGATGATTCCAAAGGGGGAGAGATATATCTATGTTATGGGTATATTGTTTTATATCTGTGTTATGGGTATATTGTTTTATATTGCTTATTATCTGTGTTTTATATTGCTTATTATATTATGACTGGGTATTGGACTAACTCTCTGGCCAGTCGACTGCCCACCAGGCATCTCGGTCGACTGATCTGGTCGACTGATGTTACTCTTTGTGTTATGATTTTTCTGGTCAGTCGCCTGATATTCTATATAAGTCGACTGATACATGTTATTTTTTTAAGACAATGCATTTTGTGTTTTTATAAGGGGGAGCATGTCTTCACTATGTTTGTATATTATCTTTTATCAGCTATTGTGTTGTCATCATCAAAAAGGGGGAGAATGTTGATTCTTAATTTTGATGATCACAACACAGTGCAACATGTGTCTATGTTATATAGCTAACATTGCAGTGTATATACCAAAGACAATTCTAGCTGAACAAATGAACAAGCTCAAAAGGATACAGATGAAGACTTCCATCAGACAAGATCCAAGATTTCACTCAAGACAAGACTCAAGACTCAAGACCTTAGCTCAAATTGTGTCAAATTATAATGTCTTGTAAAAACAATTGTATCTTACTTTTTGTTGAGTCTTAGTCTGATGTAAAGCCTTGTCACACACACACACACTCAAAATTTCATAATGTGTGTCTCTTAAAAAACCCCAAAAAGAGTCAAAACAGTTTGAAGAATTTTAACTCTTGAGTACCAGTCGACTTAAGCTTCTGCCAGTCGACTGATAGTACAAAACTGTTTAAAATTATTCAAACTCTGATCAGTCGACTCATATGGCAACCCAGTCGACTGTTCGAGAGCTTTTGACCGTTTTCTGTTTTTCAAAATCGAATTTTTTCAAACTCAAAAGCTTGGATCCGTTGGTTGACAGTTGAGTAACTGTCTCCCAACGTTCAGGAGATCAAACTCTTTAAGTAGAGTTCAGATCTCACTGAAAAGATCTACAGAATTCTCTTCTTGAAATCCGAAGCATCTTTGTTAAAAAAAAATTCTAAGTGTTTTTTTGAGAAATAAAGCTTTCAAGATCATACTCTCTGGTTCTCTACACTCAGTCCAGTATAGCAACGAATTCGCTCTGGACTGAGTATAGAAGTCGACCTGTTCTTTTAGCCACGTGCATCAACACATACAACAACAAGGCTATAGGTTGACTGTAAAGTATTCTTGTTCTCTTGCTCTCGGTTGGAGAGTGTTTTTGACTCTAGGTTGTAGAGTCGTTTATTGTTTCACTCTTGGTAGTAGAGTGGGTCGGCTTTCTCTGGTTGAGAGAAAGGACTACGGGTTAGACAAGATTGTTGTCGTAACGCCGTAGGGTATTCTTGTAATTTTTCAAGAATAGTGAAAATCTCAAGTGGGTTGCTTGGGGACTGGATGTAGGTCGGGAGGACCGAACCAGGATATATCTTGTGTACTCTGTGATTGATTGTCTTGTGTTTGCATTCACTCTTGTGTATTTAAGTTCTGCAAAAAGCTTCTGGACAGTCGACTCCTTGCACTATCAGTCGACTGGTCAGTGCCGTTTGTAGTTGTAGTTTCATTGTGCTTTCAGTCGTCTGTCTCATTCATCAGTCGACTACACAGAGTTATTGTTTTCAATTATTTTGGACATATCAGTCGACTGGTTCATAACTTAGTCGACTGCACCGAGAAAAATTTCTGCAGTTTTTATTAAACACTATTCACCCCCCCTCTAGTGTTTGTTGTCTAACCTACAGGATCCAACATATTTTAGTACCTATATATAAAAATAAAGAAGATATACAAAGTTGCTCCAACTACTGAGAGATTAAATTAATGAGCCATACGATGAAAATTTGGGAGAGTGATCGAACATAGACTGATACTAGAAACTACGGTGTCTGATAATCAATTTGAATTTATGTCTGGGAGGTCAACAATAGAAGCAATTTATGTACTGAGGAGACTTATGAAAAATATAGGGAGAATAAGAAAGATCTACATATGGTCCAGAAAAAAGCATATGATAAAGTCCCTAGATACATAGTATGGTGGGTGTTAAATAATAAAAAGGGTAACTATTCGGTATATTTAGGTAATTAAGGATATGTATGAAGGAAAAAATACCACAATTAGAACAACCACAGGAGAGACCAGTTTTTTTCATATTACAGTAGATTTATACCAAAGTTTGGATTTAAGCCTTTACCTCTTTGTTTTGGTTATAGATGAATTGACGCAAGGAATAAGAGATGAGCTATCTTGGTGTATGCTTTTTGTTGCTGGCATCTTAGTGGACAAGACTAGAGCAGGAGTCAATGCTAAATTAGAATTGTAAAGAGAAACATTGGAAGGTAGAGGCTTTAGAATAAGCAGAACTAAAACAAAGTATATAGAGTATAATTTTAGTGATATTCGGAACACAACTTAGGAAGTATTGATGCTTAATGGTCAAGGGATACCTAAGAGTGTTTGTTTCTGATATTTAGGCTCGATTATACAAAGAGATGGGGAGATTTGTGCATATGTTATACTTAGTATCTAGGTAGGGTGGCTTAAGTGAAGAAGTGTCAGTGCTGTGTGACAAACGTATATCTTTGAAGTTGAAGGAAAAATTTTATAGGACGTCTATTAGACCATCAATAATGTATGGAGCAGAGTGTTGAGCAATAAAAAAATAACATTTCCAAAAAATGAGAGTAGCATAAATGAGGATGCTAAGATGGATGTGTGGTAAAACCAGGAAGGAAAGAATTAGAAACGAGCATATACAAGACATGCTAAAGGTAGCTCTTATCCAAGATAAGTTAAGAGAGAATCGGCTCAAGTGGTTTGGACATGTCACACGTAGATCTAGTAGTGCCCCCATTAAAAAGAGTGATTTGATCAGTATTGAGGGTAGAGTTAGGGGTACGGGAAGACGTAAACTTACCTGGTTGAAAACGGTAAAAAAAATATTATAGCTTCTGACCTTACAGAAAATATTGCACTAAACCAAACAGAATGGAAAACCAGGATTCATGTATCCGACCCCAACTATTGGTTAAAAAGTTTTATTGTTGTTGTTATTCTATTACCACATTGGTGGCACGAATAGCTACGTAATCTAAACAATTAGGTAATACTAATGTTAATGTTATTCAACTAAAGTTGTTTGTGATCATTGTGTAGAAAATCATTCAAGTATTGGTTGTCAAGTGGTAAATCCTTTTGCTCAACCAAATTCCAAAAAAGCAAATTACGTGTCCAACTTTCAAAAAAGAAACAATCCTTATTCGAACACTTATAATCTAGGATGGAGTAACCACCCCAATTTTTCTTGGAACAACAAACAAGGAGCAATTAGACAACCTCAAAATTTTTCACAGCAAGAAAAGAATCCGACACTTGAGAAGATCATCATGCAATACATGCAAAAGACATATTTGACAATCCAAAATAACGCAGCTTCAACCGTGACTTTAATTCGCAACCTTGAGACTCAGATTGGTCAACTTTAAAATATTCTTACTGAGTGGACAACAGAAACCATACCCAGTAACATCGTGACCAATCCCAACGAGCATGTCAAAGCAATAACACTGAGAAGCGGAAGAACAACTTAGCAGCCACAAGTACAAATTGTCAAACATAATGTGGCTGAAAAGCAAGATGAGTCCGAGCCAGTTTTGGGGGAACAAATGCAGCAAGTTGCCAACCACGATGTTGGGAATTCTAAGAAGATTAAAGGAGCTTCAAACCCCAAGATTTCCAGGAATTTTAATTCTGAAACTTATCCTAATTCACCTTATGATTCATCGATTCTTTTCCACAAAGACTTAAAAAGAATAATCTTGATAATCAATTCTCTAAATTTTAAGTATTTTTTAAAATTTGCATATTAATATTCCTCTTATTGAAGCTTTAGAACAAATGCCTAAATATACTAAACTTTTTAAGGATATTTTATCAAACAAGCGGAAGTTGGAGGAGCATGAGACGGTGATGCTAACCGAAGAGAGCAGCGCAATATTACAAAAGAAGTTGACTGTTAAACTTAACGATCCAGGGAGTTTTACGATTCCTTGCACTATTGAAAATTCTTATTTTGATAAAGCTTTGTGTGATTTAGGAGCAAGTATTAATCTAATGTCTTTGTTGGTTATCAGAAAACTTGGTTTTCGAGAAGCAAAACCTACTACAGTTTCATTGCAGTTGGTAAACAGATCTATCAAGTACACAAGAGATATAATTGAAGATGTTTTGGTGAAGGTAGATAAGTTCATATTCCCAGCTGATTTCATAGTGCTTGATATAGATGAAGATGAACAAATTCTGTTGATTTTGGGGCGACCTTTTCTAGCTACAGGGAGAGCTTTGATTGATGTCTAATAAGAAAAAATTATTTTCAGGGTTGAGGATGAGCAAGTAACGTTGATTGTCTTTAAATCTATGAAGTTTCCTGTCGAAGTTCACTCATGTTTTCAAGTTAGTTAAATTGATTTAATTGTGAGCAAAACACATAGGGAAGAAGTTAAAAAGTTACCGGTAGAAGTGTGTCTAACAAATTCAGCAACTTGTGAATTCGAGAAAGAAAAGATTTTTGAATATGTTCGGCATTTGGAAGTTGCATCATCTATTCATCTTTCTTCTCAGGTGCAATTTAAAGATGTGGGGATATCAAAGACGCCATCTTCAAAAAAGAATCAAACTCGAGCTTAAACCACTGCCATTTAGTTTGCGGGATGCACAAAGAAAATCTAATCCACACATAAAGGAAGTTGTTAGAAAAGATGTTCTTATGTTGTTGGATGTTGGCATGACATAAACATCTCAGTTACCATGTTCGGCTAAAGACTTAAAACTTAGTACTTCGTGGGAGGCAACCCATGTTTTCTTTTTTTCCTTTCTTTAGAATTCTTTTTGTTTTTGTTTACTTTAATTATGAATTTTGACTCTTTTTATAGGATTGCGTAAGTTTGGGGGTCTTCGGGCAGAGTTATTTTCTAGACCTAGTTTAATAGCTGATTTTGTGCAGGATGGTGTCCGAATATGAAAAAATGTGTCAAATACCGATTGACGGAAATTTTCTTAGCTTTCAAGTGCAGAAAGAACCATGGAATTTCAACATCTACAACTCTAGATATCACCGAATAATGAATGTCACTCATCCAGAATTTCAATATGAATCATGAGAGCAATTCTGAACTTTTCTCATTCTTTTTCTTTTTCATTTTCTTCTCCCATTGAAAACAATGTGATATTTAAGTTTGGAGGAAGGGGTTAAATTTTATATATATATAAAGGGTTTATATTAGGATTACCATTACACTTTTGGGTTCTTTGTTGTGCTAAAGCATTGCTTTTTTCTTTTTCTTTTTTTATTTAGGATAGTTAATATCTTATAAAGCAAGATTAAGTATACTTGTTTTTTTAGAATTATTGAAGTTCAAAATTCCGTACAAAAATGTGAAAGTCATGTGATTATGCATAAAAGAAGAGCGTGATGTTTTTATTGTTATTATCCCCTTTTATCTAGTTCTACACAGGGTTTAAGCAAATAGAGTGATAATGGTTAAATAATTGAATAAATAAAGTTTATCTATTCCAATATTTTGAGTTGCATAGTAACTAGGGGAATTCATCACCAGTGTTTACTTTTACGTCAAACGGCAACTTGAAATATTAGTATAAAAAAGCACTCTAAGTGTGTGACTTGTTGAGTAACCCGGTGAATTCATCACAGATGTTTGCATTCGTGTCATAAGACAAGTGAAAACTTAAATAAAGTGGGGGGGACCCTCTAGTTTGCTACCTTGTTTGTAGTTGTGAAAAGGGGTGATCATGTTTTGAGTTGTTACAAGATTCAGTTGCATTGATTTCATGATAAATTTGATTGAATTTGGAATTATGTATGAATAATTGCACTCGCGAATGTGAGTATGCTTATTTTACTTTATTTGTTATTGTTTATGTTTTAAGTTGAAAATTTGATGCTTGCATGATAAGTCCTTTGGGTGCGATGAGTTAAGCCTAATTATGATTACTATCCCTTAATTTCAGGTTTTCCGTTTTGCTTGAGGACAAGCAAAATCTTAAGTTTGGGGGTATTTGATGAGTGTAATTTTTACATGATTTTATTACTCTTTTTACTCATTAAAATTGTGTGTTCTCATTTATTTATTTGAATTTCATCTTCTTTCTACTTAATTTTATTTATTTGTTTGTTTTTAAAGGAATGAGATGACTGTTAGGATTATGGACTCAAATACATGAAGTCATGGGGCTTGGAGTTGGAGAAGGAGAGGAAACAAAGTAATGCAAAAAAGCTGCAAGAACAGCACCTAGAACTTGTATAGTTGTTTTGAACATGAAGATAGACGAATATTAACTTTTGTTCTAAATAAAAGATGTTGGTCGTCGAGTCTTCTTCGAAAGGAGTACTCATACTTCACAAACAGAGTCCTGTAGCTCCGGAAAAAGTCATTTTTTCTACATCTACATGAAGAAAAACAGCAAGTTGGCAGTCGACCGCATGACCGGTCGACCGCACAGTCGACCATCCCACTCGTTGTTGAAACCCTGTACACTTGAAAGACATGACCGGTCGACCGCGCAATCGACCTTCCCACTCACTTTTGAAACCCTATACAATTGAAGGACATGAACAGTCGACCGCGTCAGCGCTGATGTCATATTTTGAGTGTGGGTTTCGAGTCCAATGAAATGTATTTATATATATCTTTTTAGGGATTAATTAGGGTGATATATATAGAGACTTATGTGAATTTTAGGGTATTCAGAAAGATCTTGGAGGCTAAAAGAATTGGAGGAGACGACTCATCACATCATTGGAGAGCAAGAGCCATAGCGTTCATTAGGATCGTCTAGAGTTCTTTCTTATTTTCTATTTTTCATTATGCAATCTAATACAATGCTTGTTAGATTCAAATCTGTCATGAACTAAAAAAAATTTCTAGGTCTTCGAAGTAGCCTAGTTTTGACAACACAATTCGAATTTCATATTATTTTTTTCTTCTACTTTTCAATGGTTTTGTGTTTAATTTTTGTTCTTAATGCTTGAAATTGTCTAGCCAACTATTGTTTGATTTATTGAATCATGAGGGATGTTGAGAGGTAACTTGTGATTTAGAGTTATAAAATTAAACACCATTGATTGAGCAAATTTAGAGATAATTTACTGTGATTAATGTGACTGTAGAAAAAATCCATAGAATTTAATGAATCTTCAAAAATTAAATTTGCATAGAGATATGATGAATTATTAGTTGGGGATATGTTTGGTGTTATTTAAGATAAGACATTGAATAATTAAGGGATTTTGGTCTACAACTTGGAAGAGTAAATTTTGAGTTACATGGAATTATAAATTGTGTGGGATTAGGCAGGTGAAACCGAAAGATATAGAGTTAGTTTTGCTATTAATAAATCCTAAAATTTCAGATTTCGTTCTTTTTAATTATTTTTATTTTTTTTATCAAATTTTCGATTTACCAAATAGTAGATAATCTGGTGAATTTTAGTATTCAATAAAATAATTAGTCCTTGTGGGTTCGACACTCTTTCTTTTAAACTATACTACTTGTTGTGATTTTGTTACATCACTATGACACTAAGGAAAATTTGTAGGTGGATTGAAAGAAAATATTCTTTAAAGTTTGGGTATAAGAAGGCATGGAGGAGAAGAGATGCAGCTAGACAAATGATCTTCGGCAATATTGAGGGGAGCTATAATCCTGTGCACTCTTTGAGGGCAGAATTGATGGTGAGAAACCCAGGTATCCATATAAATATTGAATTGGATAATAATAAAGTGAGAAGGGAGGTAAGCGATAGGTCATTTCATGACAAGATGTTTATATCATTCAAGCAGTGTGTAGATGGTTTCAAGTTAGGTTGTGGACCATTCCTTGGTGTTGATGGTTGTCATTTGAGAGGCAAATATTTAGGCACATTGCTTGCATTAAATGCATTGGATGAGAATAATGGGTTGTACACTGTAGCATTTGCAGTAGTGGAATCAGAGAATCTTCTTTCTTGGTGTTGGTTCATTCGAGACTTGAATGAAGCTTTTGGGCAGGACATGAGATTCATTACTATAATGAGTGACCAAGAGAAGAGTCTACAAGATGTTGTTTCCTTGTTGCTACCTGAAGCAAAACATAGATGTTGTGTTAGGCATTTATGGAAGAATTTCAAGCAGAATTTATCTGGAGATTTTTTTGAAAGGGTTGTACTGAAAGCAACTAATGCATACACATTGTTGCAGCACGTTGATGCAATAAGAGAGTTGATCTGCTGAAGCAGCAGCTGAATTGGAGAGACACACTCATCTTTGGAGTAGGAGTCAATTCGCCCTAATAGCAAGGCATCACTACAACACAAATAACTTAGCTGAAAGTTCCAATGCTTGGATTATGGAAGCAAGATATCTACCAGTGGTTGACCTTGTTGACAAATTAAGAAGCAAAATCATGGAGAAGGCAAATGTCAAGAAGATGAAAAGGAATTCTAGTTTCAATGGTAGATACATCAAGGATGTAAGTAAGATGGTGGCTGGGTGGATAGTTAGAAAACCTATGATACAAATGTAGAAGTTGAGAGTTTGGATCAGAGGGAAGTGTTTAACATGGTGGATGGAATTTACTTATAGATTGTGGCAACTTACTGATCTCCCTTGCATACATGCAGCAAAGGTGATTGTTACGATAAGGAGCATTGACTGGGCTAGATACGCGGTCCATACTACTACATTGACAGGTTAATATATTGCACAATTTAGTAAATTTTGATATTATCTTAAAGTTTTTGGTGTTTATTCTTAATTTAGTGTTAAATATTTCAGGTGTAGGATGACATATGAATACCCTATTGACACTCTTCCATCCAAAGCTCAATGGCAACACCAAGATCTTGACTACACTGTTGGTCCACCACATTCTAGAAGGCCAAGAGACAGACCTAAGACTAAGAGAATCAGAGGAAGAGATGAAGATGATGTTGGTAGCGATAAAATAATAATAAGAAAGATGACATGTTCAAGATGCCATGGAAGTAACCACAATAAAGCGACTTGCAAAGTACAAATTAATAAAGTAACTGAAGGGATGGAATGAAGTGCTTCTAATACTAACTTGCCTAACCAATCAACAACACTGAACGTGCAAAGGTAAATTTCATATTATATTTAGCATTTAGTGATATTCACTTATAAATCCGACTCGTTTTTTTAATAGAATAAATCTTGCATGTTTCATTGTATATTCTTCTGTTTTTGATGTAGGAGGAAATCCCCACTGGAATTAGAAGAAAACAGAAAGGAGTCACGGTCGGGGGAGGGGGGGGGGGGAGGTAGAGGTAGAGATTATTTATTGCAACTTGATGAAGTTATTTATTTATTTTGTGATGGTAATATATATTTTTTTCATTTTGCCTGGAGAATTTCCTTTGAAAGGCATACACAACAAGAACTGCAATCAAAACAATCAAGCTCACTTGAAAATTGACTAACTGTGGATCATTCAACTTCTAATAATTAAGACATCTATAATTTATACTATGATGTTGATTAATATTAAATGTCGAAGGATCTCTGCATTTACCGATCGACACATTCAAATTTAGGAATCATTTTACTTATCTACCCTTGATTCTTCCCTCTCACACATTAAACAATCTTCACTCTCCCAGATTGCTTGTAGTCGTACATGATTGGCAATTGAGAGGATGACCCCCGAAATGAACTATTCGTATACATTGTTTGGTGGTTTGGTGATGGTGGAGTTGCGGAGAAGGTTAGAGTGAGATGAGTTGCGTCAAGATATGTGAGGAATAGAGTGAGATTGATTGAGGAGTGAGGAATTGAGTGGGAATGAGTGAGATATTGAGTGAGGGGTGAGAAATGGAAGAGATTGAGGTGGAGATAAGGGTTAGGGTTAGGGTTGGTAGATGAGGGTCGGGGTTGAAGAAGAAGGAGAGATGATCGGGGGCTGAAGAAGGAGGGTTTGTAGATGATTGGGGATAATGGTCGGGGTTGATGATGAAGGATAAGGCATATGAGGTCAGGGGTGAAGGAGAGGGCAGATGGTCGGGTTTGAAGAAGAAGGAGCTTGGGTTATGAACAAGGAGGAGATTGAGGGTCAGTCTTTTTAAGCAAACCCATTAAGAATGAGGAGAATGAGGTTATGGGTATTTTCCTTATTCAAACGCATTATAAAGGCTTAAAGCTCGTTAAGGAGAATATTCTGTGAATATTCCCTAAACATAACATGGCGTTAATAGAAATTTTTTACCAAACTATCCCACTTTTTTGTAAGTATGTACGAAACTGTCCTTGTTTGAATATTTAATACCAAAATATCCCTATCACTAACGGGGTTAACGTTTCTAGTAGTTTTTGTCGCGCTAACTCTGTTAACGTGGTGCAGGTAATACAACTTTTCCCCTTGAGTGGGGGTGTGCAAAAAAACTCATCCAATATACTAACGCTAACCCTGTTAGCATTATTGTTTAAACCACTCGCATTAACGGGATTAACGTTTATAGTTGGGATAGTAGGGGGACTTTTTCAAAGAGGGGTGATGGTAAAAAAATCTTTAAGTAGAGACTCGTTAACCCCGTTAACGCGCCTCATTATACCAGGCGTGCTAACGGGGTTAACGAGTGTCGAATGGGTTCATCTTTAAGTAACACACGCTATCTCACTCTCTTCTCACCTCTCCTCTATCCGAAACCCAACTCAGGCGATTTTTAACCCAAAATCCCCAAACCCTAGTCTTCGATTTCGCCATCTACCCATCTCAATCTCTTGTAATTTTAGGTGGAATCTCTTCATCACTCCCAAAAGACTAATCAGTTTCATCAAATCTCCTAAAACATGCCATTTTAATCCATTTACCCGTTTCCCCAAATTATCGAAAGGAGAGGATCGTGGTGCTTGACGTCGACTTGTTACTTCCACCCTACAATAGTTTGTAAGTGTTCCTTATTTATGCTTTTTTTGTGATTTTGGGTCTAAGGTTGTGGTTTTGGTTAGAGTATTAAGTTGAAAAGGTTTCAAAATGCAGGTGATTTTGGGTCTACTATTATTGTCACGCCCCGCTTCCCAAAATATGGGAATACGAGTCATGACTGAGGCCCATCAAATGATGTGAATACACCATTCATAAGCTATATGGGTAACTCAATAACAAGATGATAACAAACCACGCAGGCATGTAAAATCACAATAGGATAACAAAAGTACATGACATAGTCCATAACATAACCAACAGCTGGAAAATACAAAGTAGTTACGAGTTAAACACACCCGGAATACAATAAAGAGTAGCATGAATAAAATATGAACTAAAGATAACAAGACTAAAACACTTGATCAGCAACACCTTCGGGTAATTTTCCTTCCAGGCCTGCAAGTACATTATTACAAAAAGAAGAAATAAGAAGATACCCGTTAATGCAAGTCATGGGCCGCAAGTGGTACAAGCTAAGGAGACAAGTACAAAACGAAACAAAAATAGGAAAAGAGCAAGGAACCAAGAATCATGTAATAGGAGAAATACAATATATAAATATGATCATGAACAAGACATCATGAAACAAGTGGCATGCATGTAAACAAGTAAACAAGTAAACAAGTAATCAAGTAAACAAGTATCAAGTACAGGTAACAAGTGTCAAGGATCAAGTATCAAGTATCATGTAAACAAGTAGAAAGTGTCAAGTGAACAAGTACAAGTAACGGGTAGCAAGTATCAAGTATCAAGTGATCATGTTCAAGTCATGTATTGTTACTATCTAGGTAGCATTTCATGCATCTATCCTTTTTCTATATGGTTGCTATATTCAAACAAGTTTGCGTTTAGACTTAGTGGTGAATTCTATAGGTCACGTACTTGGAAAAACATGTCAATTGTATCTTGTATCAAGATACGTGCAATGTGGAACATGTAGAGTGTGAACTTGTAACGTGAACATGTAAACTTGTAATTCGCAAACTTGCAACTTGTAAACTTGCAACTTGCATCGGGAAACCACGAGCTCCTGTCCGAGTACGCTCTTCTCTATTGCCCACTACTAAATCTTTCCCCTTATACCCCGGCTTGTTATTTTTATTAATTTTAATCAACAATAACAAGATATCATATTCAAACTACTATCACGAGTAAAACAATCATGCACATAATCATGTATAATCCTAAGAGTACATATGTGTGTATCAATTGTGTTCATGTAATGCATGTGGCAACAAGTATTCATGATCATATGCAAATACGGGTTCGACGGATTATGTATAGTAACAGATTTCAATTCGACCGAAGAATACGAATTAGAGTCAAAGAATATACTTGCGATATTTTTTCAAAGGAAGCTTGTACGAGAACGAACGAGTTGTACAAGAGGATACTTGCCTGATAACTGACGACAATGATACTGAATACAAGAATAAAGGGATCAGAATCCCAGGCGACGCTCCAAAAATACGTGCGAGACACGTACAAAATACCAAACGGCAATCACAAGACCAAACAGCAAACAAACTCACCACAACAGCACACCGGATCTCCAAGCACACACACACAGAACACAAACACACCAGATCGGGATCTACTGTGCCCAGAACACCAAACGGTGAAACAGACCAATCAAAACCCTTCTCCTACCTTTTGACAGAGAGAGAGAGAGAGAGAACGGGCGGTAGAGTGGATGGCGACTGCGGCGAGAGCGAGCGACGGCAATGACCAAGGGCGGCGCGACAATGACTGGACGGCGACGGAGTGGCGACGAGTGAATGGAGGTGACCTTCGATGGGTTCTGCAATGAGTGTACAGGCAGAGCTTCAGGGGTTCTTGGAGTTCTTCGATGGAGGAAGACGAAGGGGGTGCTGTGGGGTGGCGGCGATCAGAGGGCGGAGCGACGGCGATGGGGGAAACTCAATGGCGAGGAGGGCGGAGGACTGCTCTGTTCTTGGTGGGGAAAACAGGGCAATGGCAAGATGGGTTTCGGCAGTCGACGAAGATGGAGAGACGAGGCGATGGGCTGGGAAGTTGAAGGGGCGGTGCGAGGAGGTAGAGGAAGGAGGCATTCGGAGGCTGAGGGTGCACAGGGGTGTTGACGAAGAGGACGGTGGTGAGGTTGGAGGTTGAAGACGATGCGGGGGAGGCAAGCGGGAAGCGCTTGAAGGCTGGCGCAAAGCTCGGCGAGGAGCAGGATGAGGGAGAAGATGATGACGGGGTGGTTGCTCGAAGGCGAAGGCAGTGGAGTGGTGGGGCAAGCGAGGATGGCGAGGCTGGGCGATGTGGGGCTTTGGGTTTTCTGTTTGGTTTGGGAAACAGAGGAAGTGAGAGAGCGGGAGACAGAAGGAGACAGATGGGAGGGAGAGTACAGGGAGGGGGGTTATAAATAAATAAATAATAATAATAAAATAATAAATATAATATAATAATGGGTAGTTATTATGAGATAGTGGGGGTTATGGGTTTACGGGAGGTGAAGAGTAGGGGGAATATGAGGGAATTTGTATATGTAATGCCCCGGATCCCCGTTACCGGATATCCGTGACGTAACCAGAATCTTTGCCTTCAAATGTATCTCAACACAGTAATAACACGGAAATTTAAAAACTTTTTATTTCCAAATAAAGTCATTACATCATTGATTACACCAATGTCTTGTTCTTGAACAAGAATACAAATTACATAAACTCATTACATCTTATTACAACCATACATCACTCCTTTGGTAAAGCTAACAACTTTCTCTTGGAATGGCATTCGACGGCTCACTGTCGAAGCTCCGCTGAACGGTCAATCTGCTTCCCTGGGACCTGCTCCTCGGCTTGAGTCTTCTGCTGAGCGACTTTAATATCTCTGTACCGGCTCGAAAGGTAGACCGGTATCTAAAAGGCGGGGAACGTCAGTACTTCGACTGACGCAATACTGATAATAATAGCGACCTCCAAACTGGCAACCACAAACCATCTTGAATGGAAAGAGAAACGTGCATCCTAAATTATGTAGTGCTCGTGTATGCCATGATCTAGCAACTAAATGCACCAATCACAAGCCTATTCTAAAGCAAGCAAGACTTGGGATTCTGGATCTGTCTGCATCCCATACTACATGCGTTCCAGACCCAAGCATAGCCTAATCTAATGCACAAAACAAGAATGCACACGATGCGCCTACTCTAATGCAATTCATTTGAGAACGTATGCATCCCATACTACATACTTCCCCAAAATCAACTTCGATGGAAATGTATGCATCCCATACTACATACTTTCCAAGGAGTTCACCTCTCCTGATTGTAGGGTTCAATCCCTCGTCATGCATCCTGCTCTTGTACTCAACCAGTTCCCAATAGATTGTCCGTCGCCCAAGGAGGTTGCAGTTGGTAGGTCTAGTTCCGCCAATGCAGTGCCTAAGTGGTGGTCGTGTTGGCCACTTAGTACTCGCATATGGACATCTTCAGATGCCGTGTTGAATCCGGTCGCAAGACCGTGTGATTTCCATGTCCTTCCCTAACCCGGACTATGGACTGACGCATGCGTGTTCACCCCTGATCGAGTTATGAACTTATATATACCAAAAAAACACAAAACCCCCGCGCATAGGGACATGAGCGCCTCGGGAGGTCAAATCCTCCTAGCCTCCCGTACCTTACTCTGACAAAACTTCGGGAATTAACATATCGAGATACGAGCCGAGGACTCACTCATGAGTACCAAAAACGTACCCTATGACTATAAGGTACAACACCGACTATGGCCTGCTAGGACTAATGCAATTTCCCAAACCCCTTAATATGTCATTCTAATCCCAACCTTACTCTATCACTTTGGGTAAAAGATAAGATTGCTTTTCATAACTTGCCCATCGACCTCTGGCCCTGGCAATACCGGTCTGGTTCGCCACTTCTCCGGCTTGGAATTGTCCAGCATTACGGCCTACAATCACTGCTAACCCGGTGTAAATGAACGTTCACCCCTAACCCGGGCTATGAACTCATATTAATGGTACGCCTCGGATGTCCTACGGTTCGGCGGAAGTTTATAACTTAGGGTCGACAGATGCAGGGTATCCCTTACCCTAGTGACTAACCTGAGTCATGCATTCCACTATGGGAGTCAACAACCCCAACAACAGATACCAAACGTCCCCATTCAAGAATTATCAACATTGTAGTACATCGGAGAACGAGTCCTTACAATGCCTAGTCAACACTCCAGACTAAGCAACCTACGGGATTTCTGCCCGAAACTTAAAATGGTCATAACTTCCTCAATACAACTCCGATTGGAGTGTACGAGCCCAATCCGGAAAGGTAAGGTCCTAGGATACAACTTTCTAGTTGATCATAAACTCAATTTCAATCATCTAGATCCCCAAAATAGCCTCTCAAGCCTCAGCCTGTGTACTTCCTGTACACGGGCGTCACCTTACCGGTAGCACAAAATACTACTCACTCATCAGAATGTCACAAATCCAAGTTCTATAGAAGGGTGTGGGTGTCCTAAAAAACTCTCTAGTTGGTCATGAGTCCAAAATCCACCAATAGATCACCCTAACACACACATCTCTCACAAATGCACCAAGTCACACACTAGGTCTTTCTAAATCAGAGCACTCAGATCCATTCTTGGTCTCTATCCAGTATTACAAAAATTACAGTAAATCAACCACTTACTGAAAATTCCTTAAATAGGTCTTGTTGGAAAGATCTTGGTGTCTACTAAAAATCTCTAATGAAACAGTTCCTCACATTTTGCTCTTAAGGAGCCTCAAATGTACAATCTTTACAGGATATCAAAATTGGCTGAAACCAGCACAGTACGTGCTAAATAAATCATCATAAATTCCATACTCATCCAAATAATACAAAATTTACATTGATGAAACTAGATATCAATATGAACAACATGCAAAATATTTCATGTCAAAACTCTAAGTATACACTGAGTTCTACATAATTCAATTTAGCACAGGAATCAGCATGTTCTTCAGTTCAACTCTAGCTACTGTTTTAAAGATCAATTTTTTCCATGCCTATAAATTCATCCAAACATTTTTCTGATTTTTGTATAGAGTCTAGATGCATGTGGGAATACAGGGTAAAACTTTTAGATTAAGAACATGCTCCAATAAATTAGAAAAATTCCAACAACACCAGTCATGTTGTTAACCAACTGCTGATTCTGCCTTACGACACAGTTCTACCATTCGATTTTATTAAGATATCAAACCTCCACATAAAAATTCTAAATAAATCATGAACTATCTAAACATATATAGGAACAATCCCTGAAAATTTCATGGCCTAATTCTTTGTGGTTTGCTCTCAGAAAAATCTACAAAATAGCATTCTGAACAAGTTTTCTAGTTTCAGTTTCTGATTTCATCTTTCAACTTCTTAGATAATCCTCCTAGCACTTCCTATCATACATGCATGCAAGAAAATCAATTAAGAGACATAAAGTAAGGTTTAGAGTAACTCCCCACCCTGATTTGATGAAGAGTAGTTGATCTCTTGAGCTTTCCTTCCCTTGAGAATCCCTCCTAAGGCTTCTTCTTCAATCTCTCTTCTTTCTCTATTTCTCTTCTTTTTTCTCTTGGTGGAGTTTTGAAATTCCAGAACAAGAGAGGTGGGAATGAGTGGTTTTAGATGGAGAAATGAAGGAGAAAATAGGAGGAGAAGATGGGCCGGATCCTAGGGGGTAGGAGTAGGGTGGTAGGGTTGTTTTGTAGTACAAACCATGGGCTAGCCATTGGTTTTAAGGTATAGTGTGTTGGCTGCCCATTTTACACTTAAATGGATTTTTTTGAATGCGAGACGAGGGGTTTATCGAGTGTACGCAAGATATACCCACCGTAGTATCATACAGTGTTATATTTGCGTAGGCGTCGTACCAAAAACTAGTGTTTATACCAGTATTGGTCCTCCTCATTCTCGTGCATTTTCTAGAACGCAACTGCTCTCATAAACCGTTCCGTAAACATGGACTCACTCCAACATTCATATACTCAAACAAAACATTGCAATCATATGCACGTATACAAACAATATACATACATACATATATATATTTAGGTATCGTACAATCCGGGGTGTTACAGTATACGGGTAGTTAAATTTTGGTAGGGTAGGATAATGGGTTAACGGGTTGGGATCCAATAGATATGGGTTTGGGTTGTAAACTTGGGCTTTATATTTGGGCTTCACAAATTAGAATAAATAAGGATAAAAAGAATGTGAAATTGGGCTTCAAAAGAGTAAGGAAAATTTTAAATACAAGAGTACAGGGAAAGAAAAATACAAACCCGTATAAACGGGAACGGAGGTTACAATTATCATACTACTGGCATTAGAACAATTATGAATTGAAAAGGTTAGAAGAATATGTAATTAACAACATCTAAATGCATTAGTATGATAATAGTATATGTACCTTTATAGCGATTGTAAGTTAATTTTGTTAACCTATATTATCTAACCGTACAATGGATTTAGAATTAGTATATTTAGGATATAGTTTGCATTAGTAGATGGAGGACTAGTTTGCATTGGTAGATTTTGGATTAGTTCGCATTATGAGATTTTGGATTTTCATTTAGGGTTATGGTTGCATGAGCTATTGTTGTAAGGTTATATATGATTATATTTGATATCAAACTTGTAGGATTATATTTGTTATAACATATGGCACGGACAATGGGTAATCCCGAAGAAGGGAGTGGTAGTAAACCTCCAACAACCCGGAAAGGTCCACGTACTTTTCAAGGACAACCTCCCAAAAAAATGAAGCGTGGTGGACGTACCAATGTAAGATGATTTGACTTTAATTTTTTATGTTCAATTTTGACATCAATAAAAATATAAATATGTATGTTGAATTTCCATTTTTTTGGTGTAGGATGAGGCCGGTACGTCTTCTCCTCCGGCCAATCAAACGGCCCCGTCTCCTCCTCGAAATGAACAGCAACCTACTTCTCCGTCTACAGATCCCCATTTTTATTTCCAGGGTTTCTCTGAATTTGGCCCATCTTCTTCCTCATATGTTCCTCTGGTGATTCCCGGTCCGATCGACCCTAAGTTGTTAACTTTGCAAAGTCAACATCAATCTAAAGACGTCTGGGAAGGAAACTCTTCGGAGTGCGTATTTAGGGGGCACGGTACTTCAGAAATGCATCCCCGTATACATGGGTTGTTACAAACATTTGGATTATACGGCATAGGATTGATGAGCTCCATTAAGGCGGATCGACTGTTATTAACGGCTCTTCTCGAGAGATGGCATCTCGAGACGCATAGTTTTCACCTGCCAGTCGGCGAGACTACACTAACGCTACAAGATGTTTCTGTGATTATGGGTCTACCAATTGATGGACAGGCCATAACTGGCTCAATGGACTTCGAACCGGAGTACATTATTCATGAGTATCTCGGTGTCGAGGTGGATCGGTATGCCCTTGTAGGAAAATCTTTGAGATTGAAATGGTTAAAGGAAAAGTTCATCGGTACGTTGACAAATAACTCCACGGACAACCAAGTACACTGTTATTGCCGGGCATACATAATGACACTGTTCAGAGGTGTTATCTTCCCAAATTCCTCTGGAGATTCCGTTTCATTTATGTATCTACCACTAATAGCCGATCTTGGGGGAGTTGGGGGAGTGCTGCGTTGGCCACCTTGTATCAAGCCTTGTGCAATTGCTCTCTTGGTGCCAAGAAAATGAATGGACCAATGTTGATGCTACAGGTTTGGAGTTGGGAACGACTGCACATTGGCCGTCCCATTGTGGCAAAGCAGTCACCAAAGTGGTCGAACCTTTCCGAGGACGAGAACATGAGGCCACCTCAAGGTGTGTATTGGATGGGTTCGTTGACGTGGAAGGCTAGCCCAAATAGATGCTTATCATACTACCGGGCTTGACCACTTGCAAGATGATTGTGTTAAGTGGCAACCATATATCGAGGAACGTTTAGCTTGATTGCCTCCAATTTGTACCTCGGCTCGTCGGTTGTGGTTGACAAAAGCGTCGTTGATCCACTTCGGTACAGTTGAGACATATTTCCCAGACAGAGTTCTTCGTCAATTTGGGTTGCGCTAGAACATTCCAGTCCATCAACCGTACAATGCTGATCTACACAGTGTCACCGGTATGGGTAGACAAGCAGCTCATGATTGGGCAGCTTCACTCAGCGTTCACGTGGAAATATGGAACCATCATCTCGATCACTTAATTCAGAATATTCCACCTTTCGATGCAGCTCATCATGTCCCTTACAGGACATGGTTTAGGAGAATGACTCACCTATACATTTCTCCAACAAGCCAACGACCAGTCGGGGTGCAAGTATCGACACGTAGACATGCCACTAATCTAGCTGACACCTACTCCGTTAACCTACCAATGTATCAACCGAAGACACCATTGCTTCGGAGTGTCGTAAGTGTTATTTCATTATTTACATTGAATTTATTATTACGTCTACTTATTCAATTTATTATTTACTGAATTTATTATTACGTTTCTTTTGTTTTTGTAAATGGCCTAAACATGGATTCAAGTGAAAGAATGCGCGAAGATTTTGAAAAGCAATGTAGCCGAGCCGTTGAAGGATTTCACGCGAAAAATTGTTTAATCGTGTCGAGTACAAGCTGATCTCGTTGGCGAAGGCAACAGAACCGATGCGATCTTGTCCGGGCCCGTGCACCAAACAGGTTGTCAGAAGACGATGGCTAGAAAATCTCGTCCACGTCCAGTAATACATGAAGAAAGAGGAAGGAGAAGAAGGGAGCCGTCTCCACCAATTGATGAAATCCAAGAAGAGGAAGAAGAAGAACTTGACGAGGATAATATTCCCCTTTCAGTTTTAACTCAGGCTAGCCAAAAGCGTCCCAAACGAGCAAGAAAACCTCCAACACTATTCACCCTGGTGTGAATTATTTGCAAGTGTACAAAATCGCAACAAGTAATATAGTAGTGAATAGAGTGTCGAACCCACAGAGACTAGATATTTTATTGAGTACCGATATTACTAGATTAGCTACTATTTGGATAATCGAAATTTAATAAATAAAGAAAACAATTAAAAGAAAAATCTAACTAACTAAATTAATGGAGAGGGAGCGGAGTCTAAAAATTGTAATTTGTTAATAGCAAAATTAATTCTAGGGCTTTAGACTTCACCTAGTTTATCCCACACAATTTATAATTCCTAAAAATATTATTTTTCCAAGTTGTAGGCCGAAATCCCCAACTTATTCGATGTTTTCTCTCGAACAACACCAAAAATATCTCTAACTAACAGTTTGACACATCTCTATGCAAATTTAATTAATCAAAGACTCATTAAGTGCTTTGGATTTCTTAACGGTCACATTGATCGCGGTAAATTATCTCTAATTTCGCTCAATCAATGGTGTTTAATTTTTATTGTTCTAAATCACAAATTACCTCTCGGTCTCTCCATGATCCAATAATCATACAAAAATCGGCTAAATAATTGTAAGCATTAAGCACAAAAATTAAACACACAACCAAGGAGAAATAGAAATAATATGGAATTAAAAACTGTGTTCTCAAAACTAGGCTACATCTAAACCCTAGAAAAATAAAATTAGTTCATAATAAATTTATTGCAACTAACAAATTTGTTCATGGATTGCATTATAAAAATGAGAGAGAAAAGAGAAGATACAAAAATATTAATTTGTAAATAAAAATTAGCAAACCAAACGTCCTTGAAAATTGTGCCCAAACAATAAGCCAAATCTTCTCTCTCCTCCGTCTCGATCTGAAACACGTGCCGCTGACGTCAGCCGTCGTCTGCGTCGTTTTCCGCGCCAGTCAGAACGCAGGTTGGACCTCCACGTGTCACGCGTGGAATCTCCTGAAGCCACGAAACAGAGAGAGGTTCGCCTCTCTCTCTCTCTGCTGTTCTGATCAAGTGGGACCCAGCCCAGTCAGCCGACAGCGATGGCGACAGCCACACGTGCCTGTCGCACGAGCCGCCCCTGCCTCTTCGATCCGCGTGCTATTCTCTGATTCGTCTGTCGTCTCTCTCTGTTGTTTTCTTTTTTTTTTCTTTTTTTTTTTTCCTTTCTTTTGCTTCGCTGAGTTTCTGAAATGTGTCTTCGTTAAGGGCTTTCAGTCATCCGCGTCTCTCCTTTTCTCTTGGTTTGGGTTTGATTTTATAGGAGCTGTAAAGTAGGATTATGATATATCTGCAAAATAAAAATCAGAATTTAAAATAAATATTTAAATTTAAATTAATTAGATAAACTTAAACAAATAACTAATTTTTATTTTTGCTTTATCAAAATCCATTTAAATTCGTTTATTCTTTTTACCCACTCTTAACAATTAAAATTGTATTTTGCTCCTATATTGTCAATTTGTAACATATAAAATTCAACAAATAATAAATCAATAGTTTTTCTTTGTTTTGTTGATTTTTATCAAAAATAATTACTTTTTGCATCAAAAATCTTATTTCTACATAAATAAGTAATTAATTGAAATATTATAGAAATAAGATGAATTTTAGACAATATAATCGAAAACAAGCAATTTTTATGGGTAATTGAATACAAATATTTATATAAGAATTAGACACATCAAATACCCCCAAACTTAAGATTTTGCTTGTCCTCAAGCAAAAAGTAGAATCATGAATAAGGGAAAAATAATCAAGAGTCGACTCAACCCATTACACTAAGAGATCTTATTATGTAAGCATCAAAATTTCAACTAAAAATATAAACAATAGCAAATAAAGTAAAACAAGCATACCCACTTTCTCCAGTGCAATTATCTATTCATAACTCCAAACTCAATCATATTTGTCATGCCATTAATGTAATTATAGTATGCAACAACTTAATCTGTGATTGTCCCTTCTCACTACTACAAACCGAGTAGCAAACTAGAGTTTTTTTTTTTTTTTTTTTTTTTTTTTTTTTTTTTTTTTTTTTTTTAGTCTCTTCTCTAAGTTGTCACTTGCCTTTTGACGCGAATGCAAAACATTTGTGATGAATTCACCCGGTTACTCAACAAGTCACAAACTTAAAGTGCTTTGCATACTCATATTTCAAGTTGCCGTTTTACGTAAAAGTAAACATTGGTGATGAATACCCCTAGTTACTAAGCAACTCAAAACATTGGAGTAGGTTGACTTTATTCATAATTATTATTATTATTATTACTCTATTTACTTAAACTCTGTTTAGGACTAGATCAAAGGAGATAATCACAAGAAAAAGCATCGCATTTGTCTTTTGTGTATAATCGCATGACTCACACAATTTTGTAAGGAATTTTGAAACTCAATAATCCTAAAGTAAATAAGTATGCTTACTCTTACTTTATAAGCAAATGTCTATCCCAAAAAAATATATTTCAATGCTTATCATTATACAGAACTCAACAGTGTAAAGATGAATCTAATTAAAATCCTTTTTAAATTTTTGTTTTTTCTTTTCTAAAAAATAATAATAATAATTTGTAAACCTTCCCCCCAAACTTGAATATCACATTGTCCTCAATAGGAAAGCAAAAACAAAAACAAAAAGAATGCAAAAGTTCAGAATTTCTCCCCTGATTCGTCTTGACAATTCTGCACGCGCGGCATTGAGTATTTTTGCGATATCTGGAGCTGTAGGTGTCCAAATGGGCTGAAATTTTTTTTGCTGGAAAGCTAAGAAGATAGGCTACAATTTCTCTTTGCATCAGTTTTCCAGATTCTGACTCCATACTGCTAAAAAACAGCCATCAATGAAAGCGTACAAAACAGCTCCGCCCGGCGACTTCAAAATTATGCAATCCTACAAAATAAAATCAAAAATTAAAAGTATAAAAATAAACTAAAAGAAAAATCTAACCTAAATGCAGTAAAAGAAAAACATGGGTTGCCTCCCAAGAAGCGCTAAGTTTTAAGTCTTCAGCCAGACTTGGGGTGAGATGGTTATGTAACGCCAAGATCCAACAACATTAACACATCTTTTCTAATTTTTCTCTTCAGATGTGGATCAGGTTCAAGCTAAAGTTTGAGGCGTTTCCTTCGTGAAGATTATGTCTTTGATTCCCCCACCTCTTTAAATTTATGCTGCAAAAATAAATAAATAGAGGGTGCAGCATCCAAATACATGACATGTTCAAAAATATTTTCTTTTTCGGTTTCAAAAATTTCTGCAATTGTTGGACATACTTCTTTAGGCAATTTTTCAATTTCAACACTATGTTTCTCGCCCCCAATTATATCAATTTTACTTACTTGACAACATGACTGTTCTTCAGGAGGAAACTTTATGGAATTAAAAACATCATACGTTACTTGCTCATGTTGCGTTTGTTCCTCCACAATTGGTTCGATCTCACTTTGCTTTTCAACCACATTCTGTTCGCCATTTTCTTCTTGTAGTTGCTCAATTGTCCTCCCACTGCTTAGTGTTATTGCTTTGACATCCTCCGTGGGGTTGACAACTGTGTTGCTTGGTAATATTCCTGCAGTTCTATCATTTAAAATATTTGAAATTTGACCAATTTGTACCTCAAGATTGTGAATGGAAGCCGTATTATTTTGAATCGCCACATCTGTCTTCTGCATATACTGATCTGTCTTTTGTATGTGGTGTTCTGTCCTCTGCATGAATTGCATGAACATCTCTTCTAATGTCGGCTTCTTTTCTTGCTGTGGAAAATTTTGAGGTGGTATAACTGCTTCTTGATTGTTGTTCCAAAAAAAATTGGGGGTGTTTCTCCATTCTTGATTGTATGTGTTTGCATTATGATTGTTTTGCATTTGAAAATTTGACACAAAATTGTCATTTTCGGCATTTGATGGAGCAAAAGGGTTCCCCACTTGGCAATCTGCGCTTGAATGATTTCCTGCACAAAGATTACAAATGATATTAGATTGAATAGCATTAACATTCATATTACCTATTTGCTTAGATAAAATATCAAGTTTTGCATTTATATTAGAAATAGGGTCAAGTTCAAAAACTCCAGCCACTTTTCTTGGCATTATTATTTCTGAAGACCACTGGTAATGATTTGATGCCATCTCCTCTAAAAGATCATAGGCTGCTTTGTATGTTTTGCTCATAAGTGCACCACCAGCTGCTGCGTCAACGGTAGATCTATGTATAACTCCCAAACCATTATAGAATGTTTGCATTTGCAGCCATTTCGGTAGTTCATGATTAGGACACTTTCTCAATAACTCTTTAAACCTTTCCCATGCATCATACAAAGACTCGGTCTCAAATTGAGTAAATGTGCAAATATCATTTCTTAGCCTTGCGGTCTTTGCTGGTGAAAAATACTTGGCTAGAAACTTTTGTGCAAGTCCCTCCCAAGTAGTAATACTACCGGGTGGTAGATAATGTAGCCAAGCCTTCGCCTTATCTCGTAGGGAAAAAGAAAAGAGTCTCAGTCTAATTGCATCGTCTGATACACCGTTGTGCTTGAAAGTGTCACAAATTTCTAAAAAGTTTGCAATGTGAGCATAAGGATCCTCGTGCGGTAATCCCCAAAATTGAACAGTCTGTTGAATCAATAGAATCATCTCCGGTTCAATCTCAAAATCGTCAACTTCAATAACCGGCTTCTTTATGCTTGATTCATAAATCGAGGGCTTAGCATAGTCTCTCAAAGGCCTGTTTTCATCGTTTGCCATGATAATTTTCTTGTATGTCCTGAAATGTAAGTACTAGAAAAAAGTAATAGAAAAACTAAAAAAATAAAATAAGAAAAATAAATGAAAGTAAAGGTAAGTCAAAAGAGGTAAAATAATAATAAAATACAAAAAATCCAAACTAGTAATAATCTAGCAATTTTCAATATCAATAAAAGAATAACTAGTCCCCGGCAACGGCGCCAAAAACTTGGTGTGAATTATTTGCAAGTGTACAAAATCGCAACAAGTAATATAGTAGTGAATAGAGTGTCGAACCCACAGAGACTAGATATTTTATTGAGTACCGATATTACTAGATTAGCTACTATTTGGATAATCGAAATTTAATAAATAAAGAAAACAATTAAAAGAAAAATCTAACTAACTAAATTAATGGAGAGGGAGCGGAGTCTAAAAATTGTAATTTGTTAATAGCAAAATTAATTCTAGGGCTTTAGACTTCACCTAGTTTATCCCACACAATTTATAATTCCTAAAAATATTATTTTTCCAAGTTGTAGGCCGAAATCCCCAACTTATTCGATGCTTTCTCTCGAACAACACCAAAAATATCTCTAACTAACAGTTTGACACATCTCTATGCAAATTTAATTAATCAAAGACTCATTAAGTGCTTTGGATTTCTTAACGGTCACATTGATCGCGGTAAATTATCTCTAATTTCGCTCAATCAATGGTGTTTAATTTTTATTGTTCTAAATCACAAATTACCTCTCGGTCTCTCCATGATCCAATAATCATACAAAAATCGGCTAAATAATTGTAAGCATTAAGCACAAAAATTAAACACACAACCAAGGAGAAATAGAAATAATATGGAATTAAAAACTGTGTTCTCAAAACTAGGCTACATCTAAACCCTAGAAAAATAAAATTAGTTCATAATAAATTTATTGCAACTAACAAATTTGTTCATGGATTGCATTATAAAAATGAGAGAGAAAAGAGAAGATACAAAAATATTAATTTGTAAATAAAAATTAGCAAACCAAACGTCCTTGAAAATTGTGCCCAAACAATAAGCCAAATCTTCTCTCTCCTCTGTCTCGATCTGAAATACGTGCCGCTGACGTCAGCCGTCGTCTGCGTCGTTTTCCGCGCCAGTCAGAACGCAGGTTGGACCTCCACGTGTCACGCGTGGAATCTCCTGAAGCCACGAAACAGAGAGAGGTTCGCCTCTCTCTCTCTCTGCTGTTCTGATCAAGTGGGACCCAGCCCAGTCAGCCGACAGCGATGGCGACAGCCACACGTGCCTGTCGCACGAGCCGCCCCTGCCTCTTCGATCCGCGTGCTATTCTCTGATTCGTCTGTCTGTCTCTCTCTGTTGTTTTCTTTTTTTTTCTTTTTTTTTTCCTTTCTTTTGCTTCGCTGAGTTTCTGAAATGTGTCTTCGTTAAGGGCTTTCAGTCATCCGCGTCTCTCCTTTTCTCTTGGTTTGGGTTTGATTTTATAGGAGCTGTAAAGTAGGATTATGATATATCTGCAAAATAAAAATCAGAATTTAAAATAAATATTTAAATTTAAATTAATTAGATAAACTTAAACAAATAACTAATTTTTATTTTTGCTTTATCAAAATCCATTTAAATTCGTTTATTCTTTTTACCCACTCTTAACAATTAAAATTGTATTTTGCTCCTATATTGTCAATTTGTAACATATAAAATTCAACAAATAATAAATCAATAGTTTTTCTTTGTTTTGTTGATTTTTATCAAAAATAATTACTTTTTGCATCAAAAATCTTATTTCTACATAAATAAGTAATTAATTGAAATATTATAGAAATAAGATGAATTTTAGACAATATAATCGAAAACAAGCAATTTTAATGGGTAATTGAATACAAATATTTATATAAGAATTAGACACATCACACCCCTTCATAAGTTAAACTTTTGAGCTTTAAGTTTCAGATTTCTTTCGGATATATATAGGAAATCTTGTAATGGTGGAAATCTTGTAATGGTGAAAATCTTTGTAATAGTGGAAATGCTGAATTGTTGAATGTTTTGTGGTTCGCTGAGGTTTCAGTTGTGGGATTTCAGCATATATATGTTTTAGATTGTGGAATTGAGATTGTTGGATTTGTGATATATATGAATATCATATTTGAATATGAGATTTGGGGTGAAATGTGATTTCTGGACTTGAATATGAGTTTTGGTATGCTGCAGGTTTGAATTTAAGATGGTATGTTACAGGTTTGGAAATATTTCTGGATTTCTTGAATTTGAGCTGATATTGTGTTATGAGCATATTTGAATTATGAGCTGATATTGTCATATGAGTTGATATTGTGTTATGAGTTGACATTGTGTTATTGTGATATGATATGAAGGTTGAGCTATGATATGTGTTTCGAGATATGAAGATGGAGATATGAACATTTGAGTTGTAATCAGGTAGCAGATTCAGGTTACTATAAGTCTATTTGTGAAGATAGGCATACATGTTAACTCTGTTAACGACCTTGGTAAAACCATGGCCGTTAACCGAGTTAACGAGTGTGAACATCTTGAATTTCCAGAAAGTTGAAACTTTCTAGAAAATGAACAATGTCCATAGTCGTTAACTGAGTTAATGGCCTTGGTTAAACCATGGTCGTTAACCGGGTTAACGAGTGTGAGCTTCTTGAATTTCCAGAAAGTTTCAACTTTCTGGAAAATGAAGAATGTTCACACTCGTTAACAGGGTTAACGGACATGGTCTAACCAAGGTCGTTAACCGAGTTAACGAATGTGAACATCTTGAATTTCCAGACAGTTTCAACTTTCTGGAAAATGAAGAATGTCAACAGTCGTTAACTCAGTTAGCGGCCTTGGTTTTACCAAGGCCGTTAACTAAAACCAAGGCCGCAAACTGAGTTAACGAGTTTTAGTATCTTGAATTTTCAGAAAGTTTCAACTTTCTGTAAAGTGAAGGATGTACACATGTAGAACCCCGTATTTTCAAATATTATTTTAATTATTTAAAAATGAATTTTAAATGATTTTGAGTATTTGATAAATATTTTCTAAAAGATTTATCTTTTGTACACGTGCAAAACACGTGCAAATGGCTTTTCAGAAGTTTGAAAATTTTAGTTCTCCTTATGAAAAATCATTATTTATTATTTGAGAATTATTTAATATTTCTCCAGATTTTTCTGAAATTAATTATGCCTATTTGCAATTTTTGAGAAAAGAAGGGCTTATTTGCAAAATTGACAATTTTGAGGGTTAGAATGCAAATTACATTCTCTGGGCATTCCGATCAGTATTTGTTGAGAGTTAGAAATATATTTTTTTATTAGATCCTAATTTAAATGATATTTGATTCAATTTTCAAGAAAAGAATTATATATATATGCAAGAAGTATTTTTGGAAAGGACTATTTTGCAAAGTGGGAATAAAACCCTAATATACAATCCGGCATATTTAAGGGATTCTCTCTTCCCAGCCGTCATTGAGCATATTCAGATTTTGAGATTACTTTGAGGAGCAAAAAGGAGGATTCTTGGATCTAGCAAGGAGAAAGCTTTTTGTGGATTTTTCTTCGAATCAAAGGTGAGTGGATTGTTTTGTTTGTTTTGTTTTTGCTTTGCTTTGTTATTTGATTGATGAATGACGTAAGATCTTTGTTATGCTTGTTTGTGTTCATTATGCCATTATTTTGTTAGTCTCATTGTACGTATGATATGGATCTTTTATTTGGATATGGAGGATGAGAACTCTCATTGATATTCGGATCATGTATGAGAAATTATTAAGATTTGTTGAGGAAATGTTGATCTATGAGATCGTATTGTTGGGAGACATATTAAGAATTGATTGTGTTATGATCAGATGGTAAACAACTGGATCTTTTGGGTGTAGTTCAGATTTTGATTGAGTTGTGTAAGAAGTTTTGATGAGAAACCCTAATAGAAAGATTAGGAGTTTAGATCATGAGGATTTGAGATTTGAGTACTGGATTGATTGAGTAATGTATCCTTGATGGAGATTATTGAGAGTTGTTTATTTGCATGGATACAAATTAATTTTTATGATCAGTGGATCTTTAGAAAACTCCAGTTTGATTTTTGTGTTCAGACCTGTTTTTAGAAATCTGTAGCCGACAGCCGACTGGCCTATAGAGCAGTCGACTGGTACGAGCCTACTGCTGTATTTTTAGTCTTTGAGAATTGTTCGGGACAGTCGACCTAGACTGAGGTCAGTCGACTGGGTCTTCTGTTTGTAATTTTGTTTAGTCCTTGGGGACAGTCGACCTATGAACCCCTTTTAGTCGACTGATATACTTAGAATATTTGATGAGAATTATTTGTTTTGTCTCGGGGCAGTCGACTGACTTCTTGATAAGTCGACCGATCATACCTTAGCTTATTTTTGAGAAATTTTGGATTATGTCCTCTGGACAGTCGACTGAGGTGCTATACAGTCGACTGGTCCTGAGGGATCTTTGTATTTGGTTTGAGATCTTCTGTTTAGTGTTTGATTTTGAGATGTTTGTTCAGTCTTTGATTTCGAGATGTTCAGTTAAGAACATGATTTGAGATATTCAGTTGAGCCACTTGTTTAGTGGAATTTTGTTCAGATAATTGTTTTTGAGTCTCTAGAGGTATGTGACCCTAGCATACCGGTGTTGAGATATTTGTTCAGTTATTTTTTGAGGCCCATTGAGGCAAATTTTCAGTTATTCAGATTTTTAGTCCGGTAGGGTACACTACTCTAGGAGATTTGTTCAGTAACCCAAACTAATAAGGACAGGCATAAGTAGTGTCATGACGAATGGGAACTTGAGTTATGCACCTCAGTAAGGCTTTTGATGTAGGATTTAATCTCCTGAATTATCCAAGTAGTTAACTTGTGATGTGTGATTTATCTCCGGAATTATCCAGGTAGTTAACCTGAGATGTGAGGTATTTCTCCTGAATTATCCAAGTAATTATCTTGAGATGTGGGATTGACCTACGGAATGATCGGAGTCGAGGCGACGCTTTTGGGGTAATATTGTGATGATGAGTCTATGTTTAGATGTGGGATGATCTCCTGAATTATCCAGGGAAAATACCTGTGATGTGGGATCAATCTCCGGAATGATCAAGCATGGGCAAATTATCATAGTTTATCTTCATCTCTTAGTAGTCATCGTTGTCAGCATGTAGTCATGACGTTTTCTTGAATCACTTTTATGCATTTGGATTTCCTGTTTTTACACACACTTGGCTTTTGGTTTTGGTATCACCCCTTACTCTTTTATTGTTACTTCATACTTTAGTGTTTGATTATTATTTGTTGGATAGTATTATTTCAGTTCATTTATGATGCTTTGTTTGATTTGTCACCACTCACACCATTTATGGCTGACCCTGTAGTTTGGGGGTTAGGGTTCAACTCTAGCCTCACATGTTGCAGGTTATTGCTTAGATTGGAGGTTGGATGCTTGAGTGGGCAGTTTGAGATAATTGGATTATTTAGTGATTGGTGTAAAACTGTAAAGGATATTTGAGATCATTTTGAGTTGTAAATAAAAAGATTAATTTGTGTTGAGATGATTAGACTTCCGCTGGGATTTGTAATAATTGTTGTAATAAAAGAAAGAAAATTTTAGTGGTGTTTGTTGGTGTTTATTGTTGTATTGAAGTGGATTACTGGGATTTCGCCACGTATTTTCTAAGCTCTCATATTAGAAATTCGGGGCGCTACAGAGATTGGTATCAGAGCTCCGCTTCAATGTAATAATAGACTTAGTATGACAACCAACCTAGGTGTGGACACTAGAGAGTGAGTACCTAGGTGTGGACATCAGAGTGTGAGTATCACATAGAATTAAATTATGATGTTTGGTTTGAAATTATGGTTTGGGGTATGGTTATGGCTTTGCCATAGGGTATTGATTTGAGTTTGAATTGTATGTGTGCTCTAACTTTACCCTCGTTTTGTAGTATTCAAAATGGTTGCACCCAGAGGTAGAAATGGTGGCAATAATGAGGATGGATCTGGTGGTTCCCGAGGGGATGGGATCGACCTTGAAGCTGAGTTTGCCAAAGTATATCAGACGTTGAATACACTGATGGCACTCAATGTGGCGCAGCAGCAAGCGCAGCAGCAGAACCCGCCGCCAAACCATGGAGCTGGTCATGGATTGGTGAATGCCGACCCCATAAAGCAGATTGAATCCTTTAAAAGGATGAGGCCACCAGTCTTTGAGGGGCAAGCTGATCCAACAGCAGCAGATGATTGGATCAGGAAGATGCAGACGATCTTCGAAGTGTCGGAGACTCCTGAAGCTAGCAAGGTGAAGTTGGCTTCGATGCAGCTCGAGAAAGATGCTGGTGTATGGTGGGAGTCATTGAAGAGGAACTTGGGAGATCAACAGCTGACATGGGAAGCTTTTCTGGAGGAGTTCAGAGATCGTTTCTTTCCTCTTGATGTTCAGGAGAAGAAGGCGACTGAGTTCATGAACCTTCAGCAGGGGAGCATGACTGTTCGGGAGTATGAGACGAAATTCGCTCAACTTTCGAGGTATGCACCAGAGTTGGTCATGGACGAAGCAAAGAAGGCCAAAAAGTTTGAGCTAGGATTGAGGCCAAACTTGAGGTCAAGGATGGTTCCATTGGGCATTAGAAGATTTGACAAGCTGGTCAGGAGGGCCGCGATGACTGAAGAGGATATGGACTTGTTTCAGAAGAAGCCGGATTCTTAGATACGGAACAAGAGGCCAGCATCAGGCCAGAGTGGGAAGGGATTCCCCGCGAAGCAGGCAAAGTTCAGTGGACCGGTGCAGAAGGCATCTGGAGCTCAGGGAGTGACCTGCTACTACTGCAAGGAGGTAGGACATTACAGGTCAGCATGTCCGAAGTTGGCAGAGCATGTTTGTTCTCAGTGTGGGCAGACTGGACACTCAAAGCCCCATTGTCCACAACTGAAGAAAGATGGTTCGGGTGGAAGCAAAATCCCGAAGAGGCAAGGGCGAGTATTTGCATTGACCGAGGAGGATGCGGGAAACTCGGAAGATGTAATACAGGGTATGCAGGAATTTTGATTTCTTTCATTTTTGAATCAATGTAATGAATAAAGCCTTTTATTTGAGAACAATTTAAGATTGAGTACCATTCTTATTGTAACAGGAGTTGTTTTAATAAATGGAATTAAAGCAAAGGTTTTGTTTGACACTGGTTCATCGCATACATTTGTATCGCCAAGTTTTGCCAGGCTCTTAGGTTTGGAACCTAAGTTATTTCCAGGAAGAGTTTTGTCGGTGGCAACGCCGTCAGGTGAGGAGCTGATAGCGGATCGATATTACGAGGGCTGTGATATCGAGATTGGTGGAAGGATGTTCGGCATCGACTTAATCGAGCTACAAGTTCTGGGAGTGGATGTCATCGTAGGCATCGATTGGATGGCTATATATGATGCCACAATTGACTGCAAGCGGAAGGAGGTGTTGGTGAAAGCACCAGGTGGACCTGCAGTAACTTTCCAAGGGAAGAAGCAGATCCCGCAGGTGGCTGCAATGGTATCTAAGAAGTCTATTGCAGATGAAGTCAAGGGCATTCCGGTGGTTCGAAGTTTTCCTCAGGTGTTCTTGGATGGCTTTCCAGGGTTACCGCCGCAGAGAGATGTAGAGTTTTGCATCAACGTTCAGCCGGGGAGTGCGCCGATTTCCAAGGCTCCGTACAGGATGGCACCTGTAGAGCAGGATGAAGTGAAGAAGCAGATTGAAGAGCTTTTGAGCAAAGGGCTTATCAGACCGAGTTCTTCTCCATGGGGAGCGCCAGTGTTGTTGGTCAAGAAGAAGGATGGGTCGATGAGGATGTGCATTGACTATCGGGAGTTGAATAGGGTGACTATTCAGAATAAGTACCCACTGCCGCGAATTGATGATTTGTTCGACAGGCTTCGAGGAGCAGCGGTGTTTTCGAAGATTGATTTGAGATCGGGATATCATCAGGTTCGAGTCAAGGAGGAAGATGTGAGTAAGACAGCTTTCAGGACTCGTCATGGGTTGTATGAGTTTTTGGTGATGCCATTCGGGTTGACGAATGCGCCAGCAGTTTTCATGGATATGATGAATCGGGTGTTGAGGCCGTTCATTGATTCCTTCGTGGTGGTCTTCATCGATGATATCTTGGTGTATTCGAAGTCGGAGGAGGATCATTCTAAGCACTTGACAGCGGTATTACAGACATTGCAGGAGCACAGCTTGTATGCCAAATTGTCGAAGTGTGAATTTTGGAAGTCTGAGGTAGCTTTCCTTGGTCATATTCTTTCTAAGGAGGGAGTAGCTACTGATCCTCAGAAAGTGGAAGCAGTGAAGGATTGGCCCAGGCCGACGTCAGTGAAGGAAGTGAGAAGCTTCTTGGGATTAGCTGGTTACTACAGGAGGTTTATTCAGGGGTATTCTCATATTGCAGTTCCATTGACAGGTTTGACCCGGAAGAGTGTGGCATTTGTGTGGACAGATAAGTGCGAGGAGAGTTTCCTTGAGTTAAAGGAAAGGTTGACTACTGCACCTATATTAGCATTGCCGCAAGCAGGGAAGGATTATGATATCTACAGTGATGCATCTCTCAGAGGTTTGGGTTGCGTCTTGATGCAGGAAGGCAAGGTCATTGCTTATGGTTCGAGGCAGTTGCGTCCGCATGAGAAGAATTATTCGACGCACGATTTGGAGCTAGCAGCTATCATATATGCCTTGAAGCTATGGAGGCATTATGTTTATGGTGAGAAGGTTAATATGTACACTGACCACAAGAGCCTGAAGTATATTTATCAGCAGAGGGATTTGAATCTTCGGCAGAGAAGATGGTTGGAAGTTTTGGAAGACATTCGTCCTGAGATCAAGTATCATCCGGGCAAGGCGAATGTGGTGGCTGATGGACTTAGCAGGAAGAGTAGTTTGTCAAGGTTGATCACTACTCGAAGAGAGTTGGCAGCAGAGATCGACCAGGCAGGTATCGAGGTGGTACTGCAAGGTTTAGGGGCATCTTTGGCTCAGTTAAGGCTGCAGCCGTCTTTGAGAGAGAAGATTGTGGAAGGTCAGAGATCAGATTCAGAGATCCAGAAGATGTTGCAGCAGGTTGCAGAGGGCAAGTTATCAGAATTTCGTGTCCAAGATGGAGTTCTTTGGTTGGGTGAGAGGTTGTGTGTTCCAGATAATGCAGAGTTGAGGGAGAGTATCATGCAGGAAGCACATAGTACCTTATTGTCAGTTCATCCAGGAGGTACGAAGATGTACAGGGACATCAAACAGCATTTTTGGTGGTCTGGTATGAAGCGGGATGTAGCAGATTTTGTGGCAAGGTGTCTGACTTGTCAGCAGATCAAGGCAGAGAATCAGAGACCTGGAGGTTTGTTACAGCCGTTACCCATTCCGGAGTGGAAGTGGGAGAATATCAGCATGGACTTTATTACGGGTTTGCCGAGGAGTTCGAAGGGCAATGACTCGATTTGGGTTGTTGTGGACCAATTGACTAAGTCGGCACATTTTCTAGCCATGAAGATTACTTGGTCGATGGAGAAATTGGCTGAGTTGTACATTGGAGAGATTGTGAGACTTCATGGAGTTCCAGTTTCGATTGTGTCTGACAGAGATGCAAGGTTTACTTCGAGGTTCTGGAAGAGTCTACAGGCAGCTTTGGGCACCAGAACTGATTTCAGTACAGCATTTCATCCGCAGACAGATGGTCAGACGGAGAGGGTGAATCGAGTGCTGGAAGATATGTTGAGAGCTTGTGTTATGGACTTTGGTGGTAGTTGGGAGCGATACTTGGCATTGGTTGAGTTTGCCTATAACAATAGTTACCATGCAAGTATTGGGATGGCACCGTATGAGGCTTTGTACGGGAGAAGGTGCAGGACACCTGTTTGTTGGTATGAGGTTGGCGAAAGGCAGATGTATGGTCCTGAGATCGTGCAGCAGACGTCAGAGCAGATTGAGCTGATTCGCAAGAGATTGGTTGAAGCTCAGAGTCGGCAGAAGAGTTATGCTGACACTCGACGGAGAGATTTGGAATTTGAGGTTGGGGATGCAGTTTTTCTCAAGGTTTCTCCGACCAAGGGAGTGATCAGATTTGGTAAGGGAGGCAAGTTGGCGCCGAGGTATATTGGGCCATACAGGATCGTGGGGCAGATTGGCAAGACCGCGTACAGATTGAAGCTTCCAGAGGAGTTGGCTCAGGTGCATGATGTGTTTCATGTATCATTACTGAGGAAGTATGTGGCCGATCAGAAGCATCAGTTGGTGGGAGTTCCTGAAGATCTACAGGTGAACCTGAGTTACAAGGAACAGCCTGTTGAGATCGTTGATCGTAGGGAGAAAGTCCTTAGGAGCAAGGTGATACCTATGGTCAAGGTATTGTGGAGGAATCAACAGTTCGAGGAAGCTACATGGGAGCCAGAGGATCGCATGCAGAAGGATTTTCCTGAATTGTTTGTATGAATGTATTTTCTTGTATGTGATTGTAATTCTTTGAATGATTGTACCATTGATTGATACATGATGTAATCCTTTATTTGATTGTGATGTTATATGAAATTATTTGGATTATGATCTATTTATGAAGTATTGTTTCCTTTTGTTGGTATGTGTTTGAACTCATTAGTAGTAGTTCTGAGGACAGAACTCTTCTAAGGAGGGAGTGATGTAGAACCCCGTATTTTCAAATATTATTTTAATTATTTGAAAATGAATTTTAAATGATTTTGAGTATTTGATAAATATTTTCTAAAAGATTTATCTTTTGTACACGTGCAAAACACGTGCAAATGGCTTTTCAGAAGTTTGAAAATTTTAGTTCTCCTTATGAAAAATCATTATTTATTATTTGAGAATTATTTAATATTTCTCCAGATTTTTCTGAAATTAATTATGCCTATTTGCAATTTTTGAGAAAAGAAGGGCTTATTTGCAAAATTGACAATTTTGAGGGTTAGAATGCAAATTATATTCTCTGGGCATTCCGATCAGTATTTCTTGAGAGTTAGAAATATATTTTTCTATTAGATCCTAATTTAAATGATATTTGATTCAATTTTCAAGAAAAGAATTATATATATATGCAAGAAGTATTTTTGGAAAGGATTATTTTGCAAAGTGGGAATAAAACCCTAATATACAATCCGGCATATTTAAGGGATTCTCTCTTCCCAGCCGTCATTGAGCATATTCAGATTTTGAGATTACTTTGAGGAGCAAAAAGGAGGATTCTTGGATCTAGCAAGGAGAAAGCTTTTTGTGGATTTTTCTTCGAATCAAAGGTGAGTGGATTGTTTTGTTTGTTTTGTTTTTGCTTTGCTTTGTTATTTGATTGATGAATGACGTAAGATCTTTGTTATGCTTGTTTGTGTTCATTATGCCATTATTTTGTTAGTCTCATTGTACGTATGATATGGATCTTTTATTTGGATATGGAGGATGAGAACTCTCATTGATATTCGGATCATGTATGAGAAATTATTAAGATTTGTTGAGGAAATGTTGATCTATGAGATCGTATTGTTGGGAGACATATTAAGAATTGATTGTGTTATGATCAGATGGTAAACAACTGGATCTTTTGGGTGTAGTTCAGATTTTGATTGAGTTGTGTAAGAAGTTTTGATGAGAAACCCTAATAGAAAGATTAGGAGTTTAGATCATGAGGATTTGAGATTTGAGTACTGGATTGATTGAGTAATGTATCCTTGATGGAGATTATTGAGAGTTGTTTATTTGCATGGATACAAATTAATTTTTATGATCAGTGGATCTTTAGAAAATTCCAGTTTGATTTTTGTGTTCAGACCTGTTTTTAGAAATCTGTAGCCGACAGCCGACTGGCCTATAGAGCAATCGACTGGTACGAGCCTACTGCTGTATTTTTAGTCTTTGAGAATTGTTCGGGACAGTCGACCTAGACTGAGGTCAGTCGACTGGGTCTTCTGTTTGTAATTTTGTTCAGTCCTTCGGGACAGTCGACCTATGAACCCCTTTTAGTCGACTGATATACTTAGAATATTTGATGAGAATTATTTGTTTTGTCTCGGGGCAGTCGACTGACTTCTTGATAAGTCGACCGATCATACCTTAGCTTATTTTTGAGAAATTTTGGATTATGTCCTCTGGACAGTCGACTGCGGTGCTATACAGTCGACTGGTCCTGAGGGATCTTTGTATTTGGTTTTGAGATCTTCTGTTTAGTGTTTGATTTTGAGATGTTTGTTCAGTCTTTGATTTCGAGATGTTCAGTTAAGAACATGATTTGAGATATTCAGTTGAGCCACTTGTTTAGTGGAATTTTGTTCAGATAATTGTTTTTGAGTCTCTAGAGGTATGTGACCCTAGCATACCGGTGTTGAGATATTTGTTCAGTTATTTTTTGAGGCCCATTGAGGCAAATTTTCAGTTATTCAGATTTTTAGTTCGGTAGGGTACACTACTCTAGGAGATTTGTTCAGTAACCCAAACTAATAAGGACAGGCATAAGTAGTGTCATGACGAATGGGAACTTGAGTTATGCACCTCAGTAAGGCTTTTGATGTAGGATTTAATCTCCTGAATTATCCAAGTAGTTAACTTGTGATGTGTGATTTATCTCCGGAATTATCCAGGTAGTTAACCTGAGATGTGAGGTATTTCTCCTGAATTATCCAAGTAATTATCTTGAGATGTGGGATTGACCTACGGAATGATCGGAGTCGAGGCGACGCTTTTGGGGTAATATTGTGATGATGAGTCTATGTTTAGATGTGGGATGATCTCCTGAATTATCCAGGGAAAATACCTGTGATGTGGGATCAATCTCCGGAATGATCAAGCATGGGCAAATTATCATAGTTTATCTTCATCTCTTAGTAGTCATCATTGTCAGCATGTAGTCATGACGTTTTCTTGAATCACTTTTATGCATTTGGATTTCCTGTTTTTACACACACTTGGCTTTTGGTTTTGGTATCACCCCTTACTCTTTTATTGTTACTTCATACTTTAGTGTTTGATTATTATTTGTTGGATAGTATTATTTCAGTTCATTTATGATGCTTTGTTTGATTTGTCACCACTCACACTATTTATGGCTGACCCCGTAGTTTGGGGGTTAGGGTTCAACTCTAGCCTCACATGTTGTAGGTTATTGCTTAGATTGGAGGTTGGATGCTTGAGTGGGCAGTTTGAGATAATTGGATTATTTAGTGATTGGTGTAAAACTGTAAAGGATATTTGAGATCATTTTGAGTTGTAAATAAAAAGATTAATTTGTGTTGAGATGATTAGACTTCCGCTGGGATTTGTAATAATTGTTGTAATAAAAGAAAGAAAATTTTAGTGGTGTTTGTTGGTGTTTATTGTTGTATTGAAGTGGATTACTGGGATTTCGCCACGTATTTTCTAAGCTCTCATATTAGAAATTCGGGGCGCTACAACACAGTCGTAAACTCAGTTAACGGTCTTGGTTTTACCAAGGCCGTTAACTGAGTTAACAAGTTTTAGTAACTTGTATTTTCTGAAAGTTTCAACTTTCTGGAAAGTGAAGGATGTACACAGTTGTTAACTCAGTTAACGGCCTTGGTAAAACCAAGGCCGTTAACTGAGTTAACGCGTGTTAGTAACTTCAATTTCCAGAAAGTTTCAACTTTCTGGAAAGTGAAGAATCTCGACAGTCGTTAACTCAGTTAACGGCCTTGGTAAAACCACCATTTTGATTCCCACAGTTGTTAACTCAGTCGATATGCACAAGCTGCTAGAACATGAGAACATGGTATATGATATAACTAAAATTTTTGACAAGTACATGTTTTATTTTCCAAGTTAACGGTGTGCAAGTTACCACCCTTTTGATTCCCACCTACTCTTCGTATACCTGTTTTGACTGCAAAAACTTCAGGTTGATGGCTAAACAATATCACCTCATGCATGTTGGCTCTTTCACGCCGGAGATCTATTAAATCTTGTACTCTTTGTGCAAAAATTTCACCCTCAGTAATTAACTTGTTGGCTAACTGACGCCGTGTGGCAAAGTACAAATTAAGACGGTAAAAGATCATGTCCACAATAGCAGTTACTGGTAAACTACGAACACCTTTCAAAACCGAGTTGAAAACTTTTGATAGGTTGGTAGTCATTATCCCATATCGCCGTCCTCCATCTTCACAAAGTGCCCATTTCTCAACTATTTTCTCTTTCAACCAATTTTCCACTTCCGCATTTACTGTTTCCAATTTCGCGAGTTTCCTTTGAAATTTTTTGGGTTGGTTTAAACATGCTATAATTTTGACTTTCGTCCTCATTGCTTTGCTACCAAATTTGGTAAAGAAATTGGTAGCAAAATATCGCATACAATATGATAAGAATTGGGTTCGTTCCATGCACCATTCTGCGATTCCATGGCAGCCAAAATACCTGCGTGGCGATCCGATATAACACATAAACCAAACCGATCTGTGACATAGAAACGAATACAGCTCATAAACCATGTCCATGTATAAACACTCTCTCCGTCAACTATTGCGAAAGCAAATGGAAACAAACAATCATTCGCATCCGGTGCGACTGCTATTAACAAACAACCCTTATATTTACCATACAAGTGTGTTCCATCAATACGTATAACAGGTCTGCAGGACTTAAACCCTTCAATTGAAGCACCAAATGCCCAAAACACACCCCTGAATGTTTCTTCGCCAGGACCAGAATCATACTTATCCCAATGGACAACAGTTCCTGGATTTGCTGCTTGTATTGCTGATAGAAGTAAAGGCAACTTAGTGGACGCCTCTTTAAATGATCCGTACATCTTCTCAACAGATTTCTGTTTTGCAGTCCAAGCCTTCCTATAAGATACCTGATAATTCAATTTAAGTTTGACTATCTCAATAATTGCACGCGGTGTAATTCCTATCTGAGCCTTCACAACATTCATAATCAAACTGCATACAAGTTTAGCGTCAACTTTGCAATGGTCTTGACTAAATGCGGGATTCACACATGTATGCGGCCCTACTAGTTTTTTAACCAAAAAATTTTTCCGGTCCTTTGGAACAATTGCACGTAATCGCCACGGACAACCACCCTCACTTACAACCGGTGGGATTTGCACCAACTCCTCAAGTGAACGTTTTCTTGGAGCCAATTTATATTTTACAACAAAGATGGTAGGTGAAGATTTCATTGTGATAAATTTCCGATGTTTGTTGATGGAGTACAACTTTACCACATGTTGAATCGATTCTTTACTTTGAAACTCTTGCCCAATGTAGAACTCATCTACGGTAGATGAAACGGATGATTCTTGTGGACCATGATTTACTAGTTGTCCCTTAGTTTGGTGTGCACAAAATGTGCTAACTTGTACTAATAAGTTTGAATTTAGTGTGTCAGATTTTTTAGGATCAATTAACACCAAAAAGAGATTCAAGAGAGATTCACAAATATACAAATAAGGAAAGTAATAAAAGAAGATTGCATATACGGGCAAAAGAGAAAGTTATTCAAAAGGAGTTCTCAATTAATTAGTCTCCAAGCAATCTATCAAGACTGGATTTTTAGCAATATTTTCGTGAGATATTTATTGTAAACGATTGATTAAAGATTGATTAGTTTATGGTAAGAAAACAAAGTGGATTCAATTTATACAGCCAAGAAACGATCGACCGTACCTAATGCCGGTCGACCATTGCAGTCGACCACAACCTCAGTTGATTAAGAAAGTGTTCAACCTTTCATCTCTCTAGCTACACCAGAGAGCTGAACGGTCGACCATAGACTTTTACCGATCGACCGCAACTTAGGTTGTATACCTTTTTAGGAATGTATCGTTTCTACTTTTGATCGATACACTTCCTCTTCTACTTAAGAGAATGAATCAATGCTACTGAAAAAAATACTTTGAACTGATCTCTTGATAATCAATCCGAGTGTGAGCGTTAAATTGGTTGTATTCTTTAGTCAAGATCTTAAGCGATCTTGAGTTTTTTCTTTCCTTTTCCTTTCCACTTCGGTGAGATTAACGGGACTTGGATTTGAAGTCTGGTGGGTGTAATAGGTCTCTCGCCCTGAATCCGAGAATCATTGTACTAAGGGTTTTGAGTATAGTGGAACGCTTGTGGCGTAGGTGGTGTGGACGTAGACCTGGGGGTCGAACCACATTATATCGCTGCATCATCTGTATTTGCGTTTCTTGTCCCTCTTGCATTTACTTTACTTTACTTTATTTCTTTAATTTTTAATTCCGCACGATCACCCTATTCACCCCCCTAAGGGTGATTCACAGTGGTATCAGAGCGAGGTGCTTATAAAAAGCTTAAAGCTTAAGCAAAAGGTCCAATGGCCGAAATCCCTTCTCCCCAAAACTTGTACTCATCAGAGCCTTTCGTCTCTAATGGGACAAGTCTTACACGATCACCATTTTTGATAGAAAATGCTATGACGTCTGGAAAGTTCGTATGTCTCATTTTTTACAGATGCTCGGAGAAGAGGTATGGAATGTATGTATCAACAAAACAGAAATCCCAGTTAGCGATGGAAAGAAAGCATTCACACCGGCAGAGTTGTCCCTCAAAACAGCAAATTCCAAAGCCATGACAGCTCTTTATGCAGGGCTGAACAATGAAGAGCTAATGCGATGCGGGCGTAACTGCAAAACAGCCTACGAGATCTGGAACAACATGCTGAAGCGGCGTGAAGGAACCCCTTTCGAGGTAAAAGCTAAAGTGAATTTGTGTTTTTATAAATTTGATGTGTTCCGCATATTGCAAGGTGAAAATGTTGACCAAATGCTCGCCCGTTTCGACATAATTGCCCACGAGCTTGAGAGCTTGGGTAAATGGCTTGATGATGACCGAAAGGTTGGAAAGCTCATAAGCCGTCTCACGCCAGAGTAGGATGTTAAGGTCGCGGCAATGAGAGAAACTCTCGAAGAGAAGGGATTTGACACCTATACATTTCAAGGGAAGCTAAAAACGTACGAGATGGAAATGTTGAAGACAAAATGATACAGGTAGAATATCGGGATTGAACCAAAGACTGAGGAGAGAACTATTGCACTAAAAGCAGAAAGGGCCCGACCATCAAAAGCTGATTCAAAACATGAGGAGTCAGGCGAGGACATTACTCTATTAACAAGACAATTTCGTAAGCATCTCAAAAATAAGAAATATGGCAGGTATCAGAAGAAAGGAAAAATGAGAAAGAAGACGTATGCTACAAGTGCAAAAAACCCGGACACATCCGTACAAACTGCCCAAGTCAACAAGACAGGAACAGAGAATATTATCGCTCAAATCCAAGACAGAAGAAGAAGGTGCTAAAGGCGACTTGGCTAGACTCGGATCAAGTGAGGACGAGCAAGATCACGGCGACGTCGGTTTCATGGCTCTTGGGAGTGGTGAGGTGCAATCACCTTTTCAAGAAGAGGTAATCGAACAACCAATTTATGATGAACTCGTAGACATATGTAATGATTTGAAAGACTATGCCAAGAAACTAAGTCGTGAACTTAAACAATATAAACAAAATTCTAATGAGATACATGATGCCTGCATAACAAAAAATGACAAACTGAAAAATAAGAATGCCCTATTTTTTGAAAAACTTGAGTCATGTCAAAGAGATCATGATATTTTGCTAGAAGAAAATGAGATGTTGAAACAACAAATTTGTGAATCGCTAGCAAAGCATGATGATCACTTAAAAGAGATTCAGGAGAAATCTATCTATATTGCCAAACTCACAAATGACTTAGATGAATGTAAAAAGAAATTTGATGAAGTAGTGGAAAGTTGTAATGAAGCCCTTAATCAAAATAGGATTCTTGATGCCACACTAGATACACTTCGTTGGAACACAAAAGACGATGAGATAACTAGAAAAATGCTGTGTAAAAAGGCAATTGAGCTTGAAAAAATTATTGAAAAGAATGAAGGGCCCAATTACTTTATTACAAAGGATTCAAGATCCTATCATGATAATAGAGGGCTTGGTTATGAAAAGCCAATACCTCATAAAAACCATCATGTCATACATACTTGTATAAAAATCAACATAATCACAAAACAAAAATAAATCATACAAGTGTGCATGACCCAAGGCATAGTCGAATCACATGTAATTTTTGCTGTAGACTTGGGCATATTGCTTATAACTGTTCACTAAAAAGGAACACTAATCTTGTCTGAGTAAGAAAGAATGTTGATGCAGACTCAAAGCTCACATGGACTTCTACAAACATACAAGAAGGGAGTATGAAGCGTTCAATGTAGAAAACTACGGTAACCTTGATAGAAGACGCACTAGTCTCATCTGGCATAGCAGTAACCTGCATCTCTATCAAGGAAATGAGTGAAGGACATTGTTCTTCAAATACGTGCGGTAATAGGTAAAATCTAAAATTGCTTAAATTTACAATAAATATAGACTAACAAACTGTGATTGCAAAAAAACAATATAACCGGTTGACTAGCCGGTCGACCGTGTCTAATAAAAATTAGCTTATTTCGAGAAAGGACCGGTCGACCGTGCGGTTGACCGTCCACTCCTCTGACCTTGCTTATCGTGTTAAAATTCTACTTAAAGTATGGTGTGGTCGACCGTATACTAAACCGGTCGACCGACACAGTCGGCTGAGTCTGTTTTTACCTCTCTACTATAAATAAATTATAACCTTCACCCCCCAACCTCTTATTTCACCCAAAAAAAAACCTTAGCCTCTTCTCTCAAACCCATCAGTAAAACTTTCTCACCTCCCTCTTGCAAATGGCTTCCTCATCTCAAAGACCAAAGGGCAAGAAGGTAGTATCAAAATTCATTACTAAAGAAGGTATCATATTTCGAAACTCTCAATGTGCAGACCGCTATTTCTCTTCTCTTGCGAGTGCTCCTATTGTGGCCAGTAGGGCAATTAACTTATCATCTTTAGGGGCCAATTTTCTGTTATGGTCAGGATCCTTAGGGCTTTCGGTTGGGAAAATTATCTTAGCACTCCTAGTACCCATTCTGAATCAGTAACCCAACAATTCTACGCCAATCTTGACAGCATTCAAGATGGCAATCTTACTCTCTCTCTTCTCTCATACTTGGTAGAAGAGTAAAAATTACCCCCGAGTATCTCCGTGCATGATACGAGTTTTCCGAAGGGGAATTCAATGCATATCATCTCGATTTTAAAACCCTTGAGTATAAACCAGGTCACAATCAATATACTGTTAAAACCATGATTGTGCAACACGATTTTGTTCATCTTCCTCATCCCGCTCCCACCAATTTTACCGACACCGCTCGAGTTCTTAATAAAATTGTCAATGCTAATATCTGGCCCAAGAAAAATGACAAATCAGAAATTAGGGTCGACCAATCTTTTATCATCTTTCTTATTCTGGGGGAGTATAAGTTTGACCTTGCTACATTCATCATTCGTACGATGAATCATGCTACCTCTTCAAATCGTGGTGGTCTCTAGTTTAGCTCACTCATCTACTATCTCGCCATTGATTCCTGTATTGAGGGAATTATTTGCTTAGCAAAAGTCCTATGCTCATTCTTCCTCAACAAATGGGTACTGACGTTCCCTTCGGTCAACGGGCTCGACGCCGCCAAGCCCAACAACAGGCGAGGCAAGAGGAACAAGAACAACAAAAGCACCACCACAAGCACCACAAGTCCCTCCATCACAGGCTTCCTCCTCCTCATCCTCATCTGTGACCTATGAGCAATTCGTCACTCTTCAAATGCAAATGTACAACTACTACACAAACACTCTAGATTACTTGTAAAGGAAAGAGGATTGGGAAATGCTCCCACCGCCCAATGTAGCAGGAGAAGATGAGGAAGAAGGAGGAGAAGAAGATGAAGATGATGAATAACTTGTAATGAAATATCCTTATGTATGCTATTTGAAATCCTGTAATGTACTTAATTTAGCTCTAGTCTTGAAATGCACTAAATTTAGTTCATGTCTTGCAATGATCTTAATTCAGACTCTTATCTTCATGGATGTTGGCAAACAGAATTGACATAATCTAAGTTTCTTATGTATATCTTTCGGTATCAGTATCGCGGTCGACCAGGCAATCGACCGGCATACTCTCTGGCTCCTCTACAAAATTGATCTCACTCTAGTCACGCATGTGTATCTGTTCTGTTTTTGTGTTTCAGTTTTGCGATCGACCGGTCTGGACCTAATTTTTAATTTGAAGTTGCGGTCGACTGTAAGGTCGACCGGCTCTCTCTCTGGTCTTGTTTTTCGAAATTTTATAAAATCAATGATTTCTTGATTTCTTTGTTGCTTTCATGTGTATTGGGGAGAATCTCAAATCTATGATATTATGTAGAGCTCTTACTGTACATCAAAGAGTCTCGTTATCAACGGTATCATGTAAGAAGATTCTCTTCCATGTTTTTCTAAGTCGGTATTCCTTGTAATATCCTCGAATGTGCCTCTTCATTAATTCAATTGATGATTGGTTTTACGAACTTTCCAAGGATTATTTAACTTATGTCTCGTATATCCATCCCCTTTTGGTGTGTTCCAAAAAGGGAGAGAATGTTCTTAGAATGTTTTCGAACGATTTTCACAACGTTTTTCAAATCATTTCATGAATTAATACTCTCATCTCTCTTCCCTTCCATATATTTGTTTTTTAAGTTCTGTATTACAGGTGGCATTGTATTCAGGGGGAGTATTTACTCTCTATTTATGAAAATCTGTATTACACGATGTACTAAATTCAAGGGGAGTATTTTATATGCTTCGTTTTAAGTTTCAAACATTCATGCATGTTTTGTTCACACCAAAAGGGGAAGATTGTTGACCCTTAGTTTGGTATGCACAAAACATGCTAATTTGTACTAATAAGTTTGAATTTAGTGTGTCAGATTTTCAGGATCAATTAACACCAAAAAGAGATTCAAGAGAGATTCACAAATATACAAACAAGGAAAATAATAAAAGAAGATTGCATATACGGGCAAAAGAGGAAGTTATTCAAAAGGAGTTCTCAATTAATTGGTCTCCAAGCAATCTATCAAGACTAGATTTTTAGTAATATTTCGTGAGATATTTATTGTAAACGATTGATTAAAGATTGATTAGGTTATGGTAAGAAAACAAAGTGGATTCAATTTATACAGCCAATAACCGGTCGACCGTACCTAATGCCGGTCGACCGTTGCAGTCGACCGCAACCTCAGTTGATTAAGAAAGTGGTCGACCTTTCATCTCTCTAACTATGCCAGAGAGCTGAATGGTCGACCGCACACTTTTATCGGTCGACCGCAACTTAGGCTGTATACCTTTTTAGGAATGTATCATTTCTACTTTTAATCGAAACACTTCCTCTTCTACTTAAGAGAACAAATCTACTGTGTCTTCTCTACCCATTGCTACTGAGAAAAATACTTTGAACTAATCTCTTGATAATCAATCCGAGTGTGAGCGTTAAATTGGTTGTATTCTTTAGTCAAGATCTTAAGCAATCTTGAGTTTTTTCTTTTCTTTTCCTTTCCACTTCGGTGAGATTAACGGGACTTGGATTAGAAGTCCTATGGGTGTAATAGGTCTCTCGGCCTGAATCCGTGAATCACTGTACTAAGGGTTTTTAGTATAGTGGAACGCTTGTGGAGGAGAATTGCTACAAGTAGGTGGTGTGGATATAGACCTGGGGGTCGAACCACGTTATATCGCTGCGTCATCTGTGTTTGCATTTCTTGTCCCTCGTGCATTTACTTTACTTTACTTTACTTTACTTTATTTCTTCAATTTTTAATTCCGCACGATCACCCTATTCACCCCCCCTAAGGGTGATTCACATTACTCTCGCACTTTTTTTCATTTTCTCGTTAACATGAGCGTTGACATTATTGAAGCCATTAGTAAAGTTCACATCGACATCAATACTCTCATTTATATTAATATTCAAATATTCGTCTACTTCTTCCTCATCTTCATTATGTAATCCCGCTTCAGCTTCATCATCTGTTTCTTCGTCTTCTTCTTCATCATCAACTAAATCAATATTAACGGTAGCATTTTCAAATATCCTGAAAAAATTGGTATTTGGAACATAATCATTATCCAAATTTGGTTGACCTGGCAATTCAAATTCAGTATGATCCAGGCTTGTAGTATTTGTAAAGGTGTGTTTTTGTGAGGACGGGGGGATTTCTTGGGATGTTTGAACTGGATTCGAAACGATCTTACGGTTCGGCAATTCACGAGCGGAGCGTGAACCAGGGTTAGCATGTGGTTAGGCATTAATATTTTCAAATTGCTGAATATATAGCTCTAGTGCAAACCAACTAAAATTCGGATCAAGTGTTCTACCAATCATGGACTTCAGAGAGTTGTCATTTACTACGGGCACAGTCATAAAATATTGACCATCACCTTTTTCCGCTGCATAACGAGCTAAAATTTTAATCTTCCATGTTCTCTATCCCAATTAGTGACCTCATAAACCTTCTCTACAAGTTCTTCTATTGTGATTGTACGAGGTACCCAAATTATTTCGGGATCAACGACACTATAAGAACAACCTATTTTTGGGTCACGGATAATCTCACCACCAAAATAAAGCAAAATAAGAAGATCATAATCCATACCTATACATATTTTTAAATAATAAAAAAATCAATATCTACTAAACAAAATGTATTCGGTAAAATGATATAAAAATCATACCTTCAAATGGATGATCAGAAAAGATGAGGAATTTCAAGCTTGAAGAAGACGGGGTAGTGAATGGGTAGATAAAAAATCCGCTATGTAAATCCCCAAACAAACAATACCCCAAACATGGATTTAGGGTTTTCAAAGTGGGAGAATATATGAGTGTCAGAGAAGAAGAAGATGAAAGTGAGAGAAGTAGAAGAATATCTCTTTAAGATTTTGTAGAGTAATTTTGGACTAAGATCTACAATTGGGATGCTAGAGTTTTGAGTTGGGTTCCAAAATTGGGGGAGAAAGAGAAGAGAGAGAGACACTAAAAGTATAATGATGTTACCTATCAGAGTGTCTTATTTAAAACTCACCCAAACGACACACGCTAACCCGGTTAACGTGCCTGGTATAAATAGGCGCACTAACGGGGTTAGCGTCCTTATACTAGGTTATTTTCAAGTGAAACGACTCTTTGAAAAAATCCCCCCCCCCCCCACTGTCCCAACTACAAATGTTAATCCCGTTAATGCGAGTGGTTTAAATACTACCGCTAACGAGGTTAACGAGTCTATATTGGATGAGTTTTTCTGCAAATCCTCACTCAAGGGAAAAAGTTGTATCCCCATCAGCACGCTAACGGGGTTAACGTTAGGGAAACTACTAGACTCGTTAACCCCATTAGCGATATGGATATTTTGGTATTAAAATTTCAAACAGGGACAGTTTCGTACGTACTTAGAAAAAGTGGGATAGTTTGGTAAAAAATTCAGTTAATAGCTAGTACTATTTTGGAACAAATATAGACGTGTTATTTTGAAAATATCAAAACTTCAGGTGTTATTTTGGAATTAGCATAAAGTTTAGGTACCATTATATCCTTAATCCTAGGTAGAAACCATGGAGTTAATCAATAAGTTGGAAGTAACGAAGCGAGGACCTTACAGTGGAGGGTTTGGAGGAGTATCCTTTTCTAGGGACATGGAAAATCAGGGCCGGCCCTGGCCCAGGGCAAGCTGGGCGATCGCCCAGGGCCCAATTCAGAAGAGGGGGCCCAAATTTTTGTTAAGTATAAGGGTTTGTAAGTAGACAAAATTTTTAATTAATATTTGAACCAGAAGTCTAAAGGTTTCTCTTTTAATTAATAAAATTTCAAGTTCCAACTAACCCATTCCACATTTCCATTCTGTACACCGTACAGTACGTCAATACACACTCTCTCTCCCCCCTTCTGGCTTCACTTCATCTTCTTCAAAAATTTTGTTTTGTTTGATCGTTCATCTTCTTCAATCTTCAATTCCCACTGTAAGTAAGAATATTTGTTTGTTTGAATTTGACTAAAAGCTTTTGAGCAAATGCTACAAATTTGATCCAATGATCCATATGCTGATTGTTATATATAAACCATCTAAGTATTGTCATTTGTCAATTGTGTTTTGTGTTGAATCTGTTAATGCTTGAGTTTTGAAATTTGTGACGGGAAAGAGATGCAGGCACATATTAATATTGTTTCCGTAGAATTTCCTATCTTCTTGGATTAAAATGAGACATCTATACTTTAAAAAATCATATACTGAGTCAAAGATATATTAGTCTGCAATGATTTCAATGAAAAAGTGATCATAATTTTAGTTTGTCAACCTGTAATCAACAGCTGGTTAGTCTGTTAACTGTTAAATGGTCATATTTTTAGTTTCCTTGTTTCTCCACATGTTAAAGACATCCAATTATAACTATATTAAGAAAATATTAGTCAAACGGGGGAGAATTCATCAAATTAATTGAAGTTGTAGACTTGTAGTATGCAATATAGCCCTGATTAAAAGATGGCTTACCTGCACTCATTTCTTAAACTGGAGTCCAAATGTTCAGTCCCCTTCAATATGAAATCTTACAAAGTGACGAGGACGAGGTTGTGAATGAGAAAAAATTAGATTAATCTGATAAATGAAATTTAGGAATTGAGATCGAATTACATGTTTGAGTTTCATACATAAGTAAATAAATAAATAATGACTAATTTGATCAATTTTATGGTATTTCTGGTTACATTTTTCTGAGATTACAACTTGGACTTCTGTAAACTCATGTTAAGAGATTTGGAGAATAATAATACTAGGATTGTGGAAAATACAATGACGGGATTAACTTCTCTCTAACCTTTTCCTTTTTTTTTTTAAAAAAAATCTGTTTCTTCTCTGCATAATTAACATTCTCTTCTACTTAGTCGTTATCACCCTTATTCAAGCCTACCTTGGTGGGATCACTATATGATCTATCCAAGTATTATGAGCAGTTATAAATTTTGGATTTCTCTTGAATGACAATTCCAACTCGAAATTCTATAGAGTAGAGGGCAAACCAGGTGTCTCAATGGTACTAATTTTTGTAAGTTGTCTGATACTACTTCTTCTTCTTCCCTATTTTTTATTTTATTTTATTTATTTATTTATTTTGAGCAAAACTTCTTCCTCTGTTTTTTTTTTCATTTTACTCATCTTAGTATTATATTTGCTGCAGGAATGCTGCTAGGTTTGATGAGAATGTTGCTTCCCGAATGGAGTTTAGTGCCAATATAGGACTCATTTTGGCAAAGAGAAGATGCATCATTGAGAGTGCTAAGTGCATACAAGGTTGGATAATTATCCATTTGTTCAGTAGTTATTTAATTTAGGACTTTTAGATTCTTCTATCAACAGAAGAACTTCACTAAAGTTATGGGCTCAGACAATTTCTAGCATAGACAAAGAATGCAAATATCTGAAAGGATAGTAGTTATTTAATTTAGGACTTCTGTGTATTGGTTTTATATTTCCCTGCTATCACATATATATATATATATATATATATATATATATATATATATATATATGAGGAGTGATCCAATGAGAAACATCTTAAAATGAGAAAATGAGAAACATTAATTCTAACCATTGGATTTGAGAGAATTGAGATGAATGACTCTAATTCATTTGGAATAGTAATTAAAAAACCGGTTTATTTTAACTAATCTATCAAAAAAAATAAACCACAAAAAAAAAAACTAACAATATAAAATCGGTTTATTTTAACTCCTCAAATCCAAATATAAGTATATAACTCCCCATCCCGAACAATAAAAAAAAATTAATTTAGTTTCTTTGCAGAGGCCAAACCCTGTTCCGTATAATAATACATTTAGTGTCCTTTCTACCAACCACAGCTAGTCTTGCTCATGATATTTGGTCATATTGGTGTTTACCTTATGCACTGGGATGATGATGAATATTGTTATAGACTAGTTCATGTCTATTAAATGTAATTGTGTTGCAAGGTAAAGATACACTGTCTGTCAAACTAGAAAATTGACTAATTCTTCTTCCGACTACTCGGTTACTAATCTGGCTATTCATCGTATAACGGGTTTCTCTCTAGCTGCAATTTTCTCTTCCGATGTTCAGTGAAGGTTTGGGGTAAGATATCGCTAAGAGCAATGACATATTACAAAACATCCTGTGCTGTATTTGGAGTGAATTAAAACATGTAAATGCATCTCTCTGGAAAAGGATGATTGAAAGATGCTAGACACTAATGTGTTTCTCTAATAACTAATATATTACTAAAGTTTGTGTTATCTGCAGATCAAAGTTACATTGTTTCTGGAATACATAATTTCTTTGCCAAGCCTAATATTGTGAGTATATGAGCTGCTTCACGCATCTGACAATATCTACCTTCTTCACTGAATGCACCGTTAAGAAGTTTTCGCTATGTACACCTTTTATTGTTGTCTTCTTTTGTGTTTTACTCGTAATTATGCTGGTTGGTCTTTTTCACATTTGAACTATTTAACATAATACTTTCCAAGCATCAAACTACAAAATTGCATCTGCAACTCAATCCTCAAAGCGATGGGAGGTTGACATCATACTAATTAATCATTTGGGTTTTTTGGGTGGTTTATTTTTTTGATAAATTAGTTAAAATAAACCGGTTTTTTAATTACTATTCCAAATGAATTAGAGTCATTCATCTCAATTCTCTCAAATCCAATGGTTAGAATTAATGTTTCTCATTTTCTCATTTTAAGATGTTTCTCATTTAGTCAATGAGCAATTAATTATGTGGCATGCATGTGATATATTGGAAAACTATCCACTTTTAGAATTTTCCAATCACATGCATGCCACCTCATCAATTGCTCATTTACTAAATGAGCAAGTTGCTCATACCCCTTTTTCCCTATATATATATATATATATATATATATATATATATATATATATATATATATTCGCCCAGGGCCTCAAATATGTCAGGACCGGCCCTGTGGACTATGCGATAGCTCTGAGAACTATTGTATTTCCAACGAGCACCCTTAATGATATTATGTACACTTACAGGTATGTACACCCGCGCAGGGAATGGGTGGCTCACCTTCAGGCAGGAAATGTCATAGCAACCCAGATGAAGAGCAGAGAGAATGTGCGAACCAAACTTTTGTAGAAAAATAATAGGTTGTTCTCCCTTTTACCAGTGCTTATTTTTGCAGGCTCTAGCAAGAATTATGAAAAAAGTTGGTTTCCTAAAACAACAAAAGAAAAGAAAACATGTAAGGAATTGGTTTACAAGGCTATAGTTAGCAATTTAGCAAAACTTAAATTGTCGATTGAGAAACTCAGAAGAAAGTGGAAGAGTACCAAACAAAAGGTTACTCTGAGTGCTCTCTTTCTCTACCTACTTGACAAAAGAATATGGGAGTTGATTCGTGATCTTGACTTCATACCCTCTGTATTTTGAGCTAGTTTGGCAAATTTGTTTCGGGTATTTTGAGCTAGTATGGCAAATTTGCTTTTCAGCAATTGAACGTCATATTTCTTTTCTTGTAATGATTACTTTCTTTGTTATACCAAACACAGTTTTCTTTTTGGTTTTTGTATTTTTTTTTTTTAATGACATGGATAGAGCTATTAGACTCCAGCCCAATAAATAAATAAATAAATAAATAGAATAAAGTAATAGTTACAGGACATTTTACACGTAGTAAAACGGAAGGGAAAAAAACCGATAGTGAACAAAGAGAATCACCGAGCAAACCAGCAGCAATGGAGGTAATTGCCTAAAAAAAATACAAAAAAACGAAACAACACAACACAACAAAGAGCAGCCAACCAACAAAAAAGATAACAGCCCCGCAGATCAGTCAAAAGCCGCTAGGAGGAAAAGCCAATGACTCCCGCCATTACATCCAAAGAACGAATGTGTTGTCAAAGAACAACCCTACCTGGCTACAACGTCAGCCGCCCGATCAGACCCCGTCCCTGAGGACAAGAGCGACCAACCGACAAACAACAACAGAAAAAACAGGATCAACATCCACCATAGAACCCACAAATCCGCTGAATGACCGACGGCAATGCAGCAGGAAGAGGAAAAAATAAATAAAAAAACGGGCAGGCACCCCCGCCATACCAAACACAGTAATAGAGATTCTCTCTAATGGTATGCAATATACCAAATTAAATAATGAGGATTCCCACGAATCTACATTCCCCCCATCACATCCCCATGAGGAATTCTCTCCTTCTCAAGAATCTTCAATCCTTATAGCAAACATCCTTTTAGTCAATCAAATTGTTAGCACATCTCTGAAGGTTGATGGTAAAAATCTTAAAGATTCCATCAGTAAGCCCATCCTTTTTTTTTTCCCTTTTCTTTTCTTTTCTTTTTTTATGTTCTTTTTTCCCTACTAACGGGCATTTGGCAAAGAAATTGCAATAACTACGAATGGTGGGGAAAAAAAACAAGGTCACAAAATCCAATACTAATGATAAACTACTACGCTTAAGAGTGGAAAAACCATTTTCTCCACTAGGGGCGTTGGCAGGATAGAGAAACCACCAACTTCCCACCAAATGTCGATCAAGTTTATGCCATCCTTGTATTGTGCATGTGGTTATTGGTGTGATGAGTGAGTGAACTATAATTGTATAAACATAACCTGATTTAAGCCAAGACAGGTAGCGAGATGGCTTTTTTTTTTTTTTTTGGGCAATCCTATGTTGTTGACCAAGCATCGGTTCTTGTTTGAGGCAAAAATAGGGTGAAAACTGAAAAGCTACGCTCAAGTGTTTCCCATTGTCAGAAAAATTCACACCCATTAACAAAACTACGCATTAATTTTTATTATTATTATTTTATTTATTTTTTGTGAGTAAAAAGGTAGTCTAATTAAACAACCCAGTTTTATTAATAAAATGTTAATAAAATAAGAAATAATAAATACAAGGAGTAGGAGAAAAAACAAAAGAAAGAAAGCAAATCAACAACAACGAAACCGAAAAATAGCAGAAAAAGAACAGGAGGGAAGTAGCCACACAGAAAACAAAACCCCCACTCAAATTATGAATCCACCCCCCAGCAACTGATCAAAAGAGAAGCACACAATAATGTGACTCAAATAAAGCATAACTTCATGCAGATCTCAAATAATCTTTATGCATATCTCAAAGCATTCTTTTGTTGCTCTCTTCATCTTTACCATATCCAGCTTTTGGCTGTTCTGATGGTATTATAAATGACTGCTGACAAATTAAGGAATGGACAAAACTACAGACTTCCGGTTACTAACTACAGCATCAAAATTCAAGCTTCCGCAAAAGTTACTTTTTAAATTTAATTTGAGTTGGAAAGGAGATATCCCAGTAAATTCTCTCCAAAGTAGAATGAGTTACCCAGTTTTGAGTACCTTGAAGAAAGACTCGACTCTATGAATCAGATGATAATGAAAATAGTGATTGGTGCCAATAATAGGCAAGTGAACAATAAGGAGTCCAAGGTGTGGCCATAAAAATGGGGAAAATGTTGAAACAACTGGAACAGTAAGCAGAAGCAATACTTTGGGAATCTCAGGTCACCGTATATATGTATATTTCCAAGTTTAGAGTAACAAAAGCAATTTATAACATCAACTTAGCTAACTTACAAGAATTTCGATGCTATGTCTGTCTATCGGAAGCAAGAATATTACAGACATACAACACTATGACCCCATACAATTTCATCAATGACCTAAAAACTACAGGATATACTAGATCTCCGGAAAGTTTAGTTGAAGCTCGATCTATATGGCAACAACATTTCAATGGTTAACTACTAAAATCGCAATGCCAGTGAAGAGAACTGGCTGCTGCATTACATTCTTACCGTCCAACCAAGTTAATAGTAAAGTAAATCACATTCCTCCTCAATGCCTCGGTTACTCACTGAAAGGGTTGCTGCAAATCTAACAGCCCCCAATTGATGTTAACTTGTGAGATAAAACAGGTCCATGCAGGTAACTATTGACATAACAAGACGAGATTCACTAACTTCAATTGGATAAAGTACAGGTTGAGCAGTAACTTCAGCCCTTCTTGTCACCAGTGTAACCCAACCTGTTAGAGGTGAGCAGATTTCCTTTTGCGGAACTGAGAAATCACCATAGACCCTGTACACCTTGCATGATTTCCGCTGCAAGTCATATCTGATGAGCCGGTGGTGTGAACTGAGGATGATTATTAGTAAAATGTTATTGCTCAATTGCTTGATAATAATATTGTTCTTGAAAAATATTAAAATAATTGAATGTTGAAACAACTAGAGTTGAGTTTAAATATTAGTATACCCTCATTTTATTTTAACACTTTTGTTCTATTGTACATTGGCATTCCTCAAAGTCTTCAGTGCTTCTTCAGCTGCCTGTGCACATTAATTAGTATTTTGGTGTAAGCCATCTATTCTGAGTAAAAAACAGTTCAATTCCTAAAACCAAACATCCAAAGAATGAAATATTCACCGAACAGGGATGTTAGCATAAACATATATCAGGAAAAACTGAAAAAATCATCATAAAATCAGGATCGTTGTGGGTGCAGTACAAATAAGATAGGAACCAAAATTTGATCCATCACAGCAGTTCATCAGCCTGGCAGGTTCAAGGAGACTGAGAGCCCACTTCCACCTCATTGTTGATTGTAAAAATTGACAGAAAAGGAACTGAAGGTCATCCAGACCTGATCCATCCATTATATTATCTCTGTTAAGATGTGTATAGAATTTAACCAACATTAAGTTTATCTGCAAATAATGTGGATATAAAGTTGAATCGGAAACTTTTTTTCCTTTTCTTTTTATGAAACTTTGCAAAGTATCTATAAGCATTACCAGATAAAACTAAGATAACCATTTCACCTAATCCATTTTGATTATAGCCCTACCTGAAACATGATCTACATATGCATGATGATTACATGTATCCATGATAGAGATCTAATTTCAGAGAATTCTAATCAAATGATAAGGAAGCTCAACCTTCATTGCATAATGATTGAGCTCGTTGGTGGAATCATCGAAATTACTCGTGCTATACCTTGGCCTTAAGTGTCTATTTCGTACAACTAATTTTGGTACTTAATCTAATATTCAGCCATTTAGAGTTCCTCTAAAAGTTATGCATTTTTTTAAAATAATTATAATTACCAAGTAAATATTTGACATCTTTTATGCATTGCTTCATGATGTTCACATAAAATTTGAATGAACAATATGCAATATCTCTCCACTACTTCACATGTACTTAATTATGCATGGAAAACCTCTCTGTGTTATTAGTTAGGGGTGGAATTGGATAGTGCTTTCGCTCATGTCTAGCATAACCCAACTTGACCTGGCGATGGCCTAGACTTAAAGTTATAGGCATGTAACCTAGTCCCACTATACTTGGTTCGTTGACATTAGCATGCCAAGCATGACATTTCATGGCCTAATCTGGGTGCACCCTAGTCTTTCCTACACTTGATTGATGAATAGATGAATCATGAATAGTGAATTATGTAAAAACTAGACTATCGTATCTTTCAAACAGATATTCGAAGGCAAAAAGAACTTCAAAGATAATAATTTATAAGTATATAATTTAACCAATATGATTCTATACATTGATATATCTCTTTGTTTGTCATTCTTTCAGTTCAATATGTAAAATTTGATTCTTTCTACTCAATCAAAAATCTCCGTGGGCTGACATTTAATGTTATGGTTGCCTAAAACGGCTAAATCTTCTTTCGAGTCAACAACAAACAAAAAGACAATACAAGTCCAGGAACAAAATTTATATAACATTAAATGCACTGTGCCTATGCAGATGGGCCTCTATGAGTAATTTTGTGGGTCGTGTTCATGTCATGCTTTTGGAAAACCAGGCCCGATTCAAAATTGACCTGGACATGTATTGCGCCCTGGTATGGTCCCAGCACGGTGCAAAATAATACTAGCTCACATATATGTCTGTATGATGCTGACCCCAAGCCCACTTCCACCTCTGATGTTAGTGTGCAAACGAAACACCACCAAAAGGTGGCTGATTTGTACAGCAAACAAGGGATTTTCTGTTATACTCTACCCAGGTGGCAACCATAAGTGTGTTTATTTCAGCTTATATCAGAGTAGTGCCCCGGTTAGAAATAGTGATTTCATAAGTATTGAAGGTAGAGTTAGGGGTAGGGGAAGAACTAAACTTACTTGGATGGAAACGGTAAGAAAAGATAAGATAACTTGTGGATATTGCGCTAAATCGAGCTGAATGAAAAACTAGGATTCATGTAGCCGACCCCAACTAATTGGGAAAAAAGCTTTGTTGTATCAAAGTGAAACTTGCCAATAAAACTGATGGCAAGAATAAGACGTATTGTTGACGCAATAAAAACCACCACTTGTATCAGCTCCAAGTTAAGAGCCAATGAAATATGGCTGATATGCTATGTAGCACGGGTAGGGGTACGACACGACACAAATGCAGGGACACAACTTTTCAGGAAAGTAGGATACGGGTGCGTTTAATATATATATATATATATATATATATATATATTAGCTACAAAGAATATCAAATTACCACTAAATAACAATTTAAAATTTTAACAAAACAATAAGTGATTGAATCCCTAGAAACGCAACAACAACAACAAAAGAAAAAAGTGATCAGATCTGATTTTGCATATTTCTAGTGATTTTGTTTCTCAAAGTTGATATGGGTTATTGTTTATGTTTTATAATAGTAGGATACTGGGTATGCTTATAGTAATTTCTAACCCAATAATCTTAAACTTAACTTGAAAAAATATTTCTCTTTTACTCCATCGCACCCAAAACGCACACTAAACGCACCCAAATATTATTTTCATTTCTTTGATAAATTAAAATATTTGGATCTGTATCTGATATGACCCGCACCCAATTCTCACCCAATACTCATATGAAACCCAAAAACACGTACCCATGCTTCATAGCTGATATGTATTAGTAAATATTTAAATGCTTGCTGAAGGACCAAGATGCAATGACTTATAAAACTGAGGACATTGCCAAAGGCCCAAAACAATATATCAGTTCAACCTATCCTCTAGCAGATTTCTCACCAGTAGTTAGTATCCAGAAGGGTCGTGACAGTGTACAACTTTTGCTAGATAATGACTTCAATACATATTTTAATCGCTAAGCCGGTGAGACATTTCATAGAAACACCTACAGGTGGTTAGATGACTAAACTTGTTGCAAGACTGAATGATTAAGAATGTAGTACACATACTAATACTCAGAAGGGAAATGAAAGGTTTCTATGGAACTTTCTATGAACTGCCACATAAAGTAAATCAATAACAAAGCAGATGTGTCATAAACATACATCAATAAATAAGTATAATCATGGTAGGAAAGCATTTCAAAGAGTCATTTCAAAGAGTTAAATAAAAGATAAGCGCATAAAAGATGAAAATACGACCTGGAACTTAGCTTCCTCCCTGCTTGAACCAATTCCCATTCCTAGAACACGCCCCGCTAATTCAACCTGCTCGGTAAAGTAAAAAAACTTTAAATACAAATGAACTGTACATCAAGCTAGAGCACGAACACCCCACTCCACCCCTCTCCCCCGAAACAACCACTCTCACCATTAAAAAAATGAAAAATGGCAATGCTGTTATGCTACCAAATCACCTGAAAGTAGTATTTTCCTCTATCTAAAGTCACTGTCGCTGGCACTCGATCTTGAAATACTAAGTTTTGACCCTCCATGCACTGAAACACAACATATCATATAATTCATAATCAACCAACCAAACCAAACTAACTGCCAATGTGAAACAGGCTATCAATCAAGGAAGGATTCTTCTCTTACTAGTTCTTCGATAACCGATATGATAGAGGACAATCTTTCTGAATTATACTGTTGACCTGACTGTTCTGATCGTTTTGACCCATACAGATGGTCTTGATCAGATACCTCGTCTGAAGCAGGCTTAACTACATGGCCTAAAAATCCATTTTCATTTCCAGTAGAAAGCTTATCCTTTTCTCTAATCACAACTCCGTTGTTTGGTGCAATAAATGACATATAGTTGCCTAAGTTTTCAGATAGAAAGCAAAGAATCAAGCAAAGCATAGTTCAGCCTTTCAGGTTGCCAACAAAGCAGATAATGAACTAAATATACATAACTTCACAGGTAAGCAGAAAACAAGAACAGAAGTTTCAGTATTTAATCATACCCTTCGTGTAAAAAAATACAATTTCACTATATGTTGGTAAAATTTTAACACAAGCAATTTTTTAAGGTTATTTGCTTCCCATATTACTTGCTGACATAGCATATAGATAAACTTGCAAACGAGATAAATCATGAATTGAAACCCTAAATCATAAATCAGCAGATGCTAATTATTATTTGGAGATGCCTTCAAAGGCCTCTGCAGAAATTAGTAAGGCAGTAAATTTGCTGCAATATGCAGCATTTCCAATTGACATGCAGGTAGCTCAGTTCAGTGAAAGTGTGTTCTGCTTCAGCGGTTCTACTCAGAAAGTGTTTTCCTATGACAAATCACTTTCAGGAGAACTATTATAAAACAATGTGGGAAGACTATCCATTGACTTATTTGAAATCAATTAGATTAACAAAGTCCATAAAAAATAATATTTCGACTCCAGATATTCTACGGGCCTTTTTTAATGCAATTGTAAATTCTATCATATTGCCAACTGTTGGTCATGTGTTGCATTAATGGATGCCAAAAAATGCATGCCTACCAGGAACATTTGTGCACATATTATGACTACAACAGGAAAGGTACTTTAAGGTGTAGTCTTTAATTCTAAGTTTTTATGATGAATGTCATTAGTCATAAGTGACAATGAAAATGTTCAACATATGCAGAATCTCTCGCTCATGTCTCCCACCAGCACCCTTTTTAAGAGCCTCACTACTCCCATGACACCGTCTTCTCCAAGAACAAATCAAAGGTCTCCATCATCTTAGAAGAGACCAACTAAACATCATGCCTTCTATTGTTCTAGATGCCCGAATCATGTCTGACCCATATGCCAAACATGTTCAGATACTATCTGACCTCTTCTGGTTTGGTTCTCGCCCTAAATACAGCTCGGTTGTGTCAAAAATATGTAAGGCATACACCTCTGTCCAATATGTTTCAGCATAAGCACGCACTCTATTTTGGCATGTCAGTATATTGTAAGTCTTAGGACACAAAACTCATGCTGTATTCTTGAGGTGGATGGACCAGTTATGCACTTTTTGTTGCGTGCAAACCATTTATATTTTGAATGACATGTGTTCCCATCAAATAATAGCGCAGTAGAAAATACAAGCTCACAACCATCATATAGTACACAATAAAGGTAGAAGTGGTTCCAAACTTCCAAATAGTCAAATCATGCATAACCAATATACAATGCAAAGTTATTCTTACTCTCCAAATTGCGAAGTGCATTCTCAGCGGCTTGGAGTTGGGCCTCTATTTTTGTTCTTCCAGTTCCGGTACCAATCCTTTCAGTGCTAAACAAAACCTGAGCAACAAACAAAAAAAGTATAAAAAATCAGAGAAAAAAATCTTTTGAAAGCACAGTAAACAAAAAAATATATTGTTCACTACACAAAAGAGATTATGAAAATTAAACTGCCATAACATTTAAAAACAGTTATTTTAGATGAAAGATATGAAGCCTTTCAGTCTTCATTATAAAAATGCTTACAGCATCTATGGAATAAAATACTGCCATGTGAAAAAAATATTTTAGGACATGCGATCATTATAACCAATTGGTTTTGTTAAAGTAAAAAATATTTATGATGATGACATCGGTTCAAGACGATTCGGGCGTTTCTATCAGCGCACAGGCATCGTCTAGGACAGCTACTTCATTAGCTAGAATTTTATTTCAGTACCATATTAGCCATATGTAATCTTTCTTTTATGCATTAGAATATTTTGAGATTTTTAGAATATTTTGAGATATGTATCAAGAATTTAAGATTTGTTTTGAGCCTATAGGTCTTGAGATTAATGAGAAAGTATGCCATTCTTGATTAAAAATTATTGTGTTGAGTTTTGCTCTTCAGCTCTCTTTTAGTGTGATACAATTGAGATCTAATTATTAGGGTTTGTGATAAATCCTAAAAAACTTTTAGGGTTTGTGATAAACTCTAAAACTACCCCCAAATCCCCAAATCTAATACAAATTCCTAACCCTAATTTCCCAAATTAAAATCAAACCCTAATCCCCCAAATATAATTAAACCCAAACCCTAATCCCTCTTCATCTTCTTCCTCTCCCTCCATCGATTGCCGAAACCCTCCCAACTCATCCTCGCCGCCCCCATCGTCTGCCACCCACACCACCACCATCCCCCTCATCCTCTTCCATCGTCGTTGCCTGCCACCCGCACTACCACCATCCCCCTCATCCTCTCCATCTTCGCCGCCTGTTCCCCACCACCCGACCAACTCCCCGACTGCCTCATCCACCTCCTCGTCTCTTCCTATTGCTGATCGCCAGCCACAGCCAAAACCCCTAAATCCCGACGACCCTCTTCCTGTTTTCGTCGACGCCGCCGTCGACCCACCTCGCCGCGTCGACCCCCGTCGCCGCCCTCAACCAGCGACGCCGCCTCCATCACCCTTGCTGTTTCCATTGCTGACTTTGTTGTTGTTGTCTCTCTCTTACTGTTGTTGCTGATTGCTGTGTTCAACTTTGCTGCCAACCCGAGATCTAACGTTGGTTTCTTCGAACATCGGTATACTCTTTTCACTTTTCAAATATTTGTGCTATACTGCGTTATCATCTCTATTATATTATTTAATTTAACTGTCGACCACAAATATCGAGATTGAGTGTTCTACTTGCCTAATTAGAGTATGAATCAATATTGAATCTTTTACTTGCTAAGAACGCTTAGAAATTTAATTATTGATTATTAGAACTCAATTATTAATTGGGTTTGTTAAACTTAATTCAATTCTTGGAAATCCATCAAACCGATTAATTGTTTAAAATTCTAACTTTAATCCGCACTACATGTTGATAAAATTAATCTTTTAAGATTCTTGAAAATTCTCTATTTAGGATTACGTTTTACATCATTTTGGTATCAGAGCAAAGGTTCTTAAAACCCTAGTGCTTGCATCATTTAGGCATCAATTTCTGCATTTAGGATCGTGTAGTCTTTTATTTTTTTTCTTTATTTTAGATCATTTCATATTCATTTTAAAATATAAAAAAAACTAGCACAAACACGACCCCCTAGTTTTCCCCTTTTGGTGAATGCGTCTTCGCAGCACCATCACAGATCCTGACGAGCCTTTCTTATCCCTCCCACATCACCCAATTAGAAACTCTAGACCTTCCCGACCTGAAATGGACGGCTCTAATATTTCCGCTACCCTAGCTGTCATTTAAGCAACTCTTGCCAATATCAATCAGAAACTTGAGAAAGTGGAATGAAATCAAACTATTGTCCCTGAGCTTCATGCTAATCGTCAGATACCTCAAAAAAATGTTCGTGACGATCAACGTCAAGAACATGACCTTGACGAATAATATAAGAAGAACGTTGAGGCCTACGTTCCCCATTTTGAAGGCCACATGGAACCCCAAGCTTATCTCAATTGGATCCGTGCCATGGACCATTACTTTGTGTGATTTGACATGAGCGAAGCCCTGAAGGTTAAATTTGCCACAATGAAATTGACGGATAAAGCTCAACAACACTGGACCAATCTTGAACACGCCGCAGAGGCCGAGACCTAGCACCCATAGCCACTTGGGAAGCCATGAAAGAGAAGCTCACTGAGAGATATGTACCGTTATCGTTCCACATCCGATTGCTAGATTTGTGGAACTAACTTTATCAAGGAAGTAAATCCACACAAGAATATGTTGATAAGTTCGATGACTTCCTTATTCAGTGCAATGCATTAGATAAAGAGAGTGAAGAACAAACTCTCTCTACGTTCAGAGCTGGACTATGAGCCAACCTTAGGAACGAGCAAATTCATAAAAATGTGGACTCACTAGCAACAGCCTATGCCCTTATCCTCGATATGGATTCCCTTAAAGCTAGTTCTCATTCTAAGTCCAGCGATTCGAGAGATCATTCCTCTAGAATGACCTCTACTGATCCGTCTAAGCCTAAGCCTCTCTCTCAGCACCCCAAGTCCCCAACAAATCTTTACCCCAACAAACCTAACTCAAATTTCAATTCACATAGAGATGAACATAAGGGTAAGAACACCGAAAGAGACTACTCTAAGATTGACCCTCTCACTAAGTGCTATAAATGTAAGAGACAGTCATGGTGCTAGCAACTATCCCAGCCCCAGTAGGATCAATATAGTGGATACCATTGTCATCGCTGATGATTCTGACAATGAATTTTCCTATGAGCCTATTGAAGGCGATGGCTTCGGTGAAGAAGAGGATGACCAGTATCTCCATTGTATTCGGTCTATCCAATCACCCCACTTGAATGTCGTCAGATGTGCTTTGTCCCAGCCAAAAGAAGAAGATGATTGGAAGCGCACTGCTATATTCCACACCTTTACGACTGTAGGTGGCAAAAACTGCAAGGTGATTGTTGACAGTGGGAGCTGCATCAATGTTCTCTTCTGCGGTCTTAGCTAAGACCGGACTTAAGACTGAACCTCATCCACGCCCATACAAAGTATATTGGATTGATGCGACAGCCCTCCAAGTAACACATCGATGTTTGGTCCCTGTGAACTTCAAAGCTTACAAAGAAAAAATTTGATGTGATGTGCTCAAAATGGATGTGGGTCAAGTCATTTTAGGGAGACCTTGGTTATACGATCACGATGTGACCATATATAGTCGATCCAACCTATGTGTTCCAGCACAATAGACTAAAACTAAAGCTTATACCCGTGAGACCACGAACTGGTCCAGCTGAAACAACATCGGCTCCCTCGAAAAAGGGCAAGGAAGTAACGTATATAGGTGAAAAGGAACTCACTAAAAAATTGACAAAGGGGCTACCATTCTTCTACTCACAGCGAGAGAAGTCCCTAAAGTAACTAAATCACCCATTCCGCCTCAAGTTACTCCTATCCTACAGGAATTTGCAGATGTGATTCCTGCTGACCTCCCCAACCAGTTGCCCCCACTGCGCGACATCCAACACGCTATTGATCTGGTTCCGGAAGCGAGTCTTCCTAACTTGCCACATTATCGGATGAATCCGACAAAGCATGCTAGTTGAAAAGGCAAGTTGATGAGTTATTGGCAAAGGGCTTTTTCAGAGAAAGCTTAAGTCCTTGCGTTGTTCCTGCCCTATTGACGCCAAAGAAAGATGGAACCTGACGTATGTGTGTGGACAGTCGTGCCATAAACAAGATCACGGTGAAATACCGTTTTCCCATTCCTCGTTTGGATGACATGTTGGACATGATGTCTGGTGCCACAATCTTTTCCAAGAGAATCTTAAAAGTAGCTACCACCAAATACGTGTTCGTCCTTGTGAAGAATGGAAGACCGTCTTCAAGACGAAGGATGGCCTGTACGAATGGATGGTCATGCCATTTGGAATGACGAATGCTCCGAGCACGTTTATGAGAATCATAACGCAAGTACTCCGTCCCTTTATGGGCAAGTTCCTTGTGGTGTACTTTGATGATATTCTCATTTACAGCCGATCCGTTGGGCAACATCTTGACCATTTGAGACAGGTCTGCAATGTTTTGAGGAAGGAACAGCTTTACGCCTATCCTACCAAATGTACCTTCCTCTCCGATCAGACTATCTTTTTGCAATTTATTGTTTCTGCATATCCGCTGACCCAGAAAAGATACGAGCTATCACTGAGTGGCCTGAGCCCCGCAATATTCGTGATGTGCGGAGTTTTCATGGTCTTGCCACCTTCTATCGTCGGTTTGTGCAAGGATTTAGCACAATTATGGCTCTAATAATCGATTGTTTGAAAAAAGGTGAATTTGTCTGGTCGAAAGAAGTAACGAAAGCCTTCAAAGAGATCAAGAAGAGAATGACTCGGACACCTGTCATGAAGTTACGTGATTTCACTAAAGTCTTCAAAGTAACGTGCGATGCTTCAGGTATTGGTATAGGTGGAGTCCTCAGTCAAGAGAGTCATCATGTTGCTTATTTCAGTGAAAAGCTGAATGAAGCAAAACAAAAATACTCCACTTATGACAAGGAATTCTATGCGGTAATTCAGTTGCTTCGCTATTGGCGATATTATCTCCTGCCGCAAGAATTCGTCATTTTCTCAGACCATGAGGCCTTAAGATTCCTTAATTCTCAACAAAAGTTGAATCCGAGATATGCTAGATGAGTAAAGTTCCTACAAGAATATTCATATATCATTAGGCACAAAAGGAATTGATAATAAGGCCGCGGATGCGCTCAGTCGATGTCACATGATCTTATCTACACTGCGCACCGAAATAATTGGTTTTGAGAGATTAAAAAATGAGTATGCCTCCTGCCCAGATTTTCACGAGATCTACACCTCTTTGAAGGATGGCATCACTCGAGTGAAAGATGATTATTTTCTGAAAAATGATTATCTCTTCTATCGCTCCAAACTGTGCATTCCTAGTACATCATTACGAGAGTATCTTGTATGGAAATTACACGCCGATGGCCTTGCTAGACACTTTGGGCATAGCAAGACCATTGATGCTGTGGAACATAGGTTTTACTGGCCGAAGCTAAAGAGAGACGTTGCGAGACTTGTTAACAAATGTCATACTTGTCAACTGCCAAGCAATAAAAACAGAACACAAACCTGTATACTCCATTACCTGTTACCAGTCGCCCTTGGGAAGGTGTGAGAATGGATTTCGTGTTAGGCTTACCGAAAACACAAAAGAAACACGACTCCATTCTTGTCGTCGTTGACCGTTTTTCTAAAATCGCCCACTTTCTCCCGTGCTCGAAAACTTTCGATGCATCTCGTGTAGCTCAGATCTTCTTTGATAATATTGTGAAGCTACATGGGTTGCCAAAAACCATTGCGTCTGATAGTGATGTGAAATTCACGAGTTATTTTTGGAAGACCCTATGGCACAAAATGGGTACAAAATTGAAGTTCTCTTCAGCATTCCACCCACAGACTGATGGACAGACTGAGGTTGTCAATCGGAGTCTTGGCAATCTCTTGTGTACTCTTGTGGAAGAGAACTTAGGAACATGGGACTTAAAATTAATGGTTGCTGCATTTACTTATAACACATCTAGGAATAGAACCACTGGCATGAGTCCACACAAAATTGTACATGGTTATCGTCCTAGGCAGCCCATAGATCTTGCCCCCATGTTAGAACATCACCGAGTCTTAGAGTCTGCATCTGCATTTGCATCATGCATTCAAGACTTGCATAGAGAAATTTCTAAGAAAATTAATGAAAATAATTTTAACTACAAGTTAAGAGCTGGTATTAGGAGAAAATTTAAAACATTTAATGTGGGTGACGAAGTGATGGTTCGGATTCGTCCGGAACGGTTTCCAGCTGGACTCGTTAAGAAGTTGAATGCACGTGCTGCAGGCCCATTTAAAATTCTTCATAAAATTAATGATAATGCCTATGTCATTGACCTTCCTGAAGGTTTTGGCATAAATAAGATTTTCAATATTGAGGATATAGTATCCTATGAAGGCACATAATTTAACCCTAGAAATCCTCTTATAGATGAGCCTACCCTGCAGCCTAATTGTGAGATTCCCACATTACCCCCACTATCTGATACTAACCCATCGACAGAAGAATTGAATAATATTTTAGATGATCAGATAATCTCTACTAGAGATTGTGGTATTCATATGTATTTGGTAAGATGGAAAAACAAGCCAAAGTCAGAGAATACTTGGATAGATCGTGAAGAGCTTCAGCGCTTGGATCTAGACCTTTTGGAGCACTTTGACAGGAAAACTGGTTTTGACTCGACTAGGTCGAGCCCTCTCCCATCCGGAGAGAATGATGAGGACATCGGTTCAAGACGAAGCATTTCTATCAGCGCAGGCATCGTCTAGGACAACTGCTTCATTAGCTAGGATTTTATTTTAGTACCATATTTGTTTTTGGCAATTATAACCATATGTAATCTTTCTTTTATGGATTAGAATATTTTTGAGATTTTTAGGATATTTTGAGATGTGTATCAAGATTTATTTTGAGCCTATTTATAACCCTTGAGATTAATGAGAAAGTATGTCATTCTTGATTAAAAATTATTGTGTTGAGTTTTGCTCTTCATCTCTTTTTGTGTGATACAATTGAAATCTAATTATTAGGCTTTGTGATAAATCCTAATAAACTTTTAGGGTTCTGTTATAATCCAAATTTAGTCCCACATCGGTTATATGGGGAACCAATGTTGGGTAGTTATAAACTTGGGTTCCCTCCCTTTAACAGCTAACTTTTAAAGGTGAGTTCTCCTGGGTTCCTAACAATTGGTATCAGAACCAACCCCATGCTTCTTAATTCGCTCTAGAGGCTAAATTAAAATTACTTGTAGCCCTGGGCCGGATCAGTGTCGCTAGAATGAAAGCCACCGAGGACGTCGGAAAGGGCTACCTAGAGGCCGGATTAAAATTACTTGTAGCCCCAGGGCGGGTCAGTGTCGCTAGAGTGAATACCGCCGAGGGCGGCGGGTTACGGAAGCGTGGTGGAATGTTATGATCCAAATTTAGTCCCACGACGGTTATATGGAGAACCAATGTTGGGTAGTTATAAACTTGGGTTCCCTCCCTTTAACAGCAAGCTTTTAAGGGTGAGTTATCCTAGGTTCCTAATAGGTTTGTGATAAACTCTAAAACTACTCCCAAATCCCCAAATCCAATATAAATTCCTAACCCTAATTTTCCAAATTAAAATCAAACCCTAATCCCCCAAATATAACTAAACCCAAACCCTAATCCCTCTTCATCTTCTTCCTCTCCCTCCATCGATTTCCGAAACCCTCCCAACTCATCCTCGCCGCCCCCGACGTCTGCCACCCACACCACCACCATCCCCCTCATCCTCTTCCATCGTCGTCACCTGCCACCCACACCACCATCATCCCCCTCATCCTTTCGTCTTCCCCACCTGTTCCCCACCACCCGACCAACTCCCCGACTGCCTCATCGACCTCCTCGTCCCTTCCTGTTGCTGATCGCCAGCCACAGCCAAAACTCCCAAATCCCGACGACCCTCTTCCTGTTTCCATCGATGCCGCCATCGACCTACCTCGCCGCGTCTACCCTCGTCGCCGCCCTCAGCCAGCAACGCCACCTCTGTCACCCTTGTTGTTGCCATTGCTGACATTGTTGTTGTTGTCTCTCTTACTGTTGTTGCTGATTGTTGTATTATGCGTTGCTGCCAACCCGAGATCTAACGCTGGTTTCTTCGAACCTCGGTATACTCTTTTTACTTTTCAAATATTTGTGTTATACTGCTTTATCATCTCTATTATATTATTTAATTTAACTGTCGACCACAAATATCGAAATTGAGTGTTCTACTTGCCTAATTAGAGCACGAATCAATATTGAATCTTTTACTTGCTAAGAATACTTAGAAATTTAATTATTGATTGTTAGAACTGAATTATTAATTGGGCTTGTTAAACTTAATTCAATTCTTGGAAATCCATCAAACCGATTAATTGTTTAAAATTCTAACTTTGATCAGCACTACATGTTGGTAAAATTAATCCTTTAAGATTCTTGGAAATTCTCTATTTAGGATTACGTTTTACATCAATTTATCTAATGGTCATCAAATGAATATCAATGGGAAAAGAATTAGTTAAATGGACCAATTTAAAAAAATTCAGAGTGACTGGAAGTTATAAGTATTACTAACCTCAAAAGAAAAAAGCAAATCCTTACTGCTGCCCACAATAGGCCTGAACTCAATCTACAAGCAGGAAAATGCAGTAAATATCAGAAACTGAAATGACAGAACAATGAAAGATTATGATGCACCCACAGTACCTTTGACTCACATCTCCGACCAATTTCATGCAACACCGCAATGAATAAAGAGGATGGATGCATATTGGAGGATCCTTTCATGGATGCTCCATTCAGAGATGATTCATCATCTTCACCAAACACAAGTTTTGTTAGGAGTTGGGAAAGGCTCAATAGAAATTGCAACATATGCTTCGATGAAAATAATACTAGATAAATTAGACCATTCTGAGATGATGTTCTACATTTGTGCCTGCTATTATCTGAATTTTTTTTATTCGTAGAATTATCATGCACTGGTTATCTTTCAATAACTTACCAGTGCAACATAATTTTTTTTATTTTTTTATTTTTTTATTTTTTTTGTTGGGGGGGGGGGGGGGGGGGGGGGGGGGTTATTTAAAAATGGATTCATGGTACTGTATGTTAATAGAAGACATACCCAAGATTATTTGTTTATACGGCAAAAAGTAAAGCGCATAACAAAAATTTTCATGGTCAATATAACAGTATCAAGTTAAACTCATTTTTCCATTTAAGTTACTGGTCAATATTCATTGATATCTTGATTAATATCAACATGTAATCCATAATTTGTTCTTATAAAATATGGATATCAAGTGTGATATTCAAGCAATATCCGCAGTCATTTGAATCATATCTACTACATGCTTACAGCTGAGTGATAGTGTGTACAGTTTGAATAAAACTAAGCCAACCCCAAAAAGTAGGGAGTTAAAACTTTGATCCACCAATCCTTAGTGACCCATAAATACATTATATCTCATCTATTATTCCCTAGTTGAATTTCTAATCAGCGTATATCCAATGGCAAATGGATTAAGAGGATATCACTTTTGGGAGTTAACCTCCATCGTTGAGCTCATAGCCCCATGTTACTTACACAGTACCTAATTAGGAATAACACATTTAACATATTTGCCCAAATAGTAAAATATAAAATGAGATAGAAACTGTAAAGCAAATAAGACATGCTAAGAATATTTCATAGTAATTTTTGGAAATTCTGAAGTTTTTGAACGAAAGAACACAGGTGTAGCATCAAATTTAAAGATTAGAGATTTATAAACTAAAACACGGGCAAGTTCAAGACAAACTATTCGTGCATCAAATGGTTGCAAATCTAATAGTTTTTCAGAAATACAATCAAAGTGACAACAAAACATGACTAAGAAAATTTTTAACATGAGAATTTTTCATTTATTGGTGTTAAATGTATCTTAACCATGATGAAAGCTATGAATTACCTACTTCTTGTATCACGAGGTCACTTTAGATGTATTGTTAAAAAAAGACAATTTTCACACCCCTAGATGCATGACCATAGCATTCTCAAATCTCAATGTACCTCATTTTACATTAATAAATCTTTAAAGCATATAATTAAAATATAATTTCAACTTTGATGATACAATTTGGAGAAAGGTTTAAGATCTCGGTTTATGAAGAATATTTCTAGGGAAACAAAATGATCAGAGATGTGATTTATACTTTTCCAAAATTCAATACCTAGAGACCGTGCCTGTGCTTGATCTTGTATACGGCTTTCCTGTCCAACAGATACCTGCACAAAATGAGATCATTCCCATATTGATATCTGACGCAATAATTAAAACTGAGAACAACATCAATGTGGCTCATCTCAACTCTGATAAATTCAGTTTAGACATTAGAGTAGGTGCCTATTACTATATAAGTTCCCCCAACCGAGGTAGTTCTTAAGCATAACAGCAGATGCAAGGAAGAGAACACAGAAAATTGTGTGCTAGAAGGGAAAAAATGGCTGCCAAAAGCACAATTCTTTTGACAACTGACATACACAATAGCAAAAAAAAAAAAAAGAAGATTAAAAAGAAAACTAAATGCTTGAAATAGGACATCACACAGTATTGGGTATAGGATGCGGGCTGGAAATCCGCCTACCAGCAGACACAATGGGTTTTTTTTTTGATAAAAGATGACTATAGTCATCGTTTCATTAATAGTGATCAACGAAACAGGCTCAAAATATTACAACTAAAGCCCGAAGGCACATCAAACGACCAAAAGAAAACACTCCCAAAAGTAAGGCTAATGCCTCTCTAGTCCGGACATAGCCAACTAACAACAACTATTACAATAATCGAACATAAAGCATAGAATTCCAAAATATTGCAAACCCAAACCGCCCCCCAACTGTGTATCCGCTACTCCTCTTCCTTCAAGTGCCGCCTCTTGTTGGACCCGAGAATCCCTGTCCAATCATAAAATAGAAGATAAATTTTGTGAATCAAAACTGAGACTCTTTGATTAATAGAACGAAAGCACAAATCGTTTCTGTCCAACCATAGGTTCCACATCGTAGAGGCAATTACTAATTCTAAGCTAGTTTTGTCCTCCTTCCTAGTTCTGTTGGATCTTCCTAATGCCCAAACTTCCGAACTCGAAACCGGACACTCTAAAACCCCGAATCGAGGACCTATTATCCCCCATATCGTTTTCGCTGGCGGACAATTGAAGAGAATGTGATTAGTATCCTCGTCCTGCGTTTGACATCTATCGCAAGTAATGCTAACCGCCATACCTCGTTTCGACAAGTTTACCTTCGATACGATAGCGTCGTTGGCAACCAGCCAAAGAAAGACTTTAACTTTAGAAGGAGCTTTCATATGCCAGATTCCCTCTGCAACCTCACTTCTAACTCCTCCATCGTTAAGTTTTTTGTATATAAACGATACTGAAAATCTTGAACTAGGTTCCAATATCCATTGCCTCTCATCTTCGAAATGTGTGGCGAATCTCCCTTCCATCCGAATGAAATTGTTTAATCTTTGCAGTTGGGTGATGGAGTCTAGATCTAGTAAATCGTTTACTTGTAAAGTAAGCCTGTTGTTGCACCAAACGTCACTGGCTAAGGAATCCGTACTTAAAACTGCATTTGCTGCTGCCAGAAAAATTCCCATAAGGGTATTGTTGCCACACCATTTATCCTTCCAAAATCTAGTGATCTTCCCGTTCCCCACCTTGCATGATGTATGGCTGTGATAGATGTCTCCTACTTTGGAAACCCCTTTCCCTAAAAAGGAAATTCTACTATATGCACTTCTTCCCCCGTATCTGAATTTCTTCCTCGATCGATACCTAATGGAAGACTTGCACCACCAATTGTTTCTCCTGTTGGACATCTTCCACCACCATTTACACAACAAAGCTTTGTTCATATCTCTGAGGTTGGTGATTCTCAATCCCCCGAACTCTTTCCTTTTGCACACTCTACCCCAGCTTACTAGATGCATCCCTTTCCTGCCTTTGTCTGCCCCTTTCCAAAGGAATCTCCTTCTAGATTTGTCGATACGATTGATTACCCAGCTCGGTAATTCGTATAGAGACATGAGATAAATGGGGATGATGTTAATAACAGAGTTCAATAGGGTAATCCTTCCCCCTAAAGTTAGCAAACGCCCCTTCCAACCCGCTACCCTTTTCTCAATCTTTTCGATTGGCAGTTGCCAGTCTTCCTTTGTTAGTTTCCCGGGTCTAATCGGGATCCCCAGGTAGATTAGGAGAAAATCTCCTTTATTGCAACCCATCTGCTGGATAGTAGAGATTGGAATAGAACATATGTCGCTGAGTGGTATGATGCAACTCTTGTTGTAATTAACCTTCATTCCCGACCAAGCCTCGAAACACCTGAGGACCGTGCCCAATGCAGTGATGTCGTCATCTGTCGCTGAACCGAACAACAGTGTATCATCCGCATATTGAAGTATAGAAATAGCATATTGTTGATACCGTCGATTTTGATGTCGTGATGACGTTCTCCTTTCTGCCTTTAGCAATCACCTCTGCTAGTCCGTCTGCCACAATAGCGAATAATATCGATGACAATGGATCCCCTTGCCTGAGCCCTCTTTGACATTTAATCTCTTTACCTTTGACTCCGTTGATGATAAGAAACGATTTTCCCCCTCTGACGCAGCATTGTATCCACCTCCTCCACCTCTCTCCGAACCCTTTCAGTAGTAAAGCCTCATCCACACAGTCCCACTCTACCATATCGTACGCTTTTTGGAAATCCACTTTGAACAGAAATCCATCAGTTTTATCTTTGTTTCCCCTAAAGACGATTTCGTGAACCGAAGCTACACTATCCATGATTTCGCATCCCTTAATGAAGCCGCTCTACGATTCCCCCACAATCTCATGAAGTAGCGGAGATAATCTATTGGCTAGGACTTTTGAAATGATTTTGAACGATCCGTTGAGGAGGCTGATGGGCCTCAGGTCCCCCACCATCTTGATTTCAGATTTCTTAGGAATCAAAGTAATGTTCGCGTAGTTCAACCTATCTAACTGAATGTCCTCATTGTAAAAATCTTGAAGAATCCTCATGAAGTCCTCCTTGATGACATCCTAGTACAATCCATAGAAGAAAAGCGGAAATCCATCCGGTCCCGGCGCCTTTTCCTGCCCTAGCCCCTTAATAGCTACTCGAACTTTTGCTTCGCTAAAATTCCCATCTATACTCGTGCCATAAAACCTCAATTCCAACCACATATCCTGGTTCAATTTGCATATATGCTTTCTTTTTTTGCCCAGTAACTCCTTATAAGTCTCATTAATGTGGTGCGAAAATCTGACCCCGTTCTCGCACCATTCCCCATCTACTTCTAATCCCGAGATGTTATTTAGGCGTCTTCTTCCATTGGCGATCTTGTGAAAGAATTTGGTATTGGCGTCGCCCTCCCGTAACCATTGTATCCTAAAGCGCTGTCTCCAGTATTGCTCCTCCATAAACCCAATATGTAGAATCTCTTGCCTATTCCTACATAACCCCACGAACTCCGTCTCTATTAGATCTCTTTCTTCCTCTAAGCATTTCAGCACCTGAATCCTCTCTCCTATATCTTCTTTCATCCTTTGGGTCTGTCCGAATTCCCTCTTAGCCCATTGCTGCAAATTATTCCTCAGCCTCCTAAGCTTCTCGTTCCAGCACCCTACCGCAGTATTCGACGTTGTGGCGGCTCTCCACGAGTCTTCTATAACCTTTCTAGTACCTTCGCACGACGTCCAACCCTTCTCAAAGCGAAACTGAAATATATTAGTCATATCGCCCTCCCCGCAGTCCAGAGCTAATGGTGTATGGTCTGAAGTGAACCTTATCAACGCTTTTCCCTGCGCTAAAGGAAATTTATCCTCCCAATCTGAAGTCACAAAGATTCTGTCTAGTTTTGCTAGGATGGGAGAGGCTTGCATATTCGACCTCGTGAACCTCCTATTTCTTGCTTCAATCTCTAAAAACTCTAGAACGTTGATAATCGAATTGAACTTGAATCTTTCGTTTGTCGTCGGGCCTCTTCCTAGATGCTCGTTGTGAAATCTAGTAATATTGAAATCTCCCCTAGCACCCACGGACCTATACACTTTCCTCTAATATCGACAATCTCATTCCAGAACAAGTCCCTCCTGTTCGACTCATAAGGATCGTACACTGATGTAACCGTATGAACCCAATTATCACTTCAATGTCTAATAACCACCGTGACGGAAAAGTTACAAGTTATCTCCTCTATAATCTCAAATAATCTCGGGTCGACTCCAATTGCAATGCCACCCAAAAACCCTCTCGAAGGTTTAAACCTCCACTCGAAAGATCTGATACCCTTAATGTTTTGAAATTCGTCGTTGGATGGGGATTCAACTCTAATCTCAAGAAAAGCACAAATACTCGGCATGTTCCTAATAACTGTATCACTAATAAGTCTTTTTTTTGTTTTTTGGCACATCCCCCTCAAGTTCCAAAAGATATGACATGACTACAAAAAACAATCACCCTACCTCTAAACCTACTCCACCAGTACGAACTACCGACTTATTCTACCCTTCGGTTTGTGTCCCCTCTAATGATGTTAACATGATGGAGATGTTCCTCTCTATTGGAACCCATGGCTAGACCATATAGACTCGCAAAGTAAATGAGAGAATCATTATTTAAAAGATTAAGAACCGAATAACAACTTAAAGGATTACCTCGACATGCTGAGGATGGTTCCTTAGTCTTTGCTGCTACCTTGATCAAGTCGTCTTCGCTTGGACCGTTCGATCCCCATTTATCCATTTGCCTTTTGCTCCTACATTGATATTCCGCGATATTTCTTGATGCACTTGCCTTCCCACTACCTCCCCCATCGTCTCCTACCAACTGTCGAACTTGTTTTGCCCACCTTTCGTGTTCAGAATCGTATGGACTACCCCAGCTCTGCAAACCATCTAACGCCCCGATCATTCCCTCCGTCGGGTCTGAAAGAAGTAGCTGCTTCGATGCATAACGCCTCTCCCTTTCCACCTCCACCTCCACATTGTCCCCTACCATCTCCGCTAACGCCATGTCAATATTGTCCTCCCCCTCTAATGCGATATTCTGGTGCTCGCCCTCTCTATCCCCAACGCCTGCTGAAACATTCTCGCCGACCCCCAAATCACGTCCTGAGTCCCTGTCGCCAACCCCCAAATTAACTTCTTCTATAACAAGTGGGCCCCCATTTAATATTCTAGTTGGGGCAGTCTGCTCCGAAATTAAACCAGGCCCAACTCTATCTTGTATTGGCCCAAATAATCCTTTAAGAGCCAACCCTTCAATTGCATTCCTAATTGATTCTTGAAGCTGTTCATTATTCACCGAAAAGTTCTCTGGCTCCTTCAAATACTGTGCTACCTTTTTTAGGATTCCAACATTTTGCTTGCCTAATGTTGTACCCTTGTTAACATCGAGCCCAACACCTCTGAAACCCAAGGACTCTTCCCCTTCACGCAAGAGTCCTTTCCCCTTGCGTCGTTGGCGAGTCTCTTCAACTTCTCCCTTTTTTTGAGGATATGACATTGAGTGATTTTGAAATGGGTGAAGGATGTTCGTCCCATATTCATCTAACGGTTGGAAATTCTGGATCCCTTGGATTGTAGATGGACGAACCGGATCCTCCTTCTTATGATCCAACGGTAGACCATCGTCTTCCTCCTTACATATCTTCCTACCATCTGAAAATTCATCTTCTTCTCTGGACGAAATTTTCCCGAACGAAACACTCTTTTTGTGCTCGACGATCACCTTTACCTCATAAAACTCCCCCTCGAATTCAGCGTGAATCATGGAAGGGATGTCGGAAAATTTTTCGACGCCGATTCTAACGCGAGCGAATTCTCTCCGTTCCTGAGTCGTAGTGCTCCTATCGACCTCCACCACGTAATCGAAAGCTCTAATAAGATTTTGAAACCCCGAACGAACCCAACAATGAAATGGAAAGTTGAGTAATCTAATCCAAATCGTCGGCAACTCATTCACCTTTAACGCCCCAAATTTACTTGACCATCGTGAGAAAGTAACGTAAAACGCGTCTGTACCCATACCCCTTTTGGTGAGAACTTCCTTCAATCTGTCTTCATCGTGGCAATGGACGAAATAGTCATGTACGTCGAGACGTTGAACCCTCCAACTCAGGTTTGGAACAGGGGCAGTATTTGCTTGAAGCAAGCTCTCAATCTCAACGCCGGTAGGATTTCCGCTTTGAACTTTGATAATGGCGCCCATACAAAACCTACGTTCGAATTCCGCCATTATCGGAGTAGGTGTGATAATAGCTTTGATGATCGCTCTTCCCCCCGCGAAACTCTCTTGAGTTTTACTTGTGCTTGACCTCGTCGAAGGCGCTAGCTTAGGAACAACCGACGGTGACGCAACTCCTCTCTTGATCTTGGGGCAGTATTTTGAAATATGACCGGATTTTCTACATGCATAACAAAACCAGTCATAAGTGCAAGTCGTGATCGTGTGTCCCCTTCGCGCACATTTGTGGCATTGTTGGCCGGAACCCCCGGAGTCGGAATCTGCTTTGAGTTGGCGCTTAGCGGCTTTGAGTAGCTTCCTAGGTCTTACCAGTACCCATTCACCCTCTTCGTCGTTCTTCGTTTTCTTCTCTGTTGGCACAGGCGACGAAGCTCTATACCCATGAATGGCCGGAGACAACTGCCTCTCCGATCCCCTGGCCACATCTACGTAGGATCTACGCTGACCATCTGAGCTGCTTCGCTCTTCGACGATAGCCTTGGACGAGCTGAATCTCCTCGACCTCTCCCCCTCTCTTACAATGTAATCTCTCTTCTTCTCCCTAACCATCCCTCTATAGGATGAATGAGGAGTTCTCATAAGCTGCCGGCTTCTCGATCTATTTGAGTCCCCGTAGCTGAATCTCTCATCTCTCCTCTTACTCTTTAACCTGTCAGTTTCCTCTTCTCTCCTACGCTTGTGCATGGAGAACTCCTGCTCTCTACCTGTGTGCCTGGCTTGGGCCTGGTGAGAGCTGCTGTTGTGGTAGTTGCTTGGGCGCTGGAGTGTCATCTCAGGAAAGTTGCTTGGGCGCTGCTGTTGTGGTAGTTGCTTGGAAGCAGGACACTAGCAGACACAATGGTTAATGGTATCTAACATGAGAGTTCTGTACTATGATAAAGATCAACTACATAAAAGGTTTTACCTATATCTATTATTGATAAAAAAAAGAGTGGTCTCACTTAGTAAGTTGCAACACAACAGTCCAGTAACTTTTAATTTGATACAAGGTTTAAGTCCATTCTTATTGTTATGTGTTGGTTGACCAAAAAAGAAAATTTCTAGAGATTCTTAAAACGAAAGGTACACATAAAATCAAGGGATACATGTGTGTGCGCGCGCTACACCCTTTTTCCTAAGCTCAAAGTAGTACACATAACTGTATAAACTAAAAGCATCAAAAATCCATAGAGTCCCCTGTCCCATTTTCCATTGAAGCATTAAAAAACAGATGCATGAAGAACATAAGGAACACTTACTGATTGATTCAATCTTTGTTCAACTTCAGAACCAGTCATACCCTCTAGCATGGGAACATCTTTTGTGTTGTTTTGTATACCACCAGTGTCCTGATAATCAATCTAGGCCCAAAAATACAACTCAGTAAATCTATCTCAATAAAAATAAAGTTCTAGAAGTATATGCATATACCTCTGCCATCAAGAAATTGCTCACATCAGGAGAATGGGGCAAATCTGACGTTTCGTTTTCATATTGCAATTCAAATATTCTCCGCATAAGATTCTCATCAAATTCTCTACAAAGCATACAATGATTTAGTTGACAGCACCGATGGTGCATATACTACAGATTTTTTCGGAAGTTTTTTCCAAGTTTTTTTCCAGATCTGTTCTACAAATAATTAAACATGCAAAATCACTTACTTGAAAAAGCCCCCTCTGACATTGCAAGCAACGTTTCTTGCAACACACAAGACAGGAACAGCAGTGGCCATCTGTGGAGAACATTGTATGCGAGATGTTGGTTCAATAACGTTAATATCTGAGTAAAATTATAAGCTGTGATAAAAAGGAAATTCATTATGAAAAAACCATAAACTGAGAACACCTCTGCCTGAGGGGCATAGTAAGGAGTAAATGCAGGCACAACATGAACTCGAGGTTGATCCTTGCTATCCCAAACATTTAGGCGGTCATCAATCACCATAGCCATTTTGGGATGGCAAACTCCATCATGGAAAACATGTTGTAAAGACTTACGAGAACCTATCAGCAGTAAACAAATAGAAAATAAGACAATAATTCAGAAGAAAACAAACCAATATTGAGAGGGGGAAAAAAGCACTGTGTCCAAATTTGCAGGGTGAACAAATAATTTATATTGTTTCTCCGCAGATTAAAGGTTCAAACGGAGTGAAAGACAATCAGAAAAAATTCTAGATATACAACACAACACAATCTGCATGCAAAATCCTAGCAAGACTAAGCATAATGTTACAACTTGAGTTATATTTCTCTAGTTTGACTAAAACGAACTTGAGGAATTATTAAATGTAAGATACTTACCTGGTTTAACACATACAACACGATCCACAAGTTGGTTAAAGTTGATTAGGCTGGCTTCTGGGTCAAGAAGCCTCCATATCTCCAGAGCATAGTCTCTTTCAGCCATTGTACATACATAAACTTCAAACCGCTTGCGGCCTTTGGCAGTCAAGTAGCTTTTCAAATCTTCCCAAGCAGGCCGTAGCCTCACAAACACACTGGTGTCCCTGATCTGTGGAAAGAAAAATCAACAAGATTAGTACCTCCGCTGAATTTCTAAACTTAGATACAAGTTGCATAGAAAATTCATATTTCTAATAACCAAGAATTTATTCCATCAGATGACATTTATATGATTGAGAACCTAGCATACCTGAACCAACTGCTCAACTAGCAAAATGATGTTGACAAAAAAAAAAGTTGACAGGAAAAAGACATGGCCAAAAAATATGAATGTGCAACAATGATCTTCTTGTCAAAAATCCATACATTCGTACTATGGGTCATGTAGTTAATTAGGTTTGAAGACAAATCTGCATTAGTGAGGGTCACGAAGAAGAAGAGATACTTAGTAAAGGGATAAATATTCTAGTTTGTGGACACTGGATGACCGAATTCTTATGCAGGCAATCTGGGATTACTATGACCCCAAATTACAGATTGGCCTGAGATACCGTGGAGACTCTTTTGTCACTGTCTCACTGATGTGATGTTAGAGCCAATGCTACCGGAAAACACTAAACCCTATGATCCACTAATCCGAGCGCACTTTCTGAAACATGGTACATTAGCAAATTGGAACTGTAACAATTCTTTGACAGAAATTCATTTGTACATTCGTGATTTGTGTTGCACTATTTTGCTCATTCAATCAATATAAAGTCATGATGGTGGAATACACTACTCGTAGTCATAGATTAATAATTATTAACAAGAGGCACATTTATCACATTTTATACAATCATAGTATAGCATTCGATATACACAATATACTGTAATCAATTTATGCAAAAGTTCTTTGAAACATATCAAAATCAAGATAAATATTTTTTGTTCCAATCAAGCAATTGAGACGAATGCCCCACACACACCAACATTTAGGAAAGCTAACATTCTGAATTACCGCTTTTATCCACGAATCAAAGTGATCTTTGTTTTGGTAATCATAATGGAAAATAAGCAAAGCAAAGTTCTACAGCAAGATGAAAAAATTATCGACAAATGGTAGCATAATGCAGTATGCAGAGAGACTAGAAGAGGATAAAATGACTCAGAGCTTGAGCATGACTACAACACTGCTAAAAGGATCGTTGGGACAAGATGGTGTTGAAGATGATCTTTTACAAAGAAATGGCAGTCATAACTAGGAGGTGGTTGTGGCAGCAATATTCGATGGTATGGAACCAAAAGGTAGATGTCGCTATCTGAGATCAGTGAGGTAGCAAAATCCATGTCAGGGGTAACTGGAGGATAATGACGAACTAATGAAGGAGATCAGAGTGTTTCTGAGGTAGAATTTATGGTTTTAAAGCTATGGCTGAGGTACTGTTGTTTCGGTTGAGATGGAAATAGAGCACATGCCGCATGAAGACTACTAATGGAGAAAGAGAGTGACTTTTAATATGGGTTGGAGTTCAGGTTAGGTTTGTAGGTTGAGTTTTTTATTTTGTTTTTCTTAGTTTGGGAATAAGACATGTTTGTGGTAAACTTGTACAAGATGATATACCAAAATGGATCAACACAAAATGGGCAAGAGAAATAACGGATGGGGGCCAAAATACAAATTAATTTTTACTTTACTCAACGTTCTTAGGCCCCTTACATCAGTAACAAGGAATAATATATATTACCTTATTAGGTAATTAATTACCACTAAAAATATTTCAGTTCTATTATAATTTAAAAGATATCAGCTTAAAATAATTAACAAATTTAAAAATATCTACCTTAACAAGGTAGTAAGAGAATCTTTCCTATATTCCATTCTTATTGTGAATGAGAGGACCTTCTTGTTGTACACTGCAGGGTCCTCATCAAGAAATTTGGATAACATTCCTGACTAAATGCTCTGTCAGGTATATGAATCAGTGGATTAGTTGGATATAATGTATTACCTAAATGGCTAAACCATTTAAACCAACTTTTTATTCTAATTCTAGGTGACGGGTGTGGTACAGTGGGAAGGCGTGGAAGTGCTATAGAGTTGGTTATGAGTTCAATTCTTTATGATGACAGTTTATAGAGAATTGTTTTTTTTAATATCATAATCGTGCGAGACATGCATTTTCACCTAAGAGTCAATTTTTTTTCAAGTCAAAATTGATTAAAATGAGCCATTATTCTACCTATTTACATGTTTGGTAACAATATTCGAATAAGTGGAGTAAACCAATTATATCACTTCGTTCACCTTTTACCCTCTTACCAACTAAAAACAATAGATTTTAACACATAATTAGAAACAATGACGAAAACCAAGATACAAGCAATCAAGTAAACCTTCTATCATAATGGCCATACAGAGGGATGGTGTGACTCATCAAATTTTAACTTCCCAACAATCACAACCAAATTTTATCATGCATGGATGCTCTTTAACTCTACACACCATCAATGATTGACCATCCCACTTTTTTTTTCTTGATTGAAGCATGAACCTAACACAAGTAATTAAGTTATATGCAACATGAACATTGAAAGAATAGATAAGATTTAACGTAGTTGAGATTTTAAGCTTTGGGCTGATCCGAGTAACCACAATGTTCCTCTCCTCCGACTTAACAGCCAACCAATTCACATGTTTGGGTTGGCAACAAAATTGGAATAACTGGTATATAACTGTTACCATCCTATTTACCATCCTATTTGGCATATATAATTGTTACCATCCTATTTGGCATATAGCGGGCTATGTCATATAAGCTATAAATGGGGAGTTGATGTGGAGTAAATACACATTAAGGTTCCTTCCCTCTAATAGCTAACTTTTAGGGATGAGTTCTTCTAGGCCTGTAACCATGGCTTGCCATGGTTACAACAGAGCAGCATACTCCCTAGTTCGCTCGAAAAGGGCTACCTGGAGTGTAACACCCCACAAAATTGAGTTATGACAATTTTGCCCAACACGTGTTATAAACATGTGTTTTGTACATTATCAATAAATATTTTACATTTTTGTATTTCGATCTCTTATAAATTCTTTTCGATCTCCAACCCAAATATTTTCTGATCCATTCTAAATTTTCCGTTTTTTTAATTGGAGTTTAAATTTAAGTTTTGACTCTAATTAATCCTAATCCTAATTAAATCACATAATTCTAATCCAAGAACCAACCCACATCTCCCCAACTACATTTGATAGCTGCATCAACCCACCTCCCATACTGTCTCCACCTCCTCTTGTACCCCCAAAAATCCACTCCTAATCTATTAGCCTACTCTACACAGCCCTTTCTCACCCCTATATATACATTCCTACACTCATACATTTCATTCCCAGACACTCACTCTCTCTCTATCTCAGTCACTATCTATATATATATATATATATATATATATATAGATATATATATACCCCCACTCACTTTCTTCTTTCTCCTTCTCTTCTCCACCTCGCCGTCACTGCACTCCCCCACCCGCATCCTCCTCGCCACACACCATCACCCCCTCAACCCCCGACTGCCTCTCACCCGCACACCATTGTCGTCACCTCTCCTCCTCGTTGTGCTTCTCCATCTCAACAACTCGAACTCCAAAGCTCCTCCATTGCCGTCGCAATCGGCCATCGCCACCACCGTCACCGCACCCTCACCACCATCATCTTCACCACCCTCACCCGCCTCCCTGTCCCCACTTCGAAACACCGAAGCTCCACTTCCGAAACTCCAACCACTTACTGCCTCCACCCTCCACCCTCGCCATCGACCGCCACTGCACCTCATAGCCCTCGAAGCTCCACGTCCACCGCCCAACTCCCCCTCACACCATCACCGCCACCCTCTCCTCCTCACTGCCGTCAGCACCCGAGCCACCACCACAGCTCCCGACCACCTTCGAAACTCTGAAGCTCCTCCTTGCAGCTGCCCCCGACGAATGCCGCCGCTCACTGCCTCCACCACCTCACTATCGCAGCCACCACTACCCGAGTTCCACCATCGCCACCACCCGAAACCCGAGCTACCCCTACCCGTACCCGAGCTTCTCACTGTCTCTCTCTCTCACTCTGTCTCTCTGCATACGTATATATATATATATATATATATATATATATATATATATATATATATATATATATATAATTCTTTTTATTACTCTTTCCGAACTCGGCGAACAATTGCAGTTTGTAATACAGTCATCGTCGACGTGGTTGTTGTCTGTGGTGTCATAGTTTTCGTTGCAACTCAAGCGTAGAAACAACTAAATTCGGAAACGAATAAATGGATAACAACTTTAACCAACTTTATTTATATTATAGGATGTATGCATGCTAGATAATTTAATAAATTGAGTAATCGTGCTTAGATTGTGTATAAATGTTGTTTGATTAAGGGTGTTAATTGTTGTTACTTAATTTGGGAGATTATGATATGATTATCTTAGAAACGTTATTATAATTCTGTCTAGAATTTGATCTCACTTCAGAAAATTGTTTCTATTTAAATACATGGATTATGAGACTGAAATTTTTGTACGTGTATCATGTATGTCTGTACAACATCTCAAATTTTCATAATTTTTGGATGTCGTTTGATATTTTAATAAAATTTGAATACATTATTGGTTTAGAAATGAAACAGAATTTATTTCATAATTCTGGCTAAATATCATACTTATTTCCAAAAATCATGTCTCTCCAAATATATGGAATTGTAGGCTGAACTTTTTGTATGTGAATCTAGTGTATGTCTATTATATGTTCACAAAATTTCATGAATTTTGGATACCATTTATTATTTTAATAAATTCGAACTTATGACTGGTTGACAGTTTTCCTGGATTCTGAAAATCTATACATCTTCAAGTGTTTGATCGTTTTAACCCCTTAAATGAAGTATTTTAAGGAAACTACAAACTGAGAACTTGAAGTAGACTCGTTAATCTTTCTTTTGAGTCTAAAGAATTCAATTTCCAAGAAGTGTGGAATTTTCTGTGTTTTTTAAAAGTAGCAAGAGCTGCAATTTCTGGATTATGAACCTACTGTCTTACAAATGGTTTTAGACAGATTAATTGGGTTAAATCTAGAGGTTCTTAACTACAATGTTGTAGTAGACACATTGAGGTTTCATATGAGACTAAGAAATCAATTTTCAAACAAGTATTGGAATTTATATAATTACTAGATTTGGTCGTGGCCACGTGCCTATGGCACATCTTTAGAACGATACAGCATATGAAAAGCCTTGTAAACAGTAAATCAACAATTATGTAGCTGAAGTTTGAATAGTATGATAATAATTAGTTGTAAATAAAAGTCCATGTTTCCATTGGTATATGACGAAAAATAATTATAAATTGGGGTATAAAAGTCGATGTTTATATATATATATATATGTATATATATATATATATGGGAAATGCTCCATTAAAAACAGGTCTAGTTTTCACGGGTTGGAAAACACCAATGTGAGTCGTTGGATTGCTCATGATCGTGATCAGCGGCTCAGATCGAGCTCCCCACAACCCTTTCAATTGATCAGCGAAGGATTATTTTGGGAATTTCGTCCCAAATAACTCTTTGCTGAACAGATTCTAAAAAAATTGATATAACCTAGGCCGTTGTTGGGAACAACGGCCTAGGTTATAAAAAATTGAATTATAGGCCTTTGTACAAAGGCCTATAATTCAATTTTTTATAACCTAGGCTGTTGTTACCAACAACTGCCTAGGTTATATTTATTTTTTCAGAGCGAATCAGGCGAAGAGTTATTTGGGACGAAATTCCCAAAATAACCCTCCGCCACTCAAGTGCTATTGGGTGATGGGCGGAGGCAATCTGAGCCGCTGATCACGATCAAAAGTGATCCAACGGCTCAGATTGGTGTTTTCCAACCCGTGAAAACAAACCCGTTTTCAATGGAGCATTTTCCTATATATATATAGAGAGAGAGAGAGAGAATTAAATAAATAAATGAGTTGTTTTGGGGAGGGGAATTTGAATTTGAGTTTTGGGAAGAAACTTTTGGGGGGAAAATGTATTTTGTGAGGTTAGATCTGGATCTTTGATTTTAGGGGGATTGAAGGAGGGCCACTTGATAGCTTTCTTTGTGTTATATTATATAGATTGGAAGTTGTATTCACCTGTCAAGAGGACACGTGCGGCGTTGTCTCGACTGTTAATTTTTAGGATCTAGTGTTACGAATGGGGTGCGGATGTATAGGCCATAGACTCCTATCGGAACTTAGGGGATGGACCCATAAGTGTCCGTTGATGCTCTATGTTATCGGATACGAATGAGGTGGAGTAGGAAATGTCTGCAGGGTCGTCTTATATTCGTGATAACTTTTAGTGAGGTCCAAAAGCGGAGAGAGACCACCGGGACTGGACACCATTATGGATGCTCAAGAGTGGAGAGAAACCGCTGGGGTTCGGACGGGATGGAATATGTAAGACCGGAGAGTGGAGAGAGACCACGGGAGATGGGCATCATTATGGATGCTCAGGAGTGGAGAAAGACCACAGGGTCCCGACATAACCACTACCGACTGCAGTAACAAATTGGACCGAACAACTGCAACCTTACTAATCACTAGATAAATGTCAGAAACAGTGTAGAATACGTGAGTATGTATTGCATAACAAGGAATTGAACCCTGTAATGAGAAGAAACTCTAGTAGCTTGCATTCGAAAACTATGTTGTATGGGCGACATATCGTTCCAAACAAGCGTGTATTAAAAGAGCATATTTAGTTTGTGCATGTTTTCATGATAAATATAGGTTTAATGTTTTAATTATTTGTTCATACACACTCATATGACATCGTATATTTGACTATTTCCTATTTACATTTATTGATTCCAGTTTTATCTCTACTACTATAATGGGAGAAGGCCTTAGTATAATTTGTCCATCTACCAACCCGTGCAACACACGTGCATAACTATTGTAAATGAGGTTTTAGATCAAATCCAGACTACGTTTGAATTTTTACTTTTAAAAAAACTATATTTATTAAGCCGTGCATCGCACGTGTAAACTACTAGTTTCTATCATGCTATATATGATGTTATATTATTTTTGTAGTTAAAGTTGTGATTCTTACTGTCGGCCTCACACGCTAACGAACCGACAGATTATGTTGTGCAGGTAAGAGTATCTGGAGTTTAAGCATAGAGGTGTGACATCCTGTGCCCATCATCTTATCAATCCAAGAGATTTGGATTTATATTAAGATTTTCACATTTTTCCTATATTATATTATGTTTATGTACTCAATTGAAGGAAAAGATTTCTGGGTGTACTACGATTTTTCTGTGTTGGAAAGTCGGGGCGTTACATGGAGGCTGGATTGAAATTACTGCCACACCCAACGAGGTTTGGACCAGTTTTACTAAGTAATGGAATTTTATAGTCTCATTTGTCATAGGAAGGGTTATCCTATATCCAGTAAATATGGATTTTTAAAAATAAATAAATAAATAAAAAGGGAATGAGTATGGGGTAGATACAGGTATGGGTTCCTTCCCTCTAATAGCTAGCTTTCAGGAGTGAGTTTTGCTATGTTTGTAACAATGGTATAAAAGTAAAGTCTCATCCTCCCTAGTTTGCTCGAAAAGGGTGACCTAGAGGTTGGATTAAAATTACTGGTAGACACAAAGGGGAGAGGGGGTTAGGCCAATATCAATAGCTTGTGGAATATTACGATCTCATTTGTCATATGAGGGGTTGTCCTTTATTAGCTAAATGGGGAGTTAGTATGGGGCAGATGTAGATTTAGGTTTCATCCCTTAAATAGCTAGCTTTTAAGAGTGAGTACTCCTAGATTTATAACAATGGTATCAGAAGAAGCCTCATGCTCCCTAGTTCACTCGAAAAAGGCTACCTTGAGGACAGATTAAAAATTACTAGTATTCTGGTAGACCTACAGGTGATCGGGCCAGTATCACTAGTTAGTGGAACATTTGTCATATGAGGGGCTATCCTATATCAGCTAAATGGGGAGTTAGTATGGGGTAAATATAGGTTCGGACTCTCACTCTACTAGCTAGCTTTTAGGGGTAAGTTCTTCTAGGTCTGTAACAACGATACCATTGATACCAACGATACTGGACCAAGTTCCATACTCCCTAGTTTGCTCTCAAAGGACTACCTCAAGCCCGGATTAGAACTACCGGTAAACCTAGAGGAGTCGGGCCAATATTGCTAGGTGGTGGAATGTTATGATCTCATTTTACCTATGAGGTGTATCCCATATCGGCTAAATGGGGAATTAATATGAGGTAGATATAGACTTGGGTTCCCTTCCTTTAATAGACAGCTTTTCGGGGTGAGTTGCCTAGGTCCGTATCAAAACCAATTATACCACTTCTTCAAAATTCACTTACCAACTAGAGCACATATTTTCTAGTTACATATTTAGAAATAACGAGAAGACCAAGATACAAGCAATCAAGAGGACAAATTATCATAATTAAGAAACAACGATGGCGTGATGTTACAAGTAACATGCAAAAATCAATCAACTGACGTGATAATCCAAAACAGGTAAAATTATGTATTACGCTGCAAGATATATTGAAATAACAGATAAGTTCTAAGATAGTCGTAATTTTAACCTCTGGGTTGATCCGAGTCAACACAATGTTTTTCTCCTGCAACCTCACCACCGGCCGAAAAACATTCTCCTTACCACCAACTTTCTCGTTTAGCGCAGCAACCAAACTCCCATTGTCCAAAACCGTATCATTCTCAATATACTGCTTCAACATATTCTTATCCTCAATATACCTCTTCAACTCCGCCGACATCCCCAACACCCTCATGGGGTCATTCTCCCCATCAATCCTCCTTGACAACGCCTCAATCCTATCCTCAAATGACTTCATAGTATTTGCCACAATCAGCGTCTCGTCCAAATCAAACACAATCGCCAAGCACCTCAAATTCAGCATCCCCAAACACGGCACGTACAACCCCGGCTTCACTGAAAAGCACCAGAAACACGGGCTCTTCTCCACCTTACTCGGCATTGCAACCAAATGCAGCTCCTCCGCGCCACTCACCACCACCGCAGACTACACAAACACACAGCACAAAACAACCAGTCAGCAAACAATTCAAGAACACCAACTATATATATATATATATATATATATATATATATATATATATATATATATATATAACAAGAATCAGTACCCTGTACTCCTGGAAGCAGGTGAGGTAGAGGCGAGTGATGGGGGACTCCGGCGTGGCGAACTTGGCCTGAATTTTGCAGCGAACGGAGAACGGGGAGATGGTTTGCAGCACGGAAATCGGAGGGCAGCGCTCCCCGGGTGGGGAGAGCTGGGTAATGCGGATCTTGCCGTGGGGAAATTTCTGGTGGTTGTTGAAAGGGTTGGGGTTGGAAATGGGGGTGACTTCGACATCTCCTAGGCAGGTTTCGCCGTGGTACACCACGCATGTCAGAGGTTTGCGATTCATCGAAGTAAACTATCAAATTGCAACAACAACAAAAAAATTAGGGGGAATGGAATTGGGGGGATTATTTAGGGTTTTGGAGAGAGGAGGGGTTAAGGAATTGGGAGATTCCTCCTTCTCTCTCTCTCTCTGGACTCTCACTCTTGAGAATCTTTGATTGATTTTGATCGGAATTTCTCTCTCTCTCTAGAATCTTGCTCCAGCGCTATCTAATTATCAGATACTAAAACCTATGGGGGGGACCTTTCTTTCTTTCTCGGACCCTAGGGGGTTTCAAAAACGAGGGGGTTCGGGGGTACTTATATAGTAGAAGAGAGCAGGGGATTCTTACATCGAAAATGCCCTTGGTCGGGTGTGATATTACGGAAGTACCATTCGGGGACAGCTGTCGGTGACTCAGTTTCTATATTCAAAGCTCGTTTTCCCCGTTTTGGTCCTGGGTAGATGAATAGAAAAGTCTTGTATTTTTTTGTGACCCATAGAGGCCCAAGGCCCATTTGTTTGCGCTTGGAACTGAATTCATACGAATCTCAGCCCAATGGTCTTCACATTTACTAATTTTAACCATTCGTGAATTCGTACGAAACGCATGTGCAACTCCAACTCTCCAATTATGATCTTCACATTTATTTTTAAAAATATATAATCCTAATTATTAAGACATGCATCGCACGTGTAAATCAGAGTTTTTATTTTAATTTCTTTTTTAAAATAATACGTGCATCGTGCGTGTATATTACTAGTATCTCTACTATTTTAATGGGAGAGTTGGGGTTTGTAATCAAACAATCCCTAACTTTGTAACTAAACAAACACGTGTAATACACGTCCAAATTAAATTCAACAAATACAAACATTTATAGACAAACAAATTCATGTATTGCCCGTGCATATCTAATATAAATGAGGTATTAAATTCAAGGCTAGACTACGTTGAAGTTTTTATTTTTAATAAAAATATCTCTACTATTTTAATGGTAGAGTTGGTGTTTCTAATCAAACAAACCCTAACTTTGTAACTAAACAAACACGTGTAATATACGTCCAAAGTAAATTCACCAGATACAAATATTTGTAGACAAACAAATCTATGTATTGCCTGTGCATATCTAATATAAATGAGCTATTAAATTCAAAGCTATTCCACGTTGAAGTTTTCATTTTAATAAAAATAGGTTTATTAAGACGTGCATCGCACGTGGAATTTACTAGTAATATTATAATGGGAGAGTTGGGGTTGTCATTTGTAGATATTCAACCATCTAATTTTAAACATTCATTTTTAAGTGAAAGTTATATTAACCATTCATTTACTCAACTATTGTTAGTTACCATAATACCCACAAAGTTCAAATTTATTTACAACATAATTATTTACAAAAGTATCACTCATATAAAATAAAAGTTTGTGCCACTAAGGATAATTTGTAAAGAGTATGTACGATGAGTAATGGGAGGTCTCAGGTTCGAGGCCAGATTACGTCTTGTTTTTTACTTTATGAAAAGAATAAAAAATTGATGAAAACGTGCAGCGTGCGTGCATGTTACTAATTACAATTATAATTATAATTATAACTATATATTAAGCTAATGGGTCAAATCTCTCTCCCCTTCATCTATTTTGAAATAGAGAAATAAGAGTAAAACTGGGGATCTCATTTAAACTAATATGTGTGTTCTGCACGTTTTTATAAAATAAATAAATAAAAAATAAAAAATTCCAAACTCACCCCATCCACGATCTTATCCTCTCCCACTTTCAATATCCTCCCACGCTACCCCCTCAGACGCCACATGTCCTCGCCTACAAGTTGCCTCAAGCTGCCCCCTTCGACCCGCCTCCCATGCACCCTCCTCACGTCCCACGACTTCCTTTTCTCCAAGTCGCCTCGCTCTCTGAGCCGCCTCACGCGCCCCCTCGCCCTCCTCTTACCTCCGATGCTGCCCCCTCCGACCCGCCTCCCACGCACCCTCCTCGCCTCCGACGATGCCCCCTCCTGAGCGGTCCTCCTTAAACCTCGACCTCACCTCCGACGCTACCGCCTCTTTTGCCGTTTCTGAACCACCGCATTCATCAAGGCAGTATTTCCAGTGAAAATTGAGAAGAGTATTGATTGAAGATGGAGATGATTGCGGTTTTGGATTCAAGAATGAGATTTGGTAAGGTTTCTTATACTTCTCTCTTTATGTTATTACCTTAGGCATATTTGAATAGGAAATACTTGAAAACCTAGAAATCCGGTACTTAATTTCTAGAATTGTGCTTTGCTCATTAACTGTTCGATGAAATGCTTATATAGCATGCAAATGTTTGTGAAAATGCTTTTAAAAAATTTTGCTTAACTAAATAAATTGTATCTATATGTGGTGTATATATTGATTTCTAAAACCTAATTTACTACCTGATTTCATTCTCAATTTCTAATCCGTGTTTTTGAAATTCTAAAATTTAGATTTGAGGAAAAGCACGAGTTAAAGATGGGGATGATTTGTGGTGTCGGATTCAATAATGAGATATGGTAAATAGGAAGGTGGTAGATAGCAGGGTGAGGCGGACAAAGATGTAGAGAGGGGGATGTCACGGCGATCGAGGGCGGAGGGGACACGGAAGAGGAGGGAGGAGTGGAGAGCGGCATCAGAGAAGGTATGGATTTGGTAGGGGAAGAGGGAATGGAGGGTTGAGATGAGGTGGCTAACGAAATGTTCTAGATCCATCACCACAATCAAGGGCTAATGGAGTGTGATCAGATGTAAATCTCGTGACGGTCTTGACGGTCGCTAATGGGAAAGCATCTTCCCACTCAGTGGAGACTAAAATCCTATCTAGCTTAGCAAGAATCGGGTTCACCTGCATATTCGTCCAAGTGAATCTCTGATCGATCAGCTTTAGTTCCATGAGTTCTAAATCGTCGATGGTGGTGTTGAAATTAGATCTATCATTGCTACAAGCCCTCTACCTCTGTGCTCGTGCTGAAATCTAGTAATATTGAAACCACCTTCGACCACCCATGGTCCAGTCCATCTCCTTCTAATACTTCTTAGTTCATCCCAAAGGCGGCCCCGACTTCTGGAGTCGTATGTCCCGTATATTGATGTCACTGTTTCGTCCCAATCGTCCCTCATATGCCTAATTCTAACGGTAACCGAAAACTTTCCAATCATGTCTTCGAGAATTTCGAAACTAGCCGGGTCTACACCAATCGCGATACCCTCAGAAAATCCAATGGCCGATTTAAACCTCCACTCAAAAACCCCTAATGACCTAATACACTGGAAATCCTTACCCTTACGCCGATTTAAACCTCCACTTATAGCCTCTTCTTCATCATCCTGATCTCCATCTGGCATCAATCCTGGCTCTACTATAGTGACATCCGTATATGGTGATTCATTGAAGTCAGCACCTGTTCCTGTTTCTTCATTTTGCTTCATTTTTAAAACTGTCCCTGAATATTGCTCTATTTGACCTAATGGCCTTGTAATCCGTTCACACTCTGGCCCACTAAGAAAAAGGTTACTAAGGCCCATTGCTCGACTATTCACCAAAGCCTGCACCACACTTTTAACAGACTCCTCGACTTCCACAGGCGTCATTATCAATGTAACCCTCGTTCCCGTTTATACGGATTTGTATTTTTCTTTTCTTGTATTCTGGTATTTAAATTTTTCCTATAAATTTTCTACTCTTTTAAACCCAAATTTTTGCATTTATTTAAATACCCGACTATTTTTGTTTGAACACAGAATTTCAACTTACACTATTTATCACTATTTGATTATTTAACTCCTGATTATTATTTTATTACTATTTTTATTATTATCGGCATTATTATTATTACTGTTATTATTATTATTTTTATTATTATTTTATTATTATTGTTATTATTATTTTGTTAAAGCCCCTTGTTTTGATCTATATTATATTATCTATTATGAAGCTCACCATCTAAAGCCCAATTTATATTCATTTGATTTGCATTGCTTATTTATATATAATTGAAGCCCAAATATAAAGCCCAAGTTTACAACCCAAACCCATATCTATTGGATCCCAACCCGTTAACCCATTAGCCTACCCTACCCAAATTTAACCACCCGTATACAAATCCCCTCACATTCCCCCACTCTTCACATATCGTAACCTCATAACCCCCACTCTCTCATAACTACCCATTATTATATTATATTTATTATTTTATATTATTATTTATTTATAAACCCCCTCCCGTTCTCTCTCTCTCCCGTACTCTCTCTCCCCGTCTTCCTCTCTCTCCTCAAACTTCCCAAAAAACCAAAACAGAAAACCCAAAAACAGAGACCCCATTCCCCTCGTCTCCCTCTGGCTCCACCTCCGCCATCATTGTCGCCGCTGCTCTCCACCGTTCCTTCGCACGCTCATCCCTGCCATTCCACTCCTCGTCGCTCCCGTCTGCCTCTTGTCATCCCCTCTCATCCCGCTAAAACCGAAGAACTCCATCGAAGCCCCGTTCACCCCGTCGCTGATCCTTCTCATCCACCGTCGAGCGTCTCCTTCCCCTCGCCTCGTCGACCCAACCACTCGTCTTCCCCACCGAAGCTTCGCAAGTCCTCCGTTCGCTATTGCAAAACTCGACGCTCTGCCTCGAGCCTCCGACGCCGTCGCTTCCCGATCGTGTTACACAGCGCTCGCCTCGCCTTCTCCAGAGCTTGCCACCATCGTTGCACCAATCGCCAGCCTCGCGCTCCATCACCCTCTTCCTCTACTCTCCCCTGTTCTGTACCCTGTTTCCTACTCCTCGTCTTCGCCGTCTCTGTCTCCCGTTGAACCCCTCCAGCACTGTCACTGCCATTCTTACAACATCACCAGCCGCCCCAGCATCGCCGGAGTTTTCTCCCCCCCCCTCCCGTGCTCTCTCTCTCTCTCCTTCTTTGTCGAAGGAAGGAAGGAGATGGAATGTGATTGGGTGGTTTTGTTGTTGGGTGTTTGGGAGAGGGGATTGGGCATTGACTATTTGCTGTTCTGTGTGGTGTGGGGATTGGTTGGTCACTGTTTGGTGTATGTGTGGGATCCGATCTGAGGTTTGCTGGTTGCTGTTTTTAAAGGTTGGGTTGTGTGTTTGCTGTTTTGGAGTTTGTTGTTTTGGAGTTGCTGACACGTAATTTGCACGTGTGTCACTGCCCAGGATTCTGATCCCGTTATTCTCTCGTTCACATCAGAATCGTCTAATCAAGCAAGTATCCTCTAGTATCCTCTTGTACAACTCATTTGTTCTCGTATAAGCTTCCTTTGAAAAATACCGCAAGTATATTCTTTGACCCTAATTCGCATTCTTCGGTCGAATTGAAATCTATTGCTATACATAATCCGTCGATCCCGTATTCGCATATGATCGTGAATACTTTGTTGCCATGCATTACATGAACACAATTGATACACACATATGTACTCTTAGGATTATACATGATTATGTGCATGATTGTTTTACCCGTGATAGTAGTCTAAATATGATATCTTGTTATTGTTGATTTAAATTAATAAAAGTAATAAGCCGGGGTATAAGGGTAAAGACCATAGTAGTGGACAATATTGGTAAGTGTACTCGGAAGGGGGCCCGTGTTTCCTAGTACATAGTTTATGAACTTGTTGTATCTTGATGTATTCATGAAGCCATTACTTGGCTCATGAACTTGTTGTGTTCATGAACCCACTGTGTGGTTCTTGAACTTGTTAATGCATTCACGAACTTATACTTGGTTCATGAACTTTTTACATTATTTTTGTATTCATGAACTTTGCATGCTTGATACTTGATACCTGAGTATACCGCCCTATAAAATCTACCACTAGGCCTAAGCGTAACTGATTGTATGTAGCAACCATATAGTAAAAGTATGGATGCATGAAGTGCTACCTAGATAGAATTAAACAAAAGACATGATATTAACACGTGCACTTGCATAATCTAATTACATGTTACATGTTCTTGCTGACTTATTTACTTGATTACTTATTTATATGCATACCACTTGTTTCATGATCTTGTTTACATGTTGTATTTCTCTTATTACATGATTCTTGATTCATTGCTTTTTTTTTTCTTCTTGTTTTGTTTTTGTACTTATCCCCTTAGCTTGTACCACTTGCGGCCCGTGACTTGCATTAACGGGTATCTTCGTGTTTCTTCTTTTTGTAATAATGTACTTGCAGGCCTGAAAGGAGAGTTACCCGAATGTGTTGCTGATCAAGTATTTTAGTTTTGTTAATTATCATGTTATCTTTAGTTCATGTCTTTTTTTCATGCTACTCTTTATTGTATTCAGGACGTGTTTGACCTGTAACTACATTGTATTTTCCAGATGTTGGTTATGTTATGGACTATGTCATGAACTTTTGTTATCCTATTGTGATTTTACATGCCTGCATGGTTTTGTTATTATCTTGTTGTTGAGTTACCTGTACAGCTTATGAATAGTGTATTCACATCATTCGCTGGGCCTCAGTCACGTGCTCGTATTCTCGTATTTCGGGAAGCAGGGCATGACAATCAACAAGTCAATATCAATCTGAGTGCTTGTCAATCCTTCTTCGAGCTCTGCGTGTTCACTACCTTTTAAAATTCCCCTACATTGAACAGTCGAACGATCCATCGCATCATTTCACTCTCTATGTTGTTGTCCAATCCCACATTTACAACTATTCTTCAGTGCCATCTCCTATCCTTTTTGTACTGCTTCGTTTACATCAGCCTGGTCGTTGGATGGACGCTGTTGATCTCTGCTAGCCCCATCTGACGGATTAACTGTCATTGTGTTTGAAAATTTGAATGGACAGTTTTGATCTTCATTTGCAAGATCCAGCGGTCAGAGTTTATCTTCCACCTCATGTTTACCATTCCGCTCCTTCTCTATGGCTAACTCCGGTGGATCTGAACTGCTGAAGGAAACTCTCTTCTCCCTCTCAATAATGACCACCTCATACATCTCTTTTTCAAACTCTACTTGGATTGTTGAGGGGATAGATCTTTACTCTCCATTCCGATCCGAAGACACGCATATTGATGGCGAGATTGAAGCATCGTATTCTCATCGACTTCTAAGACGAATCCAAATCCCCTCACCACATTCTGAAACCCTGAGCATACCCAACAATGATAAGGTAGATTATAAAGCCTAATCCAAGTTGATGGGAGAGAGTCTGCCTTGAAAGCTCCAACGCTGCGAGACCAACGTTTGAAGGTGATGCAGAAGTCGTTCACTTCGAGTCCGCCCAACGACAGTACCTCCTCCACCCCCTCCTAGTTATGGCAGTGGACGAAGAACACATTCTGGCTCACCTCTTGCGGCAACCACTTCCACTCTAGATCTGCCTTAGTATTAAGAGTTAGGATCTTCGTAATTTCCTCGGTCGATGGGTTCCCAGTATGTGCAATAACCAAAATGCAGCAGTTGAGACGCTTCTCGAGCTCTACCATGGTCGGCATCGGAGTAATGACCGCCTTCACCACTCTCCTACCTCCAGTACTACTGTCTTGGGTGTTACTCTGCTCCTGTTCAATTGAGGTTGCATGTTTGTAAATCGATTTGGTTGTCGACTGTGCATCCCCTTTGTTCCTTGCACATTCCGTCGATACGTGATCGGAGCACTTGCATACGTAACAGTACCAATCATTGGTGGATGAGCGAATCGAATGCCTAATTTTTGCACATTTATGGCATCTAAACTTGTTAACTGCCCTTCCCGATTCCGGTGAACCCAAGCTAATCTTCTTTTCAGCTTTCTTCTCCTCCTTCCTCAATTTCGTCGATCGCACTAAAATCCACTCCCCCTCCTCGTCTTCTCTCTTCTTCATCTCCTATCTCACCGGTGATTTTCCCCTCCGATGAACTCTATGTTCATCGTTGATTCTTTTCTCAGACGACGTTACCTCAGCATATGGTCTCCTATGCTTCTCTGATGGTCAGGCTGAAGCTATCTCCTGCTCCGGTGAAAGCCTTCTAACTCTTCCTTCCTGACGCCTTCTATCTTGAATCAATCTCATCTCACTCGATCGACCTCTATGGTCTGACCGATGGTCGTGAATTGGGATTCGTTCCCGTCCTGACTGAAAATGTTGGAGAAGAGGATAGAGTGCATCTTGTTACAATTGTTACAACCAACTCATATCTTGTTACAATTGTTACAACCAACTCCCATCTTGTCATAACTGATTTGGTTACAACTAACCAATGGTTTATGAGCCCAAACATGCCTATATATTTAGGCTCTCTCTCCTTGTATTGTAAGTGTGAAATTAACGAAAAGCTTTCCTCTTCTCCCGTAGATGTAGGCATTGTCGAACCACGTAATTCCTGTGTGTTCTAGTCGTGCTTCCTCCATTCAAATTCTTGTTTCTTTATGGTATTAGAGCAGGTTTTCTCAATTTCTCGAATATGAACAAGGTCGATGGTCAGGCCGAAGATCTGTGTTACGTATAGGTGATTGAGATCCTGTTCCTCTTGTCTCTTCTCACTTCATAAACTACGGATGGCGGAATCTGATGTGCATGGAGGGTCCAACACCAAGCTTACCTTTGTCCTCTTTAATGGCCTCAACTATGTTCCATGGTCTCGTGCAGCATACCTCGCCCTAAGTGGGAGATCGAGATTGGGGCACATCATAGGAATGACGAAGGCTCCAAAAAAGGATGATGCTAAGTTCGATGAATGGCAAACTCATGATCATCAAGTCTTGTCGTGGCTTCTTAACTCAATGGAAGCCAAAATTTCTGAAATTTTCTCCTTTTCAGAAATAGCTAAAGATCTTTGGGATTCTATCAAAGATCTCTATGGCCACCAAGAGAACGGTGCCCAGATCTTTCAACTTCAACAACAAATTGCTGACTGTAAACAAGAGGAGACCTCTTTCATCGAGCATCTCGAAAAATTGAAAGGCATGTGGGATGAACTTAATATTTATCGTCCTCCTACTACTGATCTCAAAGTTCATCAGCAACACACAGAGGAAGACAAAGTTTTTCAGTTCCTCGCAAGTCTTAAACCGGAGTATGAGGTCCTAAGTGGACAAATACTTCTTAGTGCCGAAGTTCCATCTCTCAGCACAGTTTGCTCTATCATTCAGAAGGAAGAAACTCGTCGTTTGGTAATTGGTGGTGAGACCAAAAGTCTCAAACCAGAATCAAGTGCCTTGGTGGTAGGTAATCGTAAAACTGAAAAATGCTCAAATAATGAAGTTGTTGGCTCTTCACGACGACTATGTGAACATTGCCATAAGCCCTATTATACAAAGGGTCGATATTGGGATCTGCATCCACATCTTAGACCTACAAGAGATCCAAAACGACATGTGGCTAACAACGCCACTACATCTGTGGCTAATAACACTACTACACTTGAATCTGAAGACAAAAGTTTGGTTGGAGAACTGACCAGGCTACTTCAAAAATTTAGTAGTATTGAATCTTGCTCAGAGCCATGTACCTATCTGACAGGTAATCTCCATGCTCTCACTTCCTCATTATTTCAGTCATCCGATTGGATTATTGACTCTGGTGCTACTGATAATATGACAAATGATGTGAGCTCCCTTCTATATTTTATTTCACGAGCCAAAGAAACGGTGACAATAGCTAATGGCACTACTGTTCCTGTTCTTGGATCAGGAAAACTATCTTTTTTCATCACCATCCTATGACCGATGCTCTATATATACCGTCCTTTCCCTCAAAGTTGCTTTCAGTTGCTAAAGTTACTAACGATCTGAATTGCAATGTCATTTTTTCCCTTTCTGATGTTGTTTTTCAGGATCGAGTCACGGAGAGGACGATTGGTGAAGGAGTATTATTGCATGGTCTCTATGTTTTGAAAAGCACACCTCAAGCTTTTGTTTCTCAATTAGTGACCCTCTGGCATAAGCGTTTAGTACATCCGTCTGCTCGCTCGTTATCTCGTATTTTTCCTCATCTTGTTGCACAAAATAATCTTTGTGAGGCCGGTATGCCATTTTTCGAAACAGACTCGGTTACCTTTTGGCACCTCGACCAATGTTACTGCTGCACCTTTTGAATTAATTCATTCTGACGTTTGGGGACCTACCCCAACCGAATCTTATGATGGTTTTAAATACTATGTAACATTTATTGATGATTTTTCAAGAGCCACTTGGATTTATTTACTCAAACATAAAAATGAAATTGTGTCAGTTTTTCAAAATTTTCAGTCCATGATTCTCACTCAATTTTCGGCTCGCATTAAAATTCTCCACTCTGATAATGGTACCGAGTATACTATGACTCTTCTTGGTAACAATCTTCAGAAGGAGGACATTATTCATGAAACAAGTTGCATTGGCACTCCACAACAAAATGGAGTTGCAGAACTAAAAAAACCGCCACCTTTTAGAAGTCACACGAGCACTAATGCATCAAATGAATGTTCCTAAACGATAGTAGTCACATTGTGTTCTCACAGCTGCATACTTAATAAATTGACTTCCGAGTCGAATCCTTGATTTTAACTGATTTGGTTACAACTAACCAATGGTTTATGAGCCCAAACATGCCTATATATTTAGGCACTCTCTCCTTGTATTGTAAGTGTGAAATTAATTAAAAGCTTTCCTCTTCTCCTGTGGAAGTAGGCATTGCCGAACCACGTAATTCTTGTGTGTTCTAGTCTTGCTTCCTCCATTCAAATTCTTGTTTCTTTAGAAAATCTCCGGCGCCATACCTTTCTCCATACCTCTTGCTCGAGCGTCGTTCTACACTCATAATTTTCCGGATATTGTTATTACTATTTTGTTGTTGTTGTTGTTGTACTTCTAAATCTACTTTTCTTCTCTTCATGTAGTATATAGTTATCTTTATTTTAGTGTTATTAGCATTTAACTGCAGTAAAGAGAGCAGTTATTAAGAAGTGGATGTATAAATCGGATCGAAATTTATACTATATAGTACTTAAGAAAGAAATGTATATATTGCACATAAAGATTAATGCTTTCACTTGCAAGGATTTCTAGCTAAAAAATATTTATTTTATTTATGCATGTGAGTGCATATAAATTCTTAGATACCTATGAATTATTTGATCTTTGATCAAATTTATGTTAAAATTTAGCTAGTTTAAGTTGTAGGAACATTCAGAGCATTTATAGGGAAACGAACCCCCTTCCAAAAAACGAAAATCATACAACCCATAGCATGCATGCTATCATTTAGGAAAACCTAAAAAATTGGCACAAATCGTAAGGATATCTAATGGCATATTCCTCGTCCTCCTATTTAAATACCATGCTCATGTTGAGGTATATATATGACCTTTTTTTTCCCTACTTATTTTCTTCCCTCCTCTCGATCCACTCCACTTCATTCGGGGAGGAATGAGTTTACAACAACACATCACCATCCATCAACCAACATTACCTCCGATATCTCTCCATTTCAATCTCTTCCTAATCCTGGCTATTTTCAACATTTTGTCCACAATAATCAAGAACCACAATCCTCTCTTTCTTCTTTCTTTCTTCTTTCTTTATCGCGACTTGACCTTATTGTTTTATGTTAGTACAATATTCCTAGATATTCTTAGAACTAAAAGGTAGATATATAGTAAGATTTGAGGATTGGATTGGATTAGGTTTGAGAATGGAGGCAGAAGTTTTTTGGTCGGAAGGAGGGACTAGTGTGCCAACAAGCTCCCACTTCTTCTTAGCCTTCGTCTTTGCCATTGGCTTTGTCGCTGTTCGCCTTTTCTTAGATAATTTCGTCTTTCAGGTCATTCCTCTCAAAATAATTTCATGTCATTACAATTTATCAAACCTTATTTTCCTTCTCTGATCTCCTCATTTTTTTTTCTAGACCAAAATTGTTATATTTGTTATATTTGTTTAATTAAAGGTCGTCTATTTGAGATTTTCATGAATGCTCTTTTTGATATATTAGAAAGTATATGGTTACTCTAATTTTGGCATAATCTTTGTGTTTGTGTATTCTTAGTACTTGGCTAGGATAATACTGAGATGTGGAACTTCCAAGAATGCAGCAAAGGATGATGCTATGCAATCCAAAATTGTAAAGTGTACTGAGTCTATGTGGAAGTTCACATATTATAGCAGTATGCAACTATGGGCGATCTCAATCATACAAGAAGAACCTTGGACACAAAATTTAAATTTGTTATTTGAAGGGTGGCCGAATCAAGAATTGAGGTGAGTATTAAAAAATCGTGTCGCTTTATACAAAAGGATGAGTTTTATGTAAACTGTTAAAATATATTTATGATTAGATCGATATTGCATGCATCAAACAAGTATCAGTTGCCAAGTATTCTTATCTGGCCTTTCGCAAATCTTTAAATTCATTGATTCAAGGTTGTCAAAAGTGTGCTATTTGTAAGTCATTTTGCATTTCAAAATCTTTAAAATCATAAAGCTCATGCAAACTATTAGTCATTATCCATACTATAAGTATTCTTACAATAGAAAGGTATGTAGATCTTGGTTGTGGGTGTGGGAGTTGCTGACTAGCGCTAGCGACATTGGGGATGGCGACGCGCTCACAGTCAGGGCTGAGTTGGTTGTGTCGGGGCTTGCAGCGGGAGTGCTGCCAAGCAACGACGTCGGGTGGCATCGGCGAACTTGGAGTAGCCGGGACTGCCGTGGAGGCATGTGGGGGAGGTCGATGAGAGAGTAGAGGGTGGGAGATTTTCGAATTTCAAAAATTGATTTTGAAATTCGATTTTGATCTGGGAAGTCATGTCGTAGGGGGGAGATTTCAATTTCAAGTCGAGTTTTGAAATTCGAGTGAACGGTGAGGAGCTTCTAAGTTCCAAACTCGTCCATAATATCCAAATTACAACCGATTCACAACTAGCAATGAAATGTACCCTAGTTGGTGTGGGCAACGGTTGTCAGACAAATTTATAGTTTGTGCTCTACTTTGACCTTGGCTGGTCAAACTGAGGGGCGCCTTTGATTTCTTTTATGTCAGAGATCTCGCAGGGGTCAGGTGCGACGTCTACCCTCGTTGTGAGGTTGCTGTGAGAGCCATCGAGGGTGAAGTGAGGGGATGAGAACGAGGACTCAATCTTGACATGGAGTTGTCAGATTGGCGGAGTATCTGCGGTGTCTCTAATATGGTGCTTATACTTGTCGTTTGGGTCATTGCTGGGGACGACGAGGGAGAGCGTACTATATATAGTTGGAGAGGATAAACGGTGTACAAGCGAGGGACTGAGTGAGAGAGTGAGCCCATATTGGCACGAGAAATTTGCTCTGACAGGGGTGACCGATCAGTAGGACTAGATTTCATAGTATTTTTTGTTTGTTTGTTGGGGTGTATTAGTTCCAGAATTCAGCTTATTGGGATCTGAACTTCATCGGCCTTATTTTTTGTTGTATGTTTTGTTAAATTCTCTTTAATGAAACCTGGGGGGTTTTACCCACCGTTTAACGATAAAAAAAAAAGGTATGTAGATAAATAGCGACACATGTATTTTCTACAAACAGAAATAACTAGTGTTACAACGATTCAACTCATTTTTTGGTTTACATGATCTGAGAAAATTCATTTGGCTTACAATCTAATTCTGTTTAGAATTAACTTATCTCTTTCATTTTAAAATTTTATATAGTTATACTAACTTGTTTTTTTCTTCTTTCGGTTAGCATTTCATTGAAGCATTTCTACATGTGCCAGTGTGGATTTTATTTATACAGCATTGCTGCTCTTCTTGTATGGGAGACCCGAAGAAAAGATTTCGGTATTATGATGTCTCATCATATAGTAACTTCAATCTTGATTGGGTTTTCCTTCATAACCAGGTAATTGTCAATAATATTCCTTTAATATGTTCTAGCCCTTGTGTAATGTTTTGATTTATTTACATTTGAAATGTCTATGATAACATCCGAACTCTAGTAAACAAGAGAATTTTGTGCACAAATACTCATATCCGGATACATAATTGCTACGAAAAAGGGAAAGATATATAATTTTGTGGGTGTTCATGATTTATACCTTTCTCAATGATAAGAACCTCTGAAATAGTTGATTTACCATATTGGCATAATTAAGAGACTCGGTGTTGCAGATTTTTTCGAATTGGCACCATCGTAGTTGCATTGCACGATACAAGCGATGTGTTTCTGGAAGTAGCTAAATTGTTCAAATATGCAAAGATTGAATTCGCTGCTAGTGCATGCTTTGGACTTTTTGCGCTTTCATGGGTTATATTACGTCTAATCTATTTTCCCTTCTGGATAATCTGGGCCTCAAGGTTTGCTCTGCATCTCGAAGAAGTTGGCTTTCTTCCTTCCATTATTTACTGATACATTTTGCTTATACTTGTGACTTCTCTGTTTCAGCTATCAGTCAATCAATGCCTTTAAGAAACTGCAACCATTCCCCACTGTTTTATATTATGTCTTCAATTGTATGCTTATCACTCTGCTTATATTCCACATGTACTGGTGGAAACTTATATGTTCGATGATTATGAGACAGATGAGTAATAAAGGAAAACTTGAAAAGGATATCCGATCAGGTTAGAGAAAGCATTCTTTCGCTAAGTCTCTTACGATCGAAAGTACTCGCTCGTGCATATTTGTGCATATGTTTACATGATTACTTGAAGAAATCTATTAAGTCTCTTTACCTACTGTTTTCTTTTGATAATATTTGTATCTATCTATTACCTAGATATGTTGTTTGCTAACCTATGTTAGAGCTAAATGTCTATATACTAGCATACAAGTGTGTTGTTGTTGGCAAACATCCAACACACGCAAAACTATCTCATCCACTCATTTTAAAGTGAAATTATAACAACCATATAATAAATAAATTTCAATAACTTCTTTATTCAAATTTTAAACACAACAACTAAGTGAACAAATTTATGATATAGTTGAAATTGAAAGACTAGGTTAATTGAACTAAAGAAGGTTTTGGAAATTTTAAGTGAACAGTCAAATCTTGCTGTAAAAGCACAGACAATCAACTTTGACTTTGATGAACTTTTGTTCAGCATTATTATTGTTATTATTTTGGTGTCCGGTTTTACCCGTCAACATGAAAAAGCATTAAAGCAATATGTCTTTGCTGCATCCAGTGGCATGATTTTGTATTCTACATATCACAATTTTGATTTTGTATTGCAAAGCTATTTTTATCTTTATATGGATTTTTTTTTCTCTCTTGGGTTACCAACATCTGTTTTTACTGAAACACAGATTCTGAAGGTGAGGACTAACCACATATATTGTACATAGCTTCGCGGGGAAGAAACAAATAGTTGTAGCCCTACAACATCTTCGGTGACGAGTTGTTATACATTCTTTTGCCTTATACTTGACAAGGTCATGGGAAAAAGAACAAAATCCTAATCATTTTTGGGTCTTTTAGCTTTTTTGTCCTTCCATTTTATTCAATGAAGTTAGAGACTCGCGGCCCATATGAAAATGAAGAGGGGGATATGGATTCATGAACAAGCTGCAATTCATTTTTGCATCATTTATTGTCGATCTTGTCATAATGTAAATGTAAATGAATTAATAGAGATCTTACACAATTTTAATTTATTTGCACTTGATTTTTCTTTTTCTTTTTCTTCTTAGCCCGACACTTGGACAATAATTTAATTTGTTCGAAATTGGACATATGAAATTTTCTGTTCTGTTAATGAAATTAATAATTTGTATGCTGCTCCAATCATCAAGATGGATGTGAAGAACATATATAGTTTCCAACTTTCTGATGCATAATTAGAGCTTGCTTTGAAGTCACCGTAGCAAAAGAGTTAACTTTAAATCAAAGATGGTCAAACCATACCATCGATTTGTTAGGTTTTGTGAGAAATTAACAATTGGGAATTAGGGTTACTATCTTAGATCTAAGTTGCTTGAGATATTCACCCTAGGTATCAAGATTGGAATACCTAGACTGTTATCACAAGCCAGTATTTATCTCTAAATACTGGTTTGGGTATCGGGTTATAAGCCCACAAACCCGCGTTCCAATATCCATTCAATTGTACGTTCATTACACGTGTTACTCATATGCACATGCAATATTTATATAGAGAGAATATACCAATATATCCAACAATCTCCTCCTATATTCTCAATATATAAAGTACAGGATTATCTCATCAGTTCAGTATAAAACTGACTGCTGATAGCAGTCCATAAAAGAAAAGCATCATAAAGGTATAGTTTCGTAAGAACCAATAGAATTATAAAACCGAATAGTTAAGTCAAGACTAAACCAATATAATTAAGTAGTTTCAAACCATATCCAATTCAGAATAGTTCACATAGACTAAACCAACTGGAATAATCTGTCATAGTTTCAAAATCAAACAAAGCAAATAAACTTCAAGAACAAAATATGAGTTTTAAGCTCATGAACACAAGAGTCTTAAACTCAACAGAAGTTTTACCAAGCAAGTGACTAATTTATTCTCGAAAGAAATAAACTGAAATTCTATCCTTGCACACTGCATTATGTTTACTCCTCCATTTTGAACAAATCATTATTTTTGAAATCTATGTTGACAGATTCAACTCCTCCATCTTTGCTAGCTTATAGAAAACAAGAATATCAAGAGACACATCTCTAAGAATTCCAACGAATTTCACAAACTATCTAGTTCCACAAAAGAACTTAATACAATTCATAATTAGCTTAGCAAAAATATAACGCAAGTATCACAATCAAGTATCTTTAATAAATAAAGTACATGAACTTTATAGTTTCTACACAAGAACCATACTATGTTTCATATTGGAATGAAAAGACTGCTGTTTCAATCATGGTTCAACATTGAATCATCAAAATTGGAATGAAACATGTATCCATAAAAGACATATCATCAAAATTGGAATGATATTTAGGACAATTTAATCATCGGAAACACATCGACAAGTTTTCATGTTTCGTATTGGAATAATATGATTATTCTAAGTAAATTCCCTAGATATATAATACCATCAAAATTGGAATGACATTATATACTTGTGGAATTTATGTGGAATCATCAAAATTATCTAAAACATGTCAACTGCCTAAAATTGATGCTTAAGTTTGAACTTCTCTATGGCTCCAATTGGATTCTAAATTTCAAAACAATTAGGATGTGAAAGCTTTTTTACTCAATAACTTTCAACTCCATTTTTCCCACAGTTTTGATAATTAGATCACTTTCAAGTCTCTTAGCAAGAGCATTAGCCATACTTGTCGCAATTGCACTTTATCTATGAGAAAGTTCAACTAGGCTTCTTTCAGCCTTAATATACTCATCTTACTATTATAGAGTGAGTTATGAGCTACAGTGCATTGTAGCTTGATAGTCGCATAACAGAATTAGAGAGTTACTTAAACTTCTTAATGGATAACTAGCAACAATTTCTTCAATCCAATCAGCCTTTTCCCCTGCAGAGGATAACACATAGAGGTCTGATTTCATGAATGATAGCACAGTACCTGTTTGCCTTTTATTTCCATAACATTTATGTTTCTCCTATTGTAAACACATATGTTATCGACTTTCACTAAATTCTGAGCATCATCATGCATCAGATCATTCATTCATTCGAAGAATGACTAGAGTAGCACAAAGCAAACTGTTGAATACCACTAGGTATCTCAATAGCCTCTTAAGGGCACTCAAATGTGTAGATTATTAGTAAATCTGCAGATCATACCTTCCTCGAAGACTATGTCTATTCTAGTGCAGATCTTTGTATACATGAGACTGTCAATTCCTTTAGAATGATCTAACTGTCTCATAGTTGCACCATCATTAGGTGTCAACCTTTTATCATAATCATAAGGTGTCTCAAAACACACTTTCAGTCACTATATCCCCACTTTTGAAACACATTTTGATTTGATGAGTTTGACTAAGAGTTATCTCTTGCCAACTGAAAACTCACCCTTATACCTATGGTGCCCACAGTACCTAGGTTTTCATGTTGAATTCTTTGGATAGCATAATTTTAACTTCATTTGTAATAGAGAGGTCACTTCCAAGAACTTGCATGTCAACAGAACAAGTAAATAATAGCCATTATATTTGACACACCACAAAGTTGAAGGCACTGATCTAAATTCTTTGATTCATATACTAGGCTCTTTCAAGAATTTGTCATTATTTATTCGTTGGCTATACATATTTTAAGAACATACAATGATTTTACTAAATTGTAAATCTTGTTCACTAAACATATTAGTTCAAAACTTTACAGTACAAAACTGTTAAATATCCTTTATGAATGACAAAATTTTGAATAAATGTAAGGGTAAGAAGAATACTTATTGTAGCAATATAATAAACATGTGAGTAGACATCAAATAAATCTACCCCATTTTTCTTATTCAATCTGTTAGCTACTAAAAAGCATTAAAATTACAACTGAACAATCAAAATTAAGTTTCTTCTACAAAAATCCCACTTACTTACTATAGTTTTGGCCTCTTTCGGCAGATCAACTAAATTAAAGTATTATTGTATGACACAAAATCATCTCATTGTCTACTAAAGACTCTTCTTAGCTCATTTGTCATTCAGGTTTTCAAGTGTCAGTAAGGCTGGTTCTTGATTCTAACTGTGAATCATTGAACGTGTCTGTAGGACTAGATTATTTCATACATTTATCTTTGATGAACATATCCTCAAAGAACTTTGCAAGTCTAGATTCTTCTAACACAAATTAGATAGATCCAACATCTGTCCACAGAGCTACATTCTGCACTTTCTAAACACACAAATATTTGTTGTTTGTCCTACTTTAGGCCTTCTAGGGTCATGTTCTCTAACAAATGTATCACAACACAAATTTTTTTACTTTAACAAAATTATTTGTATTTTCATGCCATGATTTACAAGGTGTATTCAATTTAGAATGTAGTAACACATTAGAGATATGATTAACAATACAACATCACTCATAATTACATAAGACAAACAACAGTCAATAATATAGAATTCAACATTTCACTAAGTGTTTGATTCTAACTTTTATCAATACCGTTTGACTGTTGTAAGTAGAGTGCACTAGAGATTATGCCCAATGCAAACTTCTCTAAAGTTGTTAAAACATATTCACCACCTCTATCAAATTTGAACCCTTGATTTTTAGCATTTAACTATAATTTTTAATTCATTAAGAATAACAAGTGTTTCATTCTTCATATATATGACAGACTCATATTAATCATCTACAAAAACGATTAAATACTTCTGACTAACAATCGTCTCATCTAGTCACAAAACTACTGAGATCACAGATATCAGAATGTATTGACTCAAGAAGTTGTGTGCTCCTAGAGACCATACTAAATGATTTTCTAGAGATCATAATCTGAGCACAACTTTCATATTTGTCATATTTAATGGAGTGTCATTTAGCAGAATTATGAGTTTTAACAAGAACAAACAATTTAATATATAGTTCATAGTGATTCTAAATTTCAAAATAACTTGGATGTTAAAGCTTTGACTCAATAGCTTTTAACTCCATTTCCCCACAAGCAATTGAATATATAGTTCTCAAATCTTAGCCAATTATGCTATGTTCAAGAACACAATTAGAACTATTATTATTAATTGTCTCATTTGTTAAACTCAACTTATACATACGATTGACAATATATGCACTTTATAAGAGTTAATACAAAATTACTCTCACATTTTACAAAATTATTTGCTTTCTCTAATGTATCTAACAATGTCCACTTGCTCAAACGCATTGAGCGAAGAGTTCTTTCCTTTATTCGTTCTTCATCATCTTCATAATGCTAGATGAGATAATGACTAACATATTATAATTCGACTTTGCACACACAGTACAATCAACGAGAAAGAACAATGCGTAACTAATAGAGTCATATCCTACATTAAGAGATGTTCTCTCCTAAATTACAGACATTTGTTATACATCTTATACAATTTTTATTTTATTTTATTTGAGAAGCAAATATATAATCTCACACAAACTGCAAACAATGGTTTTGTCAAAATATCTATACACATAGTATGATAAAGCACTTAACAACCCTAAACATGCTAGTTTTCAAAACGAGAATAACTATGATCTAAAACTCTTAATCATGTAATCAAATGCACAAAACGTTAACATAATATTCATCATATAAAAGTACTAAGCAAGATTAGAGTAGATCATACCGACACTTCAAGTTAGAAGTGTTTTCCAAATTCGATGGAAAAGCCTGTGTGGTGCAGACTTATTCAACCGTGATGCATATCCATCGTCTCCAACATACACAATTTGTAGGTAACATTAAAGTTCCTACATTCATCAAATTGTTAAAGATTAGCCAATTAAACAAATTATTAGCACTATCTAATTCTAGCAACAATTTAATTGGAGATCCGAATTTTATAGTCAACATACAGTTTAACTTATCAAAATTAGATATTTGGTTTTAGCACATAGCCAAAACAACTGTTTAACTTGTATTTAATTAAACAAATAATTAATACAGTCTTGAACTTAACCACTTAGCATCACAGTAATTCTATAATTCAAAACATAAACTCAAAACGAATGTTTTTGAACTTCCAGCACATAGCAAAATATTTAACAAAAATTTAATATGAGGAAAGTAAAGAACTTATCTTTCACCGTTTCTTCCCCTTCAATTGATTAGAGCCAAGTCTGTTTGGGAACAAATCCGATCTATTCCGTATTGCACCCAAAACACCAGGCACCAATAGATAGACTCAATCTGAGGTCGGGATCTGATCAATCCCAAGAGCACCAAAGATCCCCTCTTCAATCCCAAATACAAAACTCCCAAACACATAAGAGCAGGTCCTTAACCATAGGACTCTTTTCTTGGTCATTTATGAGTCAAAAGAACACACACAGGATCCCTTCCTTGACCCCGAACACCAAACACCATGATGAACCAATCAACAAATCAAATCTAAACAGATCTGATCTCTCCTTCTTCCCTTCACTGTCTTCTTCAAACTAGGGTTCTACACACACACAGACCCAATCTGTCGATGATGAAGAAGAGAGAAGATGATCGGAGTCGGCGCCTGAGGGGGAGGCTGCCGTCGACTGCGATCGGAGAAGGAAGGGGTGAGAGCTTCGCTGGCGACTTCAGGTCTCGCTGGATCTCAGGTCGACACCTTCGACTATGGTCGACAGCAGGCGGCGCGTCGATAGGAGAGGAGGCGACGAGCGGCGATCGACTCCGACGGGGGGTCGTTGATGGTCAGCAACGGTGACTTTTTGGGGTTTCGACGAGATCCGAACGGTCTTCGATTAAATCCGACGAGATCCAACAAAGGTCCGTTTTCCCTCTTGATTAATCTCACGAATTGATTAATCATATCTCAAGATTGTTAGGTTTTGTGAGAAATTAACAATTGGGAATTAGGGTTAATATCTTAGATCTAAGTTGCTTGAGATATTCACCCTAGGTATCAAGATTGGAATACCTAGACTGTTATCACAAGCCAGTATTTATCTCTAAATACTGGTTTGGGTATCGGGTTATAAACCCACAAACCCGCGTTCCAATATCCATTCAATTGTACGTTCATTACACGTGTTACTCATATGCACATGCAATATTTATATAGAGAGAATATACCAATATATCCAACACGATTTTCTCTAAAAGCAGACAATGAGACATACAGAAGATTATCTATGTAATTCACTACCCATATCAAAGTAACAAATTAACAACACATAAACACAAAAGCCCTCTCTTCATTCTGTATTGAAGGGTGAGAACCTGAGAAGAAAAGATGCGCTGAGCAACTCTTTCGTAGATCATTTTGACTTATTTATGTGTTCATTATTAGTCACTAATGAGCATCGGTAAGACCTTATATTATTCGCTCTTTTTTTCTCTCATTTTATTGGGTTTTTTTAAATTTTTTTTTTAATTTTTTTAATTTTTTTTGGGATTCTAGATGGTAAAAGTACCATCTTCTTTCATTAACGAGATACGTACTAATGAAACCATACATGAATTCTTTTATTCTCTCTATTTTAGTGTCCATAAAGGTAAGATGTTGCAATTTTTTTTTTTTTTTGATTAAAATGGTGGGTCGTAAGACTCCCCGCGTTTCATTAAAAAGGATTTAATAAAACAAACAACCAAAATAGGGAAGATGATGATCATGACACCCCACTAGAGGTCCATGAGTCTCATTCCCCGACAAAACATAGAACCCCCTCTTTTACAAGAACGCTCCACTGCCCAAAAATAATAATTACAAGAGATTACATAAAACGACGTTCCTCCGTCGTCCCCCCAAAAAGTGGACCTAACATCCAAACAGGACAACCGAATAGGCTCCCCCTACGTAGCACCTGCTGTCCCTCACACTTCCTCTGTGTTGTCCCCCCTTCCTCTTGCACCAGCTCGCTGTTGGCTGTTTCGGCTTCATTGTACATTTCCTTCACCCTCTTGGATGCCTCCCCACCTGCCGTGACAGACCAGAAAAAAATAAGAGCATTGATCTTGAACAGCAGTTGATGATGCATGATGTGTCTGTGCTGTGGCCTAAAAATTCTACAGTTCCTCTCTAACCATATCCCCCAGCAAATAGCCATGACCCCGACCCCCCCAGATGTCTAAGTCTCCCTTACGTAGGTTATTTTGTCGCCAATTTCCCCACAAGTCATGAACCGTCTCCGGTCCCTGCCCGGATATACTTAATCTTTTCAAAAGATCCCCCCAAATTTCCGCCACAAATTTGCAGTTGATGAAGAGATGATCCACAGATTCGTCCCCCATGTTGCACATAATACAGACACCTGGACCTACCCACTTCTGTCTTGCCAAGTTATCCCTGGTAAGGATCGCATTTTTGACAGAAGCCAATTGAAAACCCTGATTTTAAGAGGAACCCTAACCTTCCAAATGGGGTCGTTTGTCCGAACCCCTCTGTCGTTCAGCCAGTTATAGGCTGAATTAACCGAGAATACCCCTCCTTTCCCCGTTTCCCATTTGATTATGTCGTTATTTTCACCTTCCGTCGGCTTCCAGCTTTGTAGGAAACAAATGAGGTCCTGTTTCTGTTTCCTTCCCTCGACGCAAAGTCCGGCCGTGAATCTCGGCCTCCATTCTCCGTTTCTCCAGTTTCTAGAAACCCAATCGTTTTTGTCAGTTGCAAAATCGTATGCCACTGGAAATCTCCTCTTTAGTGATATAGGCTCGCACCACCTATCCTTCTAGAAGCAAATGGAATCCCCGCTCCCAATGGAGAAAGTTGCTCCTTTTAAAAAAATTGCTTTTGTACGCGTAACTCCCTGCCAAAACCCTGACATTGAGGACTTGTTTTTCTGTTTTCGGTACATGGATCCACTCCTTAAATATGATTCCTTGATTAGGACTGCCCATTTTGCCTTCGGCTTGGTTCTCAATTTCCACCACCACTTACAAAGGAGATCTTGATTCATTTGTCTTAAGTTTACCACCCCTAGGCCACCAAATTCCTTTCGTCTGCATACGATTCCCCATTTGATCAGAGAGTATCCTCTCCCTTCCTGTGTTGAACCGTGCCACAGGAATCGCCTTCTGCTTCTATCAATCTTCTTGACTACCCAAGTTGGAATCTCAAAAAATGACATGAAGTAAATAGGTATGGAGCTGATAACCGAGTTGAGCAGGATCAGCCGGCCTCCCAGAGACAAAGCTTTTGCCTTCCATCCTTCTAGTCTACTTGCAATTTTTTCAATGATCTCATTCCAGTCAATCGTCCTCACTTTCCCCGTCCCTATAGGCAACCCCAGATATTTGATAGGAAGTTTCTCGACCCGGCAATTAAGGATGCCCTCAATAATAGGTCCTGATACCCCGGCATCACCCAGGAATGTGATGGAGCTCTTATGGAAATTCACCTTGAGACCTGACCATGCCTCAAAAATGTATAGCCCCCACTTTAACAGAGAAACCTCGGCAATGTCGCATTCTCCGAAGATAAGTGTGTCATCCGCATATTGGACGTTGATAATTGCATCGATACCCCTCCTTAAACCCAGCCCCCGAAATAACCCGTTGCCTTTAAAGGCCTGTAGCATTCTATGTAGGCCATTTGCAACCAAAGTAAACAGTAGGGGTGATAGCAGATCCCCTTGCCTCAGCCCTCTCTTGCATCTGATTTCTTTACCGGGATTCCCATTGACTAGAATGCTGATTTTCGCCGTGGATAGCCAAGACTCAATCCAACTGATCCACCTCCTTCCGAACCCTCTCCTATGGAGCACCTCAATCAAACACTTCCATTCTACCTTATCGTAGGCCTTTTCAAAATCCAATTTCAGCATAAAACCCGCCTTTTTGCATCGCTTAGTGTCCTGGATAACCTCCTGCACAAGGGCTACCCCTTCCAGAATATCCCTTCCAGCTATAAACCCGATTTGGTAATCTTCGATGATTTCCCCGATGATCCCCCTCAGCCTGTTAGCCAGGACCTTGCTGATGATCTTCACCGAGCAATTCATAAGGCTGATCGGCCTATAGTCTCCAATATCTGTTGCCACTTTCCTTTTTGGGATGAGACAAACGTTGGCATAGTTGAGTCTATACAACTCCAGCCTTCCCTCATAGAAAGCCCTCATGACGTCCATAATGTCATTCTTTAGAGTTTCCCAAAATTGCTTATAGAAAAACATTGGGAATCCATCAGGTCCTGGCGCCTTATCCTGGCCCATTCCCCATATTGCCGCTTTTACCTCCTCTTGTGTGAATGGCTCTTGCAGCGCCGCAATTCTTCCTTGAGTATCTGCAGGCAAACCCTCCCACAGGTCCACAGATGACTCGCACTGCCCATCCATGCTTTCCCCGAATAGTTTCTTGTAACTGTCGTGGATATGGTCAACAATAATACCTTCATCCGAGACGGAGATTCCTTCTATGTCCAGAGAGTGAATGTGATTCATCCTCTGCCGCATGCTGGCGATTTTGTGAAAGTATGTCGTGTTTGCATCCCCTTCAGCCAACCATTTAACCCTAGACCTTTGGCGCCACATGATTTCTTCCTTATTATAGGTGTCCAGAATGTCCTGCCTACTTTCCTTAAGAGATTGAAATTGGACCTCGTCTAATCCATCTAGCTCCTCCAGCTTTTCTAGATCATCAATAGTTTTGAGAGTGTCTTCCTTCCGCTTAAGGATATTACCGAAAGCAGTCTTATTCCATTTACTCAGGCTTCTTCTGAGTCTAGCCAGTTTCCTAACCAGCCTGGAAGCTGGTTCAACCAGGAATGTCCCCCCTCCCAACTATCTCTGACCAGATCCCTGCATTCGTTGCTGGTGAGCCACATCTTTTCAAACCGGAAGATCTTTTTATATCGTTTCCCCTCTTCCCCTGATGAGATGATGAGAGGGACGTGGTCCGATGTATTGCGTGTGCAAGTTGTAGCAGACGCCCAAGGGAACTTAGTCTCCCAATCCGGCGAAACTAAAATTCTATCTAGCTTTGCCATCACGGGCTTCCGCCTCCTGTTCGACCATGTGAACTTCCTATCATTGAAAGGGATTTCCATGAGCATGAGGTCAGAAATGACCTCGTTGAATTTTCTTCTGTCGTGGCCGTTCCCCATCCCTCCAACTCTTTCGTGAACATGCCTTACAATATTGAAATCCCCTCCTACCACCCAAGCAGAATTCCACCTGTTCCGGATATACTTAAGTTCGTCCCATAGTTCTTGGCGCCGATTCCTATCATTAGGACCATAAACCACTGTAATGGTCTCCTTCCACCCGTCTTTCCTCCTTTGCACAACCACCGTTACCGTGAACGTTCCCACCCAATCCTCCAGTAAATCAAAATTACTGGTGTTAACCCCTATCATAACCCCCCCTGATGCCCCAACCGCATCCCGAAATCTCCATTCCTTAACGTGGTTAATATGAAGCCCCTTAAGGACCCTGTATGTAGGTTGAGACAGTTTTGTCTCTTCCAGACAAACAATATCGATGTTGTTACTCCTAATAACTTCTCCCACCATCCTACGCTTGGCCGACCCGCCAAGTCCCCTCACGTTCCAAAATAGGATGTTAAACATTGACACAATTATTCCCCTCCCCCCCCCCCCCCCCCCAGGATATTCGGATCTAGCTCTACCAATTTTTGAGAGACCCTATCCAGACACATCCCCCCTTCCCATTGAGCCTGTTGAGCTTTGAACATATTGTCCAGCTCCCTAGCCCGACAAATATCAATAATACTAGTGTGTGCATCATGATCACTATTTATATTAATACCATAAACACTAGCTAGCTGGATTAAGACAGAATCAGGAATGGAGCCAAAAATAGACATATGCGATGTAGTACCTGTGATGCAGTCATAACTTTTTCGCTTTCCCACCCTTTGATAAATTTCTTTCATCGTCATTGGCTTATCCCCCTTGCTACGTTGTCTCTCACTGCGCCTGTGACCCTCCTTGGCCCTTCCTGATTTCTTCTTGGAACATTCAACGACCGTAGGGGTCTCCTCTACCATGCTCTCCTCCCCTCTGCCGTCCTCGTTAAGTCGCTCCTCGGAACTACTATATTCATTTTCTGAGGCCGAAGAGTCTTCTGAGCTCTTTGAGTACTCCGTAGCCCAACTGCCTAACATTGCTTTCACTCTCTTTTTCACTTCCTTTTGTATTCTCTTTTCCACTTCCCTTTTCAGCACATCATCGATTTTGCTCCCCGATTCCTCTTGAACACCCTGTTTGTTTTTAATAAGGTCCACATTACCATCGATTGAGCCATAAAATTTACCCCTAATTGATCCAATTGCCCCCTGGGCTTCCAATTCCCTAATAGCCAACCCATCCGTTACCACCCGGCCCATTACTGGCCCATCCCCTTTATCTAAACCCTCCCCCTCCTCTGTAATCCCCCTCAACATCGGATTCCGCATCCCCCTTACCTCCCCCTCCTTTGCAGACTTCCCGACCATCGTACACACTTCTATCATGTCGCCAACTCCTCCTACCTTTTCCGTCACGCCCCCATCAGTCAAACCCATTTGAATAGTCCCTTCAGCCTGTTGCACCATGCCGATGGGTCCCCTCTTGTCAATCCCTTCCTCGAGCCCCTCCCTCTCTGCCTCTTCGCTGACGACCTCAGTGGTACTCTCTAATCGCGGCTTAAGTATAGTGTCCTTTTGCACCAGCTTGACCCTATCGATGGGGCCCACATCCCTTTGCACCAACTGCATACGCTTACCGAAGGAGAATTCTCCCACCGTTGGATCCTCTTCCGTAATGTGTCGTTCGTTGATGAGCATCCTTGGTGAACCTAATTCGAAAACCCCCCCTGGTCTCTTATCGCCCTGGTTGTCATCTTCAACCTCCAACCTTCTCTTTCCCGCAACGATTTCTGCCCACTTTACGCCACTTCTATCATTGAGCGGCTCTTCGAAGAGCTTTTTGGAGACTGCAGCTTTCGTCCCCAGCGTAGTCGCTACAGCCAGCTCTTCGACGGTGATCTTGACTTTGTAATGCCTGTTATCCACCATCGTATTCATCGTTGCCGGGATCTTATCTCTCCGATCGCAACCCACCTTAACCCTGGCGAACCCACCCTTATGCTTCGTCGTGCGTTCGTCAATCTCCAGGATGACAGCGAACTTTCTGACGACGTCTTGGAACCCACTGAGCTCCCAACAATGCATTGGAAGACCCTCTAACCTCAACCAAATCCCTGTCGAGAAATCTTGTTCCACGGCGCCTTCCTCCCCAGTCCATGGCTTAATGGAAATCCCGAATCGTCCCCCAACAATTTTCAACTCATTCCTTCTAGCTAGCGCAGCCACCCCCTCCGGCGATGGGAACTCAGCCAACCAAAAGTCGTGAATCCGGTATAGCTCCCACTGTCTCCTGTTGAAGGACTCCGACAGCTGACGCAGACCCGTAACCACCTCCGAAGTAGACGGCCATCCCCTGACCGCCCTGATGACACCCAAATTTTTCTTAAGCGCCTCCTTTGTCGCCCTCGTTGAACCGGTTACCGTGACTCTAGCGTTGCCGCACTCTTTTCCCCTGCCTTGCCACCTTGGCTCGTCTACCTGCCGTCCTCTTCTCTTTCCACCCCTGATGGAGCAGTCATGAACCTTGTGCTCTGTTTCCTTGCATTCAAAACAGACGAAGACACCGTAGGGGCAAACTTCCTTCTTGTGTGCTTCGCCGCAGAACATGCACGATAGCGCCCACTCCCGACCCCTAGCATACTCCAGTTTCTTCGCCGATCTGGATTTGTAAATTTGCCAAGGAACCTCACCGCCTTCTTCCTTCTCATGTCCTACTCCCTCCTTACGCCTTATCTCTTTCAGCGCTGCTAGCAGCTCCTGCTCTGAGAGATCGTTGACAGATGGAGAGCCCTTGAACATAGCATTCGTTGGAGAAGGTCTATGTTGTCGCTGCTGTGGCGAGTTGATTCGTTGAGGTGGGCTAATGTGGTGATGGAGACGTTGATGCTGCGGAGAATGGTCCACGGTAGTGGGGCTGCGCAGAAGTTGTTGGATAGGATTGATAGCAGCATCCAGATTCCTATCAGGTCTTGGGAAGCTTGATCTCCTATATTGGTGTTGTTTCTCCTTGTAACCTCCCCCAAAACGCAACTTGTGCCTGCTTCGTGGGTGACGCCGCTCCTCGTCACTGCTGTGTTCCCTAGCGACCCAAGCTTTGGACCTGCCTCTCTCTCCAGTCTCTTCCCTAGTCATGATGGACAGAAAGAAGCAAAGAAACTGAGAGAGAAGTGGAAGGATGAAGGAAAAGGAAGCTGTGGGATGGAGAAGGAGAGGGTGAGGCTTTGAAAAGGATCAGCAGACGTTGGGAGAGGGGAAGAGGAGCATGGAGGCTGAGGATGTGGGAGGGAAAGGAACGGAGGAGAGGAGAGAGGTCCAATGCAACATTACAGGTTAGAAAGAGGTTGGGGAGTAGGAGAGTTGAGAGAGGGAAGAAAAGGGTTGGACGGTGGGGAGGAGGAGCAGCGGGGTAGGAGTAGGTGTTGGGGATTTAAGAGGTGGTGGAGATGTAGGTGGTGGTGAGAGAGGAGGTGGTGTGAGAGGTGGGGGTTGGGGATGAGTTTTTTGGAAGGGGATAGAGGTGCTCCAGGAATTCAGGAGTCATTTTTTTTAACTGATTCTTCATTTGAGTAAGATGTTGCAAAATTGAAACTATTAAACTACTAAACTCAGCAGCGTCATCATTAATAACGATAATAAGATAATACTCTATCACTCGATCTCTATTGGCGATCAGTGTGTTATCCTCATGATAAACATGTCAAACATGCTCTACATGTCAATCCCATAATAAGCACAAAATATTGCAATACATAGGATCCCCTTGATGATGCTTAACAACTTGATTCCCAATAATCGTAAAGTCTTATTCCATACAAATTGGACCATGTTTTCCTATGAATAATAACACGTTTAGCTCACCCATAATCCTTTTCGTTCCGCTACACTAGTCGATCTTGACTGAACAGGCCCGTTGCTCGCAATGAATGACTATCCATATTGTCAACAAAACCGTGCCCAACAGAAACATCATCTAAGGATCCGTTGAAATTAACTTCCCACATTTAGAAGACGTAGAACCAAGAACATAATACATCAGAACCACTATCAGTTTCGTTCTTCTTCTTCAATACCCGCCCCACCTTAGAACGACCAAGATGCTGCTTTTTTTGCCTCAAAACACCACCTCTCTATCCTCATATATCTCTGCGTTGGAATTTGTATAAAGAAATATGAGATATAGAAAAAGAAAAGATGTGGTCAAGGATATTTTGGTATAGAGCTAGCCATATTGTGTATGATGTTTATGCAAATAGTAATTTCCGAAAGAAGTAACCAGCAATTCCATAAATCGATAGTGACCTCTGCGCAAAAAACAACACTAATCTTTTACCCGGCCCATTCGACCCACAAATAGCCCAGCCCGGCCCGGCACGACCCATTTCGCAGGTCTTCACCACCAAACCCAATTCCGAATTTATTTTTTATCGTACTAAGCCACTTTTTCAAACTATTTTCCAAAGTAAGACACTTCCAACACTATTTTCACAAGTGAGTCAGTCATTGCCATGTCAGCAGCGGTCACTATTCCCATTAGCGGCCTATTTATTTCGAAGACCGCTAATGGGAATAGCGGACACTTGTGAAAAAAATTGAATTTTTGTTGTTGTTGCTATTCCCATCAGCGGCTACAGTCTATGTGAAGTCGCTGATGGGAATAACGACATTGTCTTAATCATATTGAGACACTTGATCATTCCAGAGAGTGATTGCTCTTTGGGGGAAAATATCCTAAGTTGAGGTCGCTTATGAGAATAGCGACCTTAATATGTTGTGGCTGTTGTTCCCAACAGCGACCACAGGTGAGACCCGGCCGCTATTAATTGGTCGGGCTCCCACTCCCTCTCTTTTCACTTCATTTTACTTCATCTCTTCTTCTTCTTATTCTTCTCTAACCCTTCGAAACCCCAGCCTCCACAGTTCCACATCTCCATCCTCCTCCAAATCCTAAAATCCGAAATTTCAAAACCTTAGCTCAATTTTAAAAATTTTAGCTCATCCACCTTTTCACATCCTCTCTTTCGCTGCTGCAGCTGACACCCTCCGACCAAACTGGGTCCTCATATGTCCTACTCTACATTTTTTTATCTTTTATAACATTTGACATTGTTTCATGGTGATATTATTGCTTTCTCGAGGGTTATATTTGTGAATGTTGGGTATAAATTGAATCTGTGTTAGAGGAAAACACAAATATCCAAGATAGTGAAATTGCATTATTGTTTGTTTGAATATATATTAACGAAATTAGATAAGGTGTTGTGAACGATTGGTTCATAAGAATTCGCATAGGTTTTCGTACTTCATTTTTTGGTTGCTTAAGATTATTGTAATTATTTTATGTTTGTGATTTGATAATGAACTGCAAATTCGTCCCTTCATATGTAGGTATGATCTATAAATTTCCTATTTGGTTGTATTATGGGGGAGAAATACTTCGAAACCCAAACCTATGAGCTTGTTATAGAAGTGTTGAATCAGAAATAGTTTGGGCTCATCGTAATATCACAAAGAAATAACTAGTTAGTAGAGAAGGTCTACGAATTAACTGACTGGATAGAGGTGAATGAAGTGTTAAAATCATAGCACGGTATGCAGCTGGAAAAAAGGAATGACAATATTTCATGGCGGTGTCCATTATTGATGATAACGCTCTTATTGCCATGATTGCAAGATCACTTGATCCGAACTCCAGTTGGACTGCATTGGAGTTATATAGAGAACAAATCAAGATTCCTAATGGTTGGCCACATGTTATTTGTATTTTCAAGTCTCGTACATGAAGTGCAGACCCGTGAGATGAGTCCCGATCATCCTCTTGAATCACATGCAAGATTGTCGTCTCCACAAGAAGACATATTCAACAATTCTGTTAGATATTATAGTCCCACATTGGGTAGTTGGCTAGTTTTGTATTTGGTTCCTCCTATATATAGGAGATATTGTACTCATTTATGTCTCAATTTAATATTCAGTATTGTCTTTGTTTCTCTCTGATTTATCTTAACATGGTATCAAAGCCAATTATAAAAAAAATTCTTCTCCTAAATTTCTACATCCAAAAATCCTCAAATACCAGAAGAAAAAAAAGGGATATTTTAGCAAATACCCTCATTCAAAATGTGGAAACTAGTATATACCTCCACTATTTTTAAAAACTAAGAAATACCCCTAGTTTGGACGGAATCATTAAAATTCTGTTAAGTTAACTTACGTGCATCACATGTGACACAGTAAAATGACCAAAATACACCCAATAAAATTATTTTAGCAAATACCCCTATTCAGAATATAAAAACTAGCATATACCCCCACTATTTAAAAAAACTAAGATATACCCTTAGTTTGGAAAAGGAAAAGTTTGTATGTATAATTATGCCATCAGGTAAGCTCGAAAATTTCCCAAAAGTGCTATGTATAATTATGCCTGGACCGTTGATCCAACGGTCCAGATTTTTTTTGATCAAATCTTGCCTTAACCCGTCGTTGGGAAGGACGGGTTAAGGCAAAATTTTATTTAAAAAAATAGTATTCATTTTTGTTGACATACAGTTCGTCTTCTTCCGCGCTCTTCTTCTTTCTTCGACGAACCCAAACCCAACGGGAAAAAAAACCCTAGCTCTGACGATCGAAACGTCTGCTCTCCCTCTTCTCTCCCAACTCTGAAGATCGAAACCCTACTCTTTGTGGAAGTCGAACTCCGACGATCGAAACCCTAGCTTCTCTTCCCCTCTTCGATACGAAATCGGAACCCTAGTTCTCTTCCAAATCGATTGCTTGGCTTGATTTGGACCTATCTTGTAAGGTATACACTATTTCTTTACCCCAATAATCTACATTTGTATTTTTTTTTTGAATTTGTGTGTAGTAATTTATTTAGAAATTGGGAAAAAATTTAAATGCGTTAGTAGATTTTAGATGTAGAATCGGGTTGACCTCAAGTATATTCAATTGCCGAATTATGTTGCTTGCATTAGTAACTTGTAGAATTAGAACTGTATATACGAAATTAGTTAGAAACTTTTCAGTGCGGTTATGGTTGAAAACCCTGCGAACGACCGTAAAAAAATACGAAACTTTCCGAGTAGGTTCATCTCACATAGTACAAGCCACACCAACTTGTAGAGGCGAGTTTCGACTCACCGTTCGAGAGATACGGCCGCGTATCACTTTCGGTTGGAAAAAACCAACTATAGCGGTGCACGGCCGTATATCGCAAACCGTGACTCGAAACTCGCTTCTACAAGTTCGGGTGGCTTGCCTTACGTGAATTCGACCAAGTCGGAAAGTTTTAAAATTTTTGCATGCCGTTTGTGCGGTTTTCTCAACTTCCTCACATTACAAGTTTTAGACTTAGAATTTTCTAAGTGCGGTTAGATTAGATTAGAAAACCCTTCAAACGACCTCCAAAAAATACGAAACCTTGCGAGTTGGTTGGTGTCACCTACGAGAAGCCAAACCAATTTGTAGAAGTGAGTTTCGACTCATGGTTCGAGAGATACGACCGCATATCGCTTACGGTTGGAAAAAAACCAAGTAAAGCGGTAGACGGCCGTATCTCTCAAACCGTGAGTCGAAACTCGCTTCTACAAGTTCGGGTGGCTTGCCCTACGTGAATCCGACCAAGTCGAAAAGTTTTATAATTTTTGGATGCCGTTTGTGCGGTTTTCTCAACTTCCTCGCATTATAAGTTTTAGACTTAGAATTTTCTAAGTGCGGGTAGATTAGAAAACCCTTCAACGACCTTCAAAAAATACAAAACTTTGCGAGTTGGTTGGTGTCCCCAAGGAGAAGCCACCCGAACTTGTAGAAGTGAGTTTCGACTCACGATTCGAGAGATACGGCCATGTATCGCTTTCGGTTGAAAAAAACTATTATAAAGTGGTATACGGTCGTATCTCGCAAACCGTGAGTCGAAACTCACTTCTACAAGTTCGGGTGGCTTGCCCTACGTGAATTTGACCAAGTCAAAAAGTTTTAAATTTTTTGGATGCCGTTTGTGATGTTTTCTCAACTTCCTCGCATTATAAGTTTTAGACTTAGAATTTTCTAAGTGCAGGTAGATTAGAAAACCCTTCAAACGACCTCCAAAAAATACGAAACCTTGCGAGTTGGTTGGTGTCACCTACGAGAAGCCAAACCAACTTGTAGAAGTGAGTTTTGACTCACGGTTCGTGAGATACGGCTGCGTATCGCTTACGGTTGGAAAAAAACCAAGTAAAGCGGTAGACGGCCGTATCTCGCAAACCGTGACTCGAAACTCGCTTCTACAAGTTCAGGTGGCTTGCCCTACGTGAATCCGACCAACTCGGAAAGTTTTAAAATTTTCGGATGCCGTTTGTGTGGTTTTCTCAACTTCCTCGCATTATAAGTTTTAGACTTAGAATTTTCTAAGTGCGGGCCGATTAGAAAACTCTTCAAACGACCTCCAAAAAATACGAAACTTTGCGAGTTGGTTGGTGTCTCCTAGGAGAAGTGACCCGAAGTTATAGAAGTGAATTTCGACTCACGGTCCGAGAGATATGGCCGCGTATCGGTTTTGGTTGGAAAAAAACAACTAAAGCCGGTACACGGCCGTGTCTCGCAAACCGTGAGTCGAAACTCGCTTCTACAAGTTCGGGTAGCTTGCCCTACGTGAATCCGACCTAGTCGGAAAGTTTTATAATTTTCAGGTGCCGTTTGCGCAGTTTTCTCAACTTTCCTGCATGTGAATTTTTTGACTTAGAATTTTGTAAGTGCGGTTAGAGTTTAAAACACTTCAAACCACCTCCAAAAAATACGAAATTTTTCTCCTTTTCAAGTTGTGGTGGCCTGCGCACTTATAAAAACACCAAATACAACGGTTTAGTACCCCTAACTATTCTCCTTTTCACGGTTTCTTAGGTATGGACAGTTTCGAAGGAAGTTCTGTTGCCGGAGATAAATTTGTTCGTGCACAACAAATTGGCGAGTATCTTCCTCATGTTGACGAGCACCTAAAACCGAAGATTGGTATGACATTTCCCACCCTTGAGGATGCGGAAAAATTTTATTCATCATATTGCAAATGTGCGGGATTCTCTATGCGTAAGGGTGGAAATAAATATAAGGAAAACGATGTAGTGGATAAATCATACGTTTGTAATAAAGCCGGGGAGTCACCGAATAGCCATAATGAAACTAGACGAGGTACAACTTCTAGAACGGGTTGCAAAGCTTTTGTCCGTGTCAAACTAAACCCACATAGTAATTCACAAAGTAATTCATGGATTCTTTATTCGTTAAATGAAGCACACAATCACGAATTTACTTCACCCGGTAGACGTTACTTGCTACCTCGAAACCGTGAATTGACTAAGACAGATAAAAATGTAATTGGTCAACTTACCGAAGCTAATGTCCCTGTATGCAAATAAATGCTATTCTTTGAAGGTGCAAGTGGAGATAATGAGAAAATTGGATTCACCGAAACCGATGTAAGAAATCTCAGGAAAGACGAGATGGAGGGTTTAAAAGGACATGACGGACAAATGCTACTTGAGTTTTTTGAATCCAAAAAGGCGACCGATCCCTTATTCTATTTTGATTACCAATGTGATCCCGAAGGGCGATTGTCACATTGTATCTGGGTAGACGGTATCGCTAGAAATAATTACAAAGTATTTGGGAATGTTCTCTGCTTTGACGCTACCTACAACACAAACCGATACGGGATGTTGTTTGTACCATTTGTTGGATTCAACCATCATTGGCAATCAATATTCCTAGGTTGTGGGTTCATCCCCAATGAGAAGACATCCTCATTTGAGTGGTTCTTTGAAAAGTGGCGTGCTGCAATGCCATGTGATCCGGTCAACATCGTGACAGATGAGGATCGTGGGATAACTTCTGTAATTTCCAAAATTTTCCCAATCACGTCACATAGATATTGCATTTGGCATATTTTGGATAAGCTACCGCATGAAGTTCGAATGCCGAATAACGTTGATGAGTTCAGGGATGCTTTGAAGACTATCATTTATACGGCGGAATTTAAAACAAAATTCGAACAGAAGTGGAAAAATTTGATCTCTCAGTACAAACTGGAAAATAACAAATGGTTGAAGGAAAAATTTGAGATCCGCGAAAAATGGGCCCCTGTGTACGCAAGAGACTCATTTTGGGGGGGGGGGGGGGGGCATGTTGAGTACCCAACGTAGCGAATCGCTACATTCATCCTTGAAGCACCATACTCATAAAAAGTACTCACTACATGAATTTGCCGTCATCTTTGACCGACTCTTAGTAAAACAAAGACACGATGAACTTAAAGAAACACATCGTAATCGCAAGGAATGGCCAAAATTGAAGACCGAGTGGGCATTGAAGTCACAAATGGCAGGGACATACACTTTGAAGATTTTCTACAAATTTCAACAAGAAGTTGTCAAAAGCTTATTACTTAATGTGAGTTTAATTGCGAGTATGGATACACCGGATAGTACAGCTTATTCTGTAACAGTTTGTGAAAATTCAGAATCGGGGAGGGTGATTTCTTATTGTAAAATCACTAAAATTGCTAAATGCCCTTGTTCCATGTACTACTTCGTAGGCATTCCCTGCAAACATCTACTTGCAGTTATTCGGTTCACAGATCACACCGCACTACCCGAGCAATATATTTGTAGGCGATGGACCAGGGATCAACTGAGGAGAAGCAGTATACCGGTTCCCAATAATATGGGCGACAATTTTGCTTCGCGTTATTGTGAACTGAGTATGCACTCAAGACATTTGGTCGATCTTGGTTATTCTTCAGAGCGAGGATACAAGTACATGCTCGACCACATGCTGAAGGAAATTGAAGGCTTTGCTAAGATTGAGTCAGTGAACAGCACACCACACGAAGGTAGCACACAACCTGAGAGTGGTGGACAAACACATGCACATGCACATGTAGGTGACCCTGTACAGTGCACCACAAAGGGGAGGCCTAAAGGAAAACGGTTGAAGTCGGTAAGAGAAGGTCAAAAAACGAAGAGGCCAAGACTTTGCAGGACATGCCTTCGTGTCGTAGGCCACGATTCACGGAATTGCCCAAAAAATGTAGCAAGGTATTATATCAGAGATTTTGTATTTGTTAATTGGACTCAATAAATGTTAATTTGGTCGGTACTAACTCATTCATCTTCCTTATTTAGTGGATCGGTGGAGAATGAAGAAGCTCCAAACGCTGTAGAGAGTGATGATGACGAAGACGAAGGTTCGTGCTAAGGGGGTTTAAGTACTTTAATATGTATGTCATATCAAACTTTCAAAATAATCACCGAATAATTGCTGAATTTTATATTTATTCGTGCAGATATTTATTAATTTCGACTGGATTGTTAACTTTGTTTTTTTTATTTTCTGGTATAAGTCCGGAATGAAATAAAAAAAACGCGCCCAATGGAAAAAAGCAATGCGTTGAAAAATTCGTTGCTTTTGGATTGTATATTTATGTGGATAATTGACGTAGGCTTGTTTGGTACAAGTAAATTAATGATGTATTTAATCATAATGTAATGTCTGTATGTCAGTTTATTTTGTGTATTTGTGAACAAAAATATGTTACTATGGATTTTGACCAGGTATTTGGGTAGCGAATGCTTATTTATGTCGAAAAATGTGAAATTGGTAGATGTGTGCAATTTGGGGAACTCGTTCTGTTTGTGAATTTTGTATTAATGAAAATTGTCTGCATGCCGATGTGAACAGATTTGTTATTTGTGTTGGAGATTGTCTATTTTGTGGATGATATATCTATATTGTGGAAAATTGTGAAAATGTATGCAGTATTCACAAGAAGAGATGCTGCCAGATATTATATATCTTAACCCGTCATTGGGGATAACGGGTTATGATACCTTAACACGTCTTCCTTAATAACGGGTTAAAGAGATAGATATTGGCAGTCCTTAACCAATACTTCACATATAGGGGTTTTAGTTCGACCAATATCTCTCTACTTAAATCGTTATTGGCGTTGACGTTTTAATATTACCTAACCCGTTATCGGCAATGACGGGTTAAGGAGATAGATATTGGCATTCCTTAACCAATACTTCACATGTAGGGGATGAAGCTCGGCCAATATATCTCCACTTAACCTGTCATTGGCGTTGACGATTTATATCCCAAAAACCGCAATTGGGGATAACGGGTTAGGTTAAGAATTCCTTACAGAATTTAAAACTTTGTGGACTATATCTTCTTTTGTTGATACATATACATATTTGTTCATTCTCCACTTAAAATTATGCCGAATAACTTTCACGGGTATTGGACATATCTTCTTTTGTTGATACATATACAAATCTATTCATTCACAACAAGCCATTTGCAAAACAAAATTTATTCATATAAAGGAACATTACAAACTGGCAATAACATATTGTTTGAAGAAACATAGAAATTTGTACATGATCTGCATGCTAGTTGACATTACAAAGTCATCATTTGATACTCTACTTTTAAATTGAAATTAATTTAGTATACAAGTACATGCTCGCTTTCTTCTCGAATTGGAAGGAAAGACTGCTAACTCTGCCTTTTTTTGAATGCATTAGTAGCCAGTTGTACACCCTGCATACAATTTCGTTCACTACTATTACACAGAGGTAAAAATTCTCTGCTTCGTCGGATAGAGTAGTAGTGGGTGTAACCGTATTCAAAGTACTTAACAACTTCTTGACATGCACTCCTCATATTCGTACTATTTGTTGCACGATTGTGAGGTGTGCATTCCAAGAAGCTGAAAAGTACCATGAATACACTGTGAAACCCACCACTACTCCGTCCGATGAAAGCAGAGAATTTTTACACTCTGTGTAACAATAGAGAACGAATGTGTATGAAAGGCATACAATTTCTACTTATGCAAACACATCTAAAAGCTAAAAAAATAGAAGACTAAGAAAAAAACTGTGGAAAAAAAAGGCAGAGCCAATGGCCCTCCTTACCCCTTGAGAGAAACCGAGCATGCACTTGTACACTGAAACAAGTCTCTCTACTCCTGCATCTTCATACACAAGAACAATTGTAGGCGACCTGCTTGAACTCAAATTTCTTCTACAACTCAAACTTCTTCCTCCATATTAGGAAGAAAAAAGAGGTCTTGAAGAGAAGAAGAGAACATTGATTCCTCATATTTTTGAAGAGAAGTAGAGAAAATTGAAGCCTCTCATTTGAGTTCTCTTGAAGAGAAGAAGTGAAGACTCATTTGAGTTATGAGTCCAACTCTCTCAGTTATAGGCTAGGGAAAAGAAAGAGGGGAGCATGATATGATAGCCCACTTGGGTTTCTCACTGCTCAACAATAGGTAAAGGATATGGATCAACACAAGGAGAAGGCAATATGGATCACTGCTCATCAATAGGTACTGGATATGGGTCTCTTAGTTATAGACAATGAATGCTGAAACATGAAGAAGAAGAAGACAATAAGGATAAACCTTTTTAGTCAACAAAGACATTATACAGGTCTCGAAAAAAGAGCAGCAAGGACAGCAATTGTCTCAAAATGTACAGTCGATGTCTGTAAATTACACCTATTTAACCCGTTGTTGGTGACAACGGATTAATTACATTAAACCCGTTAGTACCAAGAACGGGTTAAGTGTACTTGATCATGTTCCAGAACTTGGCCTGTACATGATGAACCACTGCCAATATCGCTCAATGTAACCCGTTGTTACGGATAACGGGTTACGCTAAAGAAGATCGTTGTCACCAACGACGGGTTAAGCACACTTATATTGGCAGAAGTTTATGGCTACTTGCATAAGTAGATGCCGAAATATACGTTAACTTAAACTGTTATAGACGATAACGGGTTAAGTACTTGTAACCCCTTATCGCCAATAACGGGTTAAGTGTACCTAAATCGGTAGTACTCATAATTATTAACTCGCATGTAAAAAAATGTGTAAACAAGTTTGTAAATATAACTTATTTCACTTAATGAAAACAATTTATGAGAAATTATTCATTAAATACGTTAATATTTGTAGGTGGGAGATGATAGGTAATAAGTTTCTAGTAAAGAGTTTATAGATATTTAAGTTCTATCATTAATCACATACGCCTCTCCACGCTTTACGTACATTGCCTTCTGAACTCTGCAAAATAGACAGTCATATGTATGTTCTTTGTTTTTTTATATATTTTTTTAATTCCATTCCTAGCCACATAACTAACCAATATAAAATTGATATCATCAAACGAATATTAAAATTAACACAAATTAATTTGTAATTTGGTTCATAAAAAACAATAAAAAAATGTTGTAGGTTAGGGTTAGTCTAGGGTTAGTAGGGTTAGGGTTAGGGTTAGGGTTAGGGTTGGAGTCTCCACTCTCTTCGTAGCAGACACTTTAATATGGGAAAAACCTAAAGTACATAACCAAAAGTAGATCCCCACATGTAGCCTATATATTGGCTACATCCACATGTAGATCCCCAAATGTAGAGTCTCCACTCTTTTGACTGACCGAAGTGTCTGCTTTGAGATTGAGTTCTACTTGTTTAGCTTGTTATGGGGGGAAAAACCACATGTAGATCCCACATGTACCCTATATGGGGGGAAAACCACATGTAGATCCCACATGTACCCTATATGGGGGGAAAACCATATGTAGATCCCACATGTAGTCTATATGGGTGAAAAACCACATGTAGATCCCCACATGCAGTCTATGTATGGGAAAAACCATATGTAGATTCCCTGACGTGGGTACATGAGGGATGCACTTATTGTGGAAGGACTGATAAGAATCATTTTTGGCTTTCTTGCTGGTCCTCATTCTAATTTGCCATTGATAGAACACATGTACATCCCCTCATACTGAGATCCCTAATGGAAAAGCCTAACCATATCCGTCACGTGATCTGCATCTCGTCATCAGATGAGATTAATTGGCCATCAAGAACTGGATCTGTACATGTGGGATTTTTTCCATATATAAGCTACATGTGGGAATGTACATGTGGTTATGTAGTTTATTTTTTTCCCATACTGAAGTGTCTGCAATAATAGTAGGCGGGTGCTGAGTTATGCTTATTTAGCTTGGTGCTTTTTCCCACTTAGGTGTATGTTCAAATTTTTCTGGCTTGTGGTGGTCACTTGGCTTAGATGACAACACCACTTCTTCGGTGAAGACAACATGTAGATTCCCACATGTAGTCTATATGGGGAAAAACCATATGTAGAATCCCACATGTAGCCTATATAGGGAAAAAATCACATGTAGATCCCACATGTAGCCTATATGGGGGAAAACCATATGTAGATCCCCACATGTAGCCTATATGGGGAAAAAACCACATGTAGATCCCACATGTAGCCTATATGGGGGAAAAACCACATGTAGATCCCCACATCCACGTACAAAAAGACAAATAACGGGCTTGGATCAACTGTGATGATGATGGCGTTCCTAATGGAAAAGCACCTCTGTGTTATTAGAGCGCAATGCCACCAGATATAATTACTTAGCTAACAAGAACTGGATCTGATCACATGTGGGGGCACAAGTTCACATATAGTAGCACAATAAAGACATGTGGGAGAAGATATATTTTATTAGCCATGATTTGAACCTTCAATTTGATTGACTGATGGATGGATGGATTCATTAGTGTGGAAATTTAGAACGGCCTGTTAATGTACTACAAGTTAACGACTCGTACCACAAATTAAGATACTTGCCATGTTTTACATGTGGTTCCACATGTTACAAAGTCAAATATAGATGTGGGGATCCACATATATGAACCTAATTAACCAAAACAAAAAAACATACACTCACCAATAACCCTATCTTAACCTAACCCTAACCCTAACCCGACACTAACCCTACCTTAATCTAACCCTAACCCTAACCCTTGATACAAAAATCTCGTAATTTAATTTTTTTACTTTCACAAAACTTATTATGGTAACAAATTTATAGTGGTTAGTTACGAGAGAATAAATGGAAATTAATAAAAATAATAAACAATTTATGGGCATATTAATGTCACCTTGCACACTTCAGGAGACAGTTCTCGCAAAGAGTGAAGAGAAATTTGTAGAAAACCCAAAATTTCAAACGCCCTAAACTGTTATTCACAAGAACGGGTTAAGTAACCTTAACCTGTTATTTATAAGAACGGGTTAAGTAAGTAGATTTTGGCAGTATAATTTGAAAACTTGTATAGGGTCCTGGCAATAACTCTCTACCTAACCCGTTCTTGTGAAGGACGGGTTAAGGAACTTAACCCGTTATTCCCAAGAACGGTTTAAAGACAACGATATTGGCAGTACTTTGGTCTGTAGGAATTAAATGACTGTCAATATCGCTCTACTTAAGACGTTGTCGTGAAGAACGTGTTAAGTTCACTTAACCCGTTGTTCATAGTGACGGGTTAAAAAGATCCATATTAGCAGAACTTTACCAAGACATGGTCTGTAGGCTTCCAAAGGACTGTCAATATCTCTCTACGTAATCCGTCCTTACTGATAACGGGTTAAGCTAATTAACCCGTTATCGTCAATAATGGGTTAAGTATAGATATTTGTGCAACACTTTTGTTTGTTTTGGGTGGTGTACATTTTTCCTGATACAGAAATGACTTCATCAAATGTTGTTCACAAATTCACAAATGAAGGCACATCAAAGTAAATAATACAACAGATATCTTCACAAGAAAGTTGAAGGCGTACAAATGTCCAATAATGACCAACCACTTAATTACTTGAAATAAATTCAATATCCAAAAATTTACACCAAAATTATACATATCAGGTTGCACATGGCCAAAAGATAATTAATTACAAATGAAGGCGTTCTCGACTTTGGCTTGCACACCATGCCCACAAATTCACCTACAACAGTTTATCAACATAGAAACAAACAATACGTTAGTTACTGCAATAACAAAATCACCAACCAAAAGATACGCTATTACAGAGTATTAGAGATTACCGTCTACGACCACGCCGCTTGCCACTGCTTGGTGTGAATTGATTGGGAGGTTGCCGCTTCCTTTGAGGATTTCGCCGTGTGCCATGTGTCTGGGGAGGTTGCCCGGATTTCAAATCAGGAACGGAGTGCTGTGAATCGGAGATAGGCTATGTGTTTCAAATCAGGCGGACCTGAAAGAGAGTATTCTTCAGGAGGGGCATGCTACTCTTTTGTCGGTACATCCTGAAAGTACTAAGATGTACAAAGACATCAAACAGCATTTCTGGTGGTCAGGTTTGAAGCGGGATGTGGCTGAATTTGTGGCGAAGTGTGAGGTTTGTCAGCAAGTTAAAGCCGAAAATCAGAGACCCGGAGGTCTATTACAACCATTACCTATTCCGAAATGGAAGTGGGATAACATCAGTATGGATTTCATTACGGGATTGCCTAAGAGTCCTAAAGGCAATGATGTGATTTGGGTTATAGTCGATCGACTAACCAAGTTTGCTCACTTTTTGGCGATGAAACTCACTGCTTCGATGGACAAGTTGGCTGAGTTGTATGTTGGTGAGATTGTCCGGCTTCATGGTGTTCCGTCAACTATTGTGTCTGATCGAGATGCGCGGTTTACTTCGCATTTCTGGAGGAGTCTTCAGACAGCTTTAGGGACCAAGACAAAGTTCAGCACTGCTTTTCATCTGCAAACCGATGGGCAGACCGAGAGAGTCAACCGTATTCTTGAGGATATGCTTCGGTGTTGTATACTAGACTTTAGAGGCAGTTGGGAAAGGCATTTACCTTTGATAGAGTTTGCCTACAACAACAGTTTTCAGGCTAGCATCGGGATGGCGCCGTACGAAGCTTTGTATGGCAGGAAGTGCAGGACTCCTGTTTGTTGGTTTGAAGTTGGGGAGCATCAGTTGTTTGGTCCTGAGCTTGTACAGCAAACTTCGGAGAAGATTGTTCTGATCAGGAAAAGGTTGGTAGAAGCTCAGAGCAGGCAGAAAAGCTATGCAGACAACCGGAGAAGGGACCTTGAGTTTGAGGTTGGTGACTTCGTCTTTCTGAAGGTATCACCCAGTAAAGGTGTGGTTCGATTTGGCAAAGGCGGGAAGTTAGCCCCGAGGTTTATAGGCCCGTATAAGATATTGAAAAGGATCGGGGAAACTGCTTACCGTCTTGAATTACCGGAAGAGTTGTCTCAGGTGCACAATGTCTTTCATGTGTCTATGCTGAGAGGTTATATTCCAGATCCGAGTCATCATTTGCCTGAAGTGCCGGAAGGTTTACAGTTGGATCTGAATTACATCGAGTCTCCTGTCGAGATTGTTGACCGTAGGGAGAAAGTCTTGAGGAATAAGACGATACCGATGGTCAAGGTAGTATGGAGAAACCATTTGGTTGAAGAGGCTACTTGGGAGTCTGAAGAGAGGATGTTGAAGGACTATCCTGAGCTTTTTGCTTGATTGTATCTTTGTATCTTTTGTTCTTGTTGTTGTGTTGTATTTTTGTTTCTCTCACTCTTGACTGTAGTTCCGGGGACGGAACTATTCTAAGGAGGGAGTGTTGTAATGCTCTGATTTTTCATTTAATGAAAAATTATTTATTTTGTACGTAGTGTACACGTGCAATATTTTGGTTAATATTTTCATCATGATGAGTAAAGATATTTTTAATATGAGCTTTAATTATTTTATACAAAAGCCTTATTTTAATTAGATAAAAAGCCTTTTTCTTTAAGCCCAAAATGTAATTTATTTATTTTATTTTAAAATAACTATTTTGACCCATAAACTAAAGCCCATGAGTCAATTTATTTTAAAATACAACTTGTCATGTAGAATAGAATTTAAAAAGTATATTTTATTTTCAAAAAAAAATAAGATGTACAATTTCGGGCCTAGTTGCATGCACGTACACGTGCACTACGCATTCTTTCTTGTAGGCCGGTTGTAACTTTTGGAGGGAAACTCAAATTTTGAGTGGAGTCATGGAGTGATGGTTATTGGATCATGGGTAGTTTGTGTAACTCCTCATTAAATCTCCACCATTTGTTCCTAACTCCTACTTCAATCCTAGCCATCTATTTCCCTTGATTTTTAGTATAAATACCCCCTCCCATGGCTAGTATTCTTGTGCAAATAAACTCTTCCAAACCTATAGTCTAAATTGCATTATCTAGTAGTATTTTTGTGAGTTAAAAGATTGAGTTGTGTGAGAGTTGGGCTTGCAACAAGAAGAAGGAGAGGCCGGCTATTCAAGGAGGGAGCTTTCGGTTTTTTGGGTGTGTGCTTGGAGGTTCGTGTGCGCGCGTCTAGGAGGAGGTGCACTCGTGTTGCAAAGGATTTTAGTTGCTAATTGTGCTTTTCTCTTCATATAAGGTGGGTAAATTTCCATATTTCTAATTAGGAATACATGCTAGATGTGAATTGAAAGAATGATGCATGAAAAATATCAATAAGAGTACACTCTTCATTGGAAAATTGACCTATGAATTGATTGGAATGTGGGTGTGCAATTGTATGTGATTTGATTAGTAAAAATCTAAGTTGGTATGGATTAATTATAACTATGGATTGTTAAAGAAAGTCTCATTATTCTACATCACAAATTATGTACACAAAGTTAGTAGATCGGCAATGCTACTTTATGTGATTAAATGGATATTGTGTTATATTGAAATGAATGAATTGAGACATAGATTAGTATATTTGGTAAAAGGTTAAAAATAGAGAATTAATGTGTAGTTGGCTAATAAAGAGATTAGTGGCATTAATCGTTGAAAAATGTCGAAAAGGAATTTTCTGGTAAGTCGACTTAGGACCTTGTAAGTCGACTTATGTCCTCATTTAAGTCGATTTATGCTTTTATAAGTCAACTTCTTGCTTAACTTATTTTCTTAAAATCATGGATGTTTCCTCCTGGACAGTCGACTTACTACAGTATAAGTCGACTGGTACTGATGAATTTTTATAAACTTGAATGTTCTATTCTTCTAAAAATATATGGGACTTTATAAAAATAATTTGGGAATTATTGCATGAAATAAAATGTGATTTGAGAATAAAATGTGTAATTAGAACTATGATCTGATATGTGTATTTTTGGGAAAATTATACCTTGCAAAAAGAACTGGAAATGAAGAAGATTAATATAGTAAAGATTGAAGTGATATTATGTGATAAATGTATGAAAAATATGAATTGTGAATATTCGTTAGTATTTCTCATTTTGAGAATAATGTGACAACTATGAAATGTAAATTATTCTCGTTGGAGAATAGTGCGACAAATTATGATGTGTGAATAGAATGAAGGAATGATTCCTTAATTTGAGATTTTAACCTGTTCAGTCGACCGAATGTGTGTAACAGTCGACTGTATTGAACTTGAGAAATTACATAATTGCACTCTGCAGAACAGCCGACTGTGTTGAACGACAGTCGACTGCCCTGTAAATGATAATTGAGATTTTGAACGCTGCGGAACAGCCGACTGACCATATGCAGCAGTCGACTCTTCCGAGCGATTATTGAAGAACGTTATTTGACTGAACAAGTCGACTGGATGAGCTCCAAGCCGACTGTTCAGAGTACTTTTGGTATATCAGAAATTCTATGTTTTGTTTATAATAAAGGTTATGAATCTTATGTTGATTATTGGTTATGACAGTAAATTCGATTTGTCTTTGCGTGAATTTACATGAAGTGAATCATTTATTAGAACTTGTCAAAGTTGTATGAATGTGAAAGCTATGAACATGAAAAAGAAATTTATTATGATTATGAAAAATGAACTTATGATCTGGTAACGCTCAATGTTGGAAATTGTGAATAGGAATTGAAACAAAAGAGTAGCTAAGTCTCCCCTGGCATTTGGAAAGAAATGAAATGAATATTGAAAAGAAAGACCAAGGTTGGTCATGTTGAAATGAATGAATAAGTCCGGTTTAGTGGAGAGGCTAACTCTAGAGCTTTGATTTTGTTCATGATTCTAATAAAAACTAAGGATTAGTACATAGTGGAGATGTGATGAAAGTAGGTGAAAAACACGAGCGAAGGCCATCGGATTGGCGGCTGAGAGTATTTCACAGGTTCTTCACGATGCGTCGTGACATGACGTGGATACTGCTCCAGGGTACCGTCCCGGCAGTGACATTTGTGGGATGTTTGGTGACTGCATGAGGATCGTGTGCCATGAAGGAGGCTGAAATTGCCACAGGTTCTTCACGATGAGTCGTGACATGACGTGGGATTCCCCTCCAGGTTTTCTGTACACGTGCTTGCACTCATAGATCATCTAGGATACCTACCGTAGTTACAGTAGTAGATTAAGTCATGGCGAGGGATTGAACCCTACAAAGATGAAGAACGATTAAGAGGCTTGCCCTCGGACCTATGTAGTATGGGATGCATAGAATCCGAACAAGTGTGCATTAGTGTCATGTATAATAAATAATTGCATTAAGGACTAAGTGCACAATCACAACACGACATCAATAGGGTAGTCCTTTTAGTTTGAAATGTGACAGTTTGTGTTTGCTAAATATGGAAAATAAGTTATACTATTTCCGGCATAGAGAGGATGGCCGTGTATAATGATCGTCGGTTGAATAAACTGACGTACCCACAGTCTTACATGCAGGTAAATGGCTTGATAAAGATTAAAGAGGAACAAATGCTTAAAGATTACTCAATGTTGCTGTATATTTGTTTCATTGTTGTAAAATTTTACTTCCGCTGTGTAATGTAAAGTGTAATATTGATGTAAACTCTGATGTAAAGTGAAAAGTTTAAATTTCCTTGTAAAATTGTACTAAAAGAAGCGGAAAAATCCTGTAGAACATCTCGAATTCAGTATATTTGGGATTCGGGGCGTTACACCTACTCCATCACCCTCACACCCTGTCAGTCCACCACCTCTTCGTTAGTCTACCCGTTCCACTTCCGGTATTCTTTCGGTACGTTATACACCTGATGCCACTGGTCCTTCTGACCTGTTTGGTTTTGCCACCCTAACTTCCTACTCACCACAGTTTCATGCATATCTCACTGCTATACACTCTACACGTGAGCCCTAAACTTATCAAGATGCAATTCAATATCCTGAATGGAGGAAAGTTATTGCAGAGGAATTCAGTGCATTTGATCAGGTTGGCACTTGGGATGTTGTTCCTCTACCAGAGGGCGTTCAGCCTATTAGCTGCAAGTGGATCTTCAAGGTCAAATATCAACCTGATGGATCTATTGAGCGGCACAAGGTCCGTCCAGTAGCCCGAGGGTTTACTCAGGAGCATGACATTGACTATGATGAGACCTTTGCTCCCGTTGCACAGATGACTACTGTTTGCACCCTTCTTACTGTTGCAGCCATCCGAATGGCCGTTATACCAGATGGACGTGAAGAATGATTTTCTTCATGGTACCTTATCTGAGGTTGTTTATATGGATCCTCCTCCTGGCCTCCCTACTCCTCCTTATCATGTTTGCCGGCTGCGTCGGGCTATATATGGTTTGAAGCAGGCCCCTCGGGCCTGGTTTGAGTGTTTTCGCCTTGTCTTCACCAAGGCTGGTTTTATTCAGAGTTCTCAGGACCCTTCTATGTTTATGCGGTCATCACCGCAGGGGAGGGTAATTCTACTACACTATGTTGACGATATGATCATTACTAGGGATGACTCTGTGGGCATTACATCCACCCAGAAATACCTTCATCAGCAGTTCCATACGAAAGACCTTGGCAGACTACGTTATTTTCTGGGCCTAGAGATTGCTCATGGATCTCAGGGGATACTCATTTCCCAACAGAATTACACATCAAATATTATCTCCGCCGCATGCCTTTCTGACAGTAGATTAGCTGATACACCTTTAGAGCTTCATGTGAAGCTTCGTCCCACTAATGGCGAGCTCCTTCCTGATCCCACTAGATACAGACAGATTGTTGGACAACTTGTCTACTTATGCATGACCAGACTCGATATTGCTCACGCAATTAGTGTTGTCAGTCAGTTTGTTTCTGCTCCGACATCAATTCACTACGGTGCTCTTCTTCGAATCCTCAGATATCTTCGGGGCACTATCCCTCGCTCATTATTCATGCCTTCTACATCCAAACTAGAGTTCAGTACATATTCTGATTCAGATTGGACAGGTGATCCGACTACCTGTCATGCCCCGCTTCCCAAAAACATGAAATACGAGCTCGTGACAAAGCCCAGCGAATGATTTTAATATCATTCAACATCACAATAAGAACATAACAAGAGATATATATAACCAAGCATGCACGAATAATTTATTAGCAACAGAAACAATTGAAAACACAATAGTAATATCCAAATAGTTTCAGGTCTGGATCAAGTTAAAACTCCGGAACATCAGCCCGTTACAAGTTCTTAAACAGAAAGAATAAATAATTCACGAAAATAAATAAACAAGTTTTTTCTTCACTTGAAGGCTAAAACCTTTACTCACCAATTCCAGCAGGTAGCTCGTCACCAAAGTCTGCTTAATAAATATAAAAAAGAAAAAATAGAGAAAACAAGAGAAAATGCCCTTAGTTAGGGCCATAAATAGTAAAAACGAGTACAAGTAATGTGGAACAAGAATTGGAATCAAGAATGTAACAGGGATACAACAAGTAGTGGAAATCCAAGAACTAGCTAACAAGGACGACAACTCAAGTGAACAGGCTGGATAACAACTACTAATGGTGAAGAAAGTGACAAGTGAACCTGTAGGGATATCTAACCTCAAGTGACAAGTCTCAAGTCTAGTGTTAAGTAACAAGTATCAAGTTTAGTGTCAAGTATCAAGTCTCAAGTCAAGTGTCAAATTTTATATTCAAGTGCCAAGTCTCAAGTAACATGTTATCAAGTATCAAGTAACATGTATCAAGTTCAAGTTTCATGTTTCATGCCTCACGTATCATGTTTCATGTATCATATCATCAAGTATTAAGTAAACATGTATCGAGTTCAAGTTTCATGTTCAAGTCTGGTGGTGATTACTATCTAGGTAGCACTTCATGCATCCATTCTTTTACTACATGGTTGTTACAATCAATATAATTTCATTTAGACCTAGTAATGGAGTCTATAGGATTGCGTACTCAGGTATCAAGTATCAGGTATCAAGTATCAAGTATCAAGAAGGCACGGTTCATGAATACGAATTTAAATAACAGGTTCATGAAGCGAGTTTGTGAATACTAATAGGTTCAAGGACCACACAGTGGGTCCATGAATACAACGGGTTCATAAGCCAAGTAACTGACTCCATGAATACAACAAGGTGCAACAGGTTCATAAACCGAGTACTGGGAAACACGTGCCCCCTTCCGAGAACACTTACCTATATTGTCCACTATTATGGTCTTTCCCTTAAACCCCGGCTTGTTACTTTTATTAATTCTTATCAAGCAAGCATGCAAGTGTGCGAAACAAGTCAAGAAATCATAAATATGGACATGGGACAAGTTTAAAATAATTATACGGAATATTCGAGGGTCGACAAGAACAAAAGTAACACGAACAACAGAAATCTCAAATCTGGATAGCACGATGTTGCTGTACCAAAAGTGTGATTCCCGTTGCTACGAGATAGCAAAAGTGGATCCGTCAGGAGATCTAAAAACTAGACTCCTGCCCGATTCCAACGCATATAATTAAGGCACGAGAAGGTTGTAGTAAAAGGTGTCAAAACAGCGAACTACACAGCTAATGTGTTCATGCAGAATTTGTATATTTGAATTCATACAAGTGAAACAGTGTTGAAATAATATTAATTAATTCTAAGAAAATTTGGAAAGGTTCTATAGGGTGTCCATCAACAGCATATAAAATTTCAAGTCAAACTCTTACTGTTAACATGGTTAAATTAATTCGCAAACTACAGATATGTAGCAGTTTTGTGATTCTGTGTCTACCGACACAGCTGCAGTAAAACTGCAATAACTTCTAGACCCTAACTCGGAATTCAAAAATTCCGGAGCCTATCGATATCTAGACAGCTAGAGCTACATTTACTATTCAGGGCTTGGGTTCAGATTCCGATGTTAAAGGGTTCAAAACAGCATAATAAGATTCAGGACGACAACAAGTGGAAATGTCTTACGTGTATAGGTTACATGAAAATTGGTTATTAGGCGTCTAGGTTAATATGTGATACAAATACAGGTTAATGGTTATCAAAACAGCAAGTAATTTTATTTCTCGACTATAGTGGGTGCGAGTTCATCACATGCAAGACACAACACATATATACAAATCTAGGGGTCCTTAATTTCATGTATTTATGTGTTCAGGGAATAAAATGAGTTCAAGTAGTTGTAATATAGTACAATGAAATTATTGTCTCTTAAGATTATGAAATTGATGGAGATTAACATTTGATCAACAACGAAAAGTCAAGGAGGAGTCACAATTTCTAACTATTTGCAGTATTTTCAAATGGACGCTTGTACTAGAACAAAAATATGTACAAGAGGAATACTTGCCTCGATTGAAGACGATTAGATCCGCTAATTAAGGAAAACGAGATCGAAAAATCTTGGACAAAATCACCCAAAAGCACGTACGAAGCACGCACCAGATCCTGTCCGAACAGCGAACAAAGGTTCGGGATCTGCCGCGCCAAAACACGGGACAGCGGACGCAGCCAATAGGATTCTTTCCTCACACCAGATCTGGACCGAACAGGGGACATCGATAGTGGATTCGTTGTGGCAGAACAGGAAATAGCGAACCGAACCAATCGACGGCCATCTTTTTCCTCACGATGGCACCGCGCGGGAGAGAGAACGGGGCTACGGCGCAGGCTGGCGATGGCTTCGATGGTGACGAGGTGGGGCTCTCGACGCTGGAGGCAGCGCGACTGTGGCGGGAGGTGACTATGGCAGCGATCCTCTGTTTCGGGTTCGGAAATAGGGGAGGAGTTGGGAATGGGTTCTGCAGTGTTAGCGGCGACGATGGTGGTGAGGTATTGGGGTAGGCGAATGGAGAAGACGACGAGCGGCATAATGACGGGGGGTTGAGGCGATGGGGGTGGTGACAGGCGATGGTAATGGCGGGATGAAGACGACGGTGGGTTTTCGGAGTTGGGTAATGGCGTATGGGTGATGGCAGTGGTGGTTCAGTGTGGTTGACGAGGAGCGGGGGTCGAAGGCGATGGTGAGGGAGATGGTGATCGAAGTGGGTTTTGGTCGTGGACGAAGGGAGAGGGAGACGGTGCGATGGAGATGGAGAAAAGTACGGAGGAAGAAGGAGAAGGGTAGCGGTGGGGTGTTTTGGGTTAATACAGCAAGAGGGGTAGGGGTTAGGGTTAGGGGTGTTCAGGTTTATATAGTTAGGGTTTGGGTTTATGGGTTTAGGGTATCCGTTATGAGAGGGACCCAACTAGAGAATTAGTCAAAATGTATTAAAATGGAAAATAAAGAGATGAATGACATAGAAGAGCTCATTCTTCATGAAGAACGACACAAAGAGCATACACAATTGAATTAGACATAGGTCCCAAAAATTGAGTCGAAAACAAATTAATGGTTTTATTCGAATGGAAACAAGATACGGGATCTCAAATAGATAAAAGAGTACAATGGGGCAAAATACAGTATAAAAATACAAATCGGAAAATAGGAGTTACACTACCAGAAGATCTACCACAGGTTTCTATCTATTTTTGGTGATTCGCTGATTTCATGGCGGAGCAAGAAACAGGTAGTTATTGCATGTTCTTCCACCGAGGCTGAGTACAGGGCAATGGCAGCTACTACTAGAGAGATTGTTCATGTTCGTTGGCTGTTATCAGATATGGGTGTCACTCTTACAGGAGCTACTTCACTTTATTGTGATAACCAAAGTACATTGCACATTGCAAGCAACCCGTTCTTTCATGAGCGAACGAAGCATATTAAGATTGATTGTCATTATGTTCATGAGCATTTTGAGGCAGGGACCATCTCTCTCCATTATGTTACCTCTTCCCAGCAGACTGCAGACTTCTTCACCAAATTCCATACTATTCAGAGATTCCGACACGTAGTAGGCAAACTCACATTGTTTGACCCATCGTGAGTTTGAGAGGGGGTCTTAGATATTATAGTACCACATTGGGTAGTTGGCTAGTTTTGTTTTTGGTTCCTCCTATATATAAGAGATATTGTACTCAGTTATTTCTCAATTCAATATTCAGTATTGTCTTCATTTCTCTCTGATTTATCTTAACAAATTCCAACATGACCAAATCCCACAGAATATGAGTTGTCACGTCCTTCTAGTTTGATACACACTCTTGTTGATAATAAAAACATTATTCAATCATTCGATCATACTATTGTTAACAATGAGTTAGAAAATGTAGAAGATGAAGAAGAGTTTGGCAGATGTAGAAGACGATGATGATGAAAAAGATGTGCATCTAGATGATAACGTTAATGACGTTGAAAACTTTCAACATGATGTCCAACATGTGGTCCCCCTGACACAATTCCTGAGTGCCACTGTACCTGAGTTTGAATCGGTTGACTGGGTTAATAATGCGAGGGTAAATCACTTTGGTCAAGAGTCATGTAGCTCATCCGATGCATGTGAATTGTACATTGGGCAAAAATTTTCAACCAAAGATAATGTGCAACATGCGGTGAAGACGTTCTCCATAAAGGAACATCGATAATTCATCATAGTGAAATCGACCAAAAGTGTATCATCCGTGAAATATAAATTGGCATCAAAGGTCTGTACAAAGGAGAGGGAAGCTAATCCTGAAGAGGTAGATAAGGCATATTTTATGTGGAGATTTCTTGCAATCATTCCAAACGGGTAGACATAGTTCACGATGAAGAAATTGCAAGGGCCACATACATGTCTCAATTCCACATTGAATCAAGACAATAGTAAAGTTGCTTCTAAGCTAGTTTCAAATTTGATTTTGAATGTTGTGAAAGCGCAATTAGGAATAACACCGAAGGCAATTGTTGAGATTGTCGTGCTTCATTGCAATTATAAGATTTTTTACAAGAAGGCTTGGCGAGCAAACCAGAAAGCTATTGAGAAATTATTCGGAGAGTTTGAGGAAACATATACTGTAACACCCCAAATTTCAAATAAGACCGAATTAGAAGTTCCACAGGATCTTTACACTTCTCTTCGGACAATTTTACAAGGAATTAATTTTTTTTATTACAACAGAGTTTACATCAATGCAGCGGAATTATAAATTACAATATTTATACATGAATTGAATAATAACTTGAACATTTCTTTAAGTATCAATCAATCTTTAGTCTTGTCATTCACTTTATCTTGCATAGAAACTGTGGATATGTCAGTTGCATACAACTGACGCTAGGATATAATACATCAATTTTTCTTACTTAGAAAACATACACTTTCACAAACAAAACTAAGGGGGACTATCCTATTGATGTCGTGTGTGATTGTGCACTTAGTCCTTAATGCAGTTATTAAAGTTTACATGACACTAATGCGCACTTATTCGGATTCTATGTATCCCATACTACATAGGTCCGAGGGCAACCCCTTAATCGTTCTTCATCTTGTAGGGTTCAATCCCTCACTATGACTTAAACTACTAAGGTAACTATGGTAAGTATCCTAGGTGTTCTATGAATTACGAGCCCATGTCCTGGCATCCTGGAGAGAACCCCACGCACTGACACATGACTCATCATGCAGACATCATGTGGTTAATTCACCTCCGCCATGGACCATGGAACCACCCGTAGTCACCAAAACACCCCACAAGCGTCGCCACCGGGACGGTATCCTGAAGTAGTATCCACGCCCTAATCATGACGCATCATGAGGATATCCTGTGAACACTCTCACACCGCCAATCCAATGGCCCTCATACCCATGTTATTCTCTTACTTTTATCACATCTCCACTATATAACAAAATCCTTAGGTAACTGAATCATGAATAAAAAATCAACACTCTAGAATTTAGCGTTACCCCACATCGGTCTTAAAAATATCAATCATTATCCGCGACCCAAACTTGGTCACAATTTATCACATTTCTCTTTTCAAAACTTTCACTTTTGCCGATGTGAGGACTTAGCTAAAATTCTAGTCTAAATTCTCTTTTCATGTTCATTATACTTGTTCACAAATTTCACAATTCATCATGTTTCTTTTTAATCAATTTTTCCATGCACAACTTGCATGTTCTTAGACAATTTCATAATAAATCCTACTCAATAATTTATAAGTCAAAATCTCATGTTTGAGTTCTTCACAATTTCCTATGTTCAATAAAAATATTCTCATCTTTAATTTCACAAGAAATATATTTTAAAGAAATTTTGTTTAATCATTTTCCCCAAATTTTGCATCTAACCTCTTTATAATAATCCAAAATGTTCCATAAAGTCTAAATATTTTTATGATATTTCTAATAATTTTTCTCTATTTTTAAAACTCTTAAAAACTCAAAAATATAATTTTTATCCAAAAAAATAAAAAAAAATAAAAGTTGGCTGAAGCCAGGAATCGAACCGAAGTACAACAGGCCGCCCAGCTACAGTAACGCCTTTAGAGCGCCACCGAAGACCTAAACGTCCATAGCGACTTGCTGTCTAAAAGGGGACTCTAATTATACTTAAGTCTCAGTGCTCGGGTTTTGAGAAAAATTAGATTTTCGAAAAAAGAATGTTTCTGCCGAGACTCGAACCCAAGACCTCAGGCTCCGCTCGCTACAGTAACAGTTTTAAAATGCACCCGATGACCAGTAGGTCCAAATGACTCACCCGTAAGGAGTTTTGATCAAAATGCTTTTGTTCGTGACTGTACTGTTTATAGACTACTTTACAAAACTCGATTTTTCTCATTTGAATAGTTCTTATAAAAGTAAATTTTTCCTGAGTATAATTCCTACAGAAAAACAGTAACTTGCCATTTCATAAATTTCATGGAAATTCATTTTTTAACACAAAACTCTTTCTCCTTTAGTTAGTTTAAACCATAGGTTAAAAATAAACTCATGTTGACATAAAAATATTTATTTCTACAAAAATCTTCTTATTAACAATTTTCCTCATTCTCATTGAGTTCAATCACAATTTTCTTTACTTCATTCCTTATTAAAATATTTAATTGATCAATTCAGTCCTATTTTCCCAACTACACAATTTAAGAGACAACTAGGGCTAAATAAATTCAGTTATCACAATCTTACTTGTATAAAGCACATGAACACATTTTTATCACAATTTCATCTATTTAACATTTCATGCCAATTAAATTAAATTCAATAATTTGTCCATAATCACAATTTCCACATAATGTATCTTTCATTTCATGCATAGACAAGTCTCACAACAATTCATAATTCACCCATTTTAGCATGCAAATAAACTACCAATTCATCATACACATATTCACATACACAATCAATTTATTCTACTATTTTTTTCATGTAGATTATTTTAATGTTTTCTTCTTAATCTCCTTAAACAAAAGTATGGCAATTTCTTTCCTATTCATTTTAGCGTGACCACAAATTCAATCCTAGCATGGTATATAACTAGAAGCTTGAGAAATCACCCACCTTCTTGGAGAAAAAACAAATAGAAAGCTCCTAGAAATCAGAACACACGAACGGATCCTTCTCCTCCTAGATTGTGCCACCAAAAGCCTCCTCCTCCTTTTGCTAGATGGAACCCGAGCTCTCTCCTTGCTCCTTGATGTAGGCCGGCCTCCAACAGGGATGAACACACACACAATTCTCTCTATATTTTTACTCACCAAAAACTCTCAATCTTTCTCACAATTAATTCTTTTCTTTCTTTCTTTCTTTACCAATTTTCTAATACACTACATGAAGAGAATGAGGGGGGTATTTATACTTTTTTGAAAGCAAAATAGATGGCCAAGATTGATCTGAATGGTTATAGATTAGGGGCTAGGATGTATTAGGGAGTTGTAGAAACCACCCATGAACACAAACCACCTCATCCACTACTCCACCACTCCCATGCTCTCTTGCTCCATTTGGCCAACCACTCAAGCACCAAGGGCACGTGCCAGTGCAATGCACGTGTCACAAGTAGCACCCCTAGTTACTAGTTGTACTTAATTAATTAATTAATTGTCTAAAAAACTAGTTTACACTACAAGTCATGTTAATTAAAAGGGAATTAAACTAGTAGGCTCAAATTAGTGGGCTTTAGAACTCATGGGCTTCTAATTAAAATAATTAATTAATTAGTGTGGGCTTAAGAATAAACAATTAGGCCTAGAATTTAAGTAGGCTTTTAAAATAAAAAGAGAAGGATTAAAATATTTGTTCATGTTATGAAAATAAATAATATTCTAGGGAAAAATGCACATGAAATTGTACGTGCACAACACGTAAAAATCAACAAACTCTTATTTATATATATCTTAAGCTAATAGGCCTACCCCATCTCTTCTTTCTCTATTTTGAAATAGAGAAAAGAGAGCAAAAGTAGAAATTGACACGTGCAACCAGCACCAATTGTCAAAACATAATTAATTTAAAAAACATCAAAAAAAACATTTCCTCTTCCACATCTCTCCCAAAACCCACAAACCCTAACTCTCTCTACCCAAAACCCACCCACATATCCTCACCTGTCCTTCCCTACCGCCGCCCGTCGCCCACCCCGCCCCGATCCCGCCCGTCTCTACCCTCCATTGTCGCCGTCCATCGTCGATCCCACCCCGACCCCGCCCGTCTCCACCTCCCACACCAAAACTCTGTCCCCCATCTCAGTTAAACCAATAACAACAACCCAAACCATACTATCCTGCCCTCCAGGGAAAATAGAAAAAAGGAGATTTTCAGAGAGAGAGACAGCAGGCACCTCAAGCCCTTCTCGGTCACCACGATCCTGTTCCGCCTCGACGCCGGCTACCCTTGCTTCATCGGTATTCGAACACCTCCTTTTTACCGTTCTTCATTTCTTTAAAATCTAATGCTCTTTTATGGATGTTTATGTTTGAGTTCGGGATTGGGTTTGCAATTGTCTACAAGGTACTAATTCCTGTTGGGTCAAATTAAAATATGCCTAGAAGAAAACAATATGAAAATTTAGTGGAGAGAAACCCGTGCGATTAGCAATCAAAGTAGGAGCTCCGGATTAAGTATAAGAATTAAGTTTTTCTTAAGAATACAATCACATGGTTGTTAAAACATCAAAGGGTTCCAGCTTCAAAGCATTTCGGCTGAATGATTATGGTCGGGATATAACTAGGGGAGTTTTAAATCAGGTTGGTAAATTACCATTGACATTATGTGAAAGTTGCACAAGAAATTGGGAGCTTAGGAAATTCATGAAGCACTTTTGCAATCAAATGAATATATATTTCTTAAGTGTATTCTGCCTGTCTATAATACCAAGATTGTTGCAGGATATCAAAAGGATCATGTAATTAAAACCAGCAAACGAAGTAAGAAAGGAATGTGAGATAAATTGTACAAAAAAGATGATCAGGTTCTTAATAAGATGACTGAACATTTCTGCGTATTTATATATATATATCTTAAGCTAATAGGCCTACCCCATCTCTCCTTTCTCTATTTTGAAATTTCTCTATTTTGAAATAGAGAAAAGAGAGCAAAAGTAGCAATTAGTATCATGGTGTGTGGTATGTTATTTACTTTGATAATCTAAAAGTTAGGATCAATTTTAATTTTGTTCTATTTTTTTTCGTTCTCTTTTTTGGAGTATGAAGTAGACTTGATATCTTTAATGTAATTAGGGTTAATCCTGGATAATTTGATGTACCCTGGGTATGTCATAAGATCTATGCAATAGTGTATTAGCCTTCATAGTGTGTTCAAATTTTTACAGTACATATTGGAATTGCAGTTTGATTATTACTTTCAATAAAGTAAGGTGGATGTACCCCGTATTAAGGATTGACACAGAGTAATAGTTTGTTCAGCTAGCCGAATAATGTCTCACAAATACCCTGTATTAATATGTTGTGTTCAGTGTTCTAAAAATCACCAAGCAATAGTAGGGCTGCCGATGAGGGCCTACCGCCTAGATAATTTCAGAACTCAAAAAAGTCAGAGCTGTTCATAACACGTCCTCCCTCACTTATTTTGATTTATTTATTTTTTATTAGCATTATTATTTTTTATTTCTTTAATTTGCGTGTTCTTTTTTTCAATTTTGGGGATGAGTTTTATGTTTTTTATGAAGCTGAACAACAGAAGGACTCGACCGAACTCAAGAATGTCACTGTTGTTCACGACAGGTACCACCATCTTCTTTCGATTTTTGATTTTTGATTAGCATTATTATGTTTTATTTCTTTTGATTTTTGATTTCTTTTTTCAGTTTTGGGGTGAGTTTTAGGGTTTTGATGAAGTTGAACAACGAGACGGTCTCGATCGAACTCAAGAACGTCACTTCTGTTCACGGAAGGTATCTCTCTCTTCTTTAGATTTTTTGATTTTTTATAAGCATTATTATGTTTTATTTCTTTATTTTTCGTGTTCTTTTTCCAGTTTTGAGTTGAGCTTTAGGGTTTTGATAAAGTTGAACAACGAGAAGGTCTTGATCGAACTCAACAATGCCACTGTTGTTCACTGCAAGTACCTCCCTATATTATTTGATTTCTTGACTTTTAATAGTATTATTATGGTTTATTCTTTTTAATTTTCGTGTTTTTTCCCCCAATTTTAGGGATGGGCTTGAGGTTTTTGATGAAGCTGAACGATAAGATGGTTTCGGTAACACTCAAGGTATCTCTTTCTCTTCTTTAGATTTTTTGATTTTTAATTAGCATTATTATATTTTATTTCTTTAATTTTCGTGTTCTTTTATACATTTTTGGGATGAGTTTTAAGGTTTTGATGAAGTTGAACGGCGAGACGGTCTCGATCGAACTCAACAACGCCACTGTTCTGCACTGTTGTTCTTGAATTTTAATATTATTATTATGTTTTATTTCTTTAACTTTCGTGTTCCTTTATCAGTTTTGGGGATGGGCTTGAGGTTTTTGATGAAGCAGAACGATAAGATGGTTTCGGTCGAACTCAGAGAACGTCACTACTACCCACAACACTACCATAGGTACCTTATCACCCTTTTTTCTCTTTAATTTAAGATTTTGTAGTTAACATTCTTTGTTAGAATTTGTAGATAGTCAATAACTTATGAGTCTGTCAAATTTATTTTAGTTTGTGCAATTTGCACAGGGTAATACTAGTTTAATTATAATTAAAAGTTCAGGATGTTACATATACGAAGTTTCTTGCTCTTTTATCATCACTACAAGCATCAAATCCAGACACTTATGTCCATTGGGATAAGGTTATGTCCGGTCCCAGCGAGGAAACATTCAAGACAATATTTTTGGCATTTGGGGCTTCGATTGAAGGATTTAAGTCTTGTAGATCGGTTATTAGTATTGATGGAACTCATTTATATGGAAAATTCGAGGGTGGTTTATTGATAGCCATTTCACCCAACACAAATGATCAACTATTTCCATTTTCTTTTTGCAATAGTAGATGGAGAGAGCATAGAAAGTTGAACTTGGAACATGAGTTGTATTTGATACTTTGTCACTGATCACCAAGGGTTATGTATTATTTATGATCGTCATGTGGGTATCATGTCGTGCATGGACCTGGAAAACATATCATGGAATGAGACACATGCTTATTGTAACCCATGTTTCCATTAATACGTATGTTTCAAGTATTTTCCGTATTTTATATCCTTAGTATCTTGTAATTATTCTTTCTTAATTGATTATATTATTCAAACTACTTTTATGAAGCCCAATATTCAATTATTCAATTGTTTTAATATTTAATTTGAAGCTCAAGCCCAATTGTTTATTATAAGCCCAATACCATAATTGATTTATTTAAATATTTTGAAGCCCAACCCAGCCAACATTACTATTATTATTTTTTTATTTTATCTTGAGCCCATCTATTAAAGCTCATTCTACTATTGGATCTCCTTGGGATACCCATTATTAAAATCCACTAACCTAATACCCAGATATTTGTATAGATTAATCCTGTATACTTACCCGTATACAATTTCTTCACACCCCCCCCCCCCACTCTTCACATTTCCCGTACCTACACGTTCCCCCACCACCTCGTAACTACCCCCACTCTCTCACCCCATTCCCCTCTCTCTCCCCCTTCTGTTTAAAACAGAGCACTCCCCGTTCTCTCCATCTCTCCCCACTCTCATTTTCTTTCTCCTCTTGTTCCCAACCGAAACTAAGAGAACCCCAATAACTCCACCTTCTCCCTCACGCACCTGCCACTGCTTCATCGTCGTCCACCTCCTCGCATCGCCTTCTCCGCTCGCATCACCACTCCAACGCGGCCTCGACCAAGCCCCACATTGCCCCGCCTCATCTTTAACCTCCAGCCTCGACATCGCTCCACTCCCGCTCGAGCACCACAAGTTCTTCGCTCGCCGTTGCAGAACTCAACGCTCTTCCTCGAGTATCTCGCTCGAGCCTCCGTCGCCGTCGCTTCCCGACCGCATCACACAACGCTCGCCTTGCCTCCTCCAGAGCTCGCCACCGTCATTGCACCAGCCTCGCCACTCCTCCACGACCCTTCAACTGCTCCTCATCAACTCTGAGAACCCATCGAAGCTCTGCCTTCACTCGAGAACCTCATCGCCGTCATTTCCAACCTTGTTCCTCATCTCCGCTCTGCAACCCTCAGCACTCGACAACCAATCGACGCTACTCTTCCCGCCCTTCCTCATCGTCGCGTCTCTGATCTTCTGCACCCTCACCTCCAGCCATTGCCGAACCCCAGTTCGCTCGTCGCCACCCGAGCACCGTCCAGTCATCATCGTGCCGCCCTTAGTCGTTGCCGTCGCTGGCTCTCGCCGCAGCCGCAGTCGCTCGCCACTCACTTTTCCACTGCCTCTCTTTCTCCCTCCCTCTATCACATTTGGGAAGAAGGAGAACAGGGTTGTTGTTTGGCTGTTGTGGGTAGGGGATTGTATTGGAGAGCTGCTATTTTGGAGAAGGGATCGGATTATATTATTGTTTGGTGTTTGTGTGGAGATCCAATCGTGAAGAGGAGTTTGGTGTTTGTTGTTTTGGAGAAGGAGTTGCTGGCTCTTGTTGTGTTGCTTCCTCTTTGTGCACGTATCTTGCATGTGCTTTGCTACCCGGGATTTTGATCCCGTTATTCTCGTATTTGGTATCATCGTCGTCGGTTAACAGGCTAGTATCCCCTGTACAAATCGTTTGTTCTCGTACAAGCTTTCTTTGAAAAATACCGCAAGTATATTCTTTGACTCTAATTCGTAATTATTGGTCGAATTGAAAACTGTTGCTATGCATAATCCATTGATTTCGTATTCGTACATGATCACGAACACTTTGTTGCCATATGCATTCCATGAACATGATTGATACACACATATGTACTCTTAGAATTATACATGATTATGTGCATGACTGTTTTACCCATGATGGTAGTTTAAATACTATTATGATATCTTGTTATTTTTGATTAAGTTTTACATATGTTATTGATCACATCGTGGTTACAACATGTTTTATAAACCCTGAAATGCTCCTGACCCAGTAAATGACATTAAAACTGCATGTTTTTGCATCTCATGAGTTAGAAAATGTTCCATGCATAATTCCTTGATATTTCCTGAACATATCTTGACAACGTTCTTGTTGCATCATGTTCATGTTTGATTAAAATTAATGAAAAAAGTAACCAGCCGGGGTATAAGGGAAAAGATTTAGTAGTGGGTAATATAGAAGAGCGTACTCGGACGGAAGCTCGTGGTTTTCCGATGCAAGTTGCAAATTACAAGTTACAAGTTTGCGAATTACAAGTTTACATGTTCACGTTAGAAGTTTACAGTCTACATGTTCCAAATTGCACATATCTCGATATAAGATACAACTGATATGTTTTTCCGAGTACGTGACCTATAGAATCCACACTAGTCTAAACGTTCACTTGATTGCGTATATTAAACATGTGATATGGGACGCATGATTGCTGCACTAGTTAGGTTAATAAAAGACATGAGATTAACATGTACACTTGCATGATCCAATTATATGTACATGTTCATGTTGACTTATTTACTTGTTTACATGCATGCCACTTATTCCATGATGTCTTGTTCATGATCCTGTTTACATGTTGTATTTGTCCTATTACATGATTTTTGACTCTACGATATTTTCCATGCTTCTTATTTCGTTTTATACTTGTTCCCGTAGCTTGCACCACTTGCGGCCCGTGACTTGCATTAACGAGTATCTTCTTGCTTCTTCTTTTTGTAATAATGTACTTGCAGGTCCAGATGGAGAGTTACCAGAAGGTGTTGCTGATCAAGTATTTTAGTCCTGTTAATTTTCATGTTACTTTAGTTCATGTTTTCTTCATGTACTCTTTATTGTAATCCGGGCATGTTTGACCCGTAACTACTGTTTATTCCCAGCTGTTGGTTATGTTATGGACTATGTCATATACTTTTATTATCCTATTGTGATTTTACATGCCTACGTGGTTTTGTTGTTATCTTGTTGTTGAGTTACCTGTACAGCTTATGAATGGTGTATTCGTATCATTCGCTAGGCCTCAGTCATGGACTCGTATTCCCGTATTTTGGGAAGCGAGGAGTGACACTTATCATTGTTATTGTATACGACATTATGCTACCAATATTTTTTAGAAAATTTGGTAACAAGGTTTTGAGGATAAGATGAAGGTGGTTACATGTCCAAATCAGCTGAAAATATTTGAGAAAAAAATGACAAAGATTGAAAAGGTAAAACTAAGGTTGTCAATTGGATTAACGAGAAACCAGTCGAGAAGTGGGAACTTGCTACAGATGGAGGACCTCAATATGGGATGATGACTACGAATTTATCAGAAAATTTTAATTCTATTGTGAAGGGGGTTCGTAGTTTGCCTGTGACGGTAATTGTGGAGATTATATTATATCATCTCAATTCTTACTTTATGAACGTCGTCAATCGAAACAGAAGCTTATAAGCGAAGGGAAGTTTTGGCTCCGCAAGTTCAAGAAATTCTCTATATATGGTGTGGGAGAGCTAATCTTACAATTCTTCGAGTGGACGCCGCATTTTGTTGATACATGGGTTGCAAAGAGGAATAGGTGAGAGTTGGTTCCATCTCTCTACTCAGAACAGGTAGTTGGACCCATGCAGGCACAGTGCTACGAGGAGCTATGTATAACCGTGTAATCCTCTGGTAACTTAATATGTATATAGCATGGAGTGATCCATCGTACAAAGGAATACTCGCAATGATCGTATCTCATCTTCGCTCATTCCAAGCGTCGACATGAGCTTGGTGATGTGTTTCCCAATTATGATCGGGCAACCGCCAACCCCTTTGACCTTGTGCAGGAGAGTGTCATATGATCATGGGGCCTGGATGGTCTACTGGAGTCTGAACTGTAATACCCCAGATTTTTAAATAATTTTTTAAAGATTAATAAATGGATTAAAATGATTTTTGGTGATTAATAAATATTTTTCTGAAATGTATCTTTTTACACGTGCAAATATATTCTTGGGGAGTTCAAAATTAGAAATTATTTTGGGGGAAACCTATTATTTATTAGTAAGTATTATTTGAATTTTCTGGATTTTTCTGATATTTATTTTGACATATTTGCAAATATTACAAAAAGATGGACTTTTGTGCAAAATTACCACTTGGAGAGAAAAATCCAGATTTTTAGATTTTTGGGCTGAGCATGATGGCTATCCAACTCAGAGGTAAAGAGTTTACTTTTCGTTTTAATAAATTTGGTTTATTTTGCAAGTTTTGGTAAAGAAGGATCTTTTTGTAAAATTGCCACTTAGAGGACAAAAAAGTACAAATTTCATTTTCTGAGTTTTACAACAGTGCCAGCCAGATCTAGAGGGTTGGTTTTGTTTTTAAATACAAATTGAATTGGTTTTATCTAATTTCCAAGTATAAGGATCTATATATGTAATGATATATTTAAAAGAGATATTTTGTAAATCTATTCAAAAACCCTAGATACTCTATTTTCGGCCTATTAAAGGTGAGGTGCAGCTATCTCTTTACTGCACAACACAAAAAGATTTTTCTATTATTATTTTCTTGGAGTTTCAAAGCGAGAATCTTGGTTTTCTTGCAAAAAGAGGAATTTTCTTATTTTCTTTATTATCTTCGGTTGATTCTTCAATAAGGTGAGTGACATATGTTTGTTTTCTTATTATTCTAAGCATGTTGTATGTGATGATTTGCCTATTAGAAAGCATGTTAGGGATTGTATGTTGATAAAATGAACAATGGATGGATGGATGAGTTAAAAATTGAATCTTTCTTGAAAACTATGCCTTTGATGATTAAACTTTTACATAGATGACCTAAGATTGTTAAGAACTTAATAGAAATCATGAGTAGGATGTTTTCTTTCATATACTTGCTGATTTGAACATATATGAAGAGTGGTATGATGTGAATTGCATAAAATTTCTTAAAGGTGGACCTTTGCCGTGTATATATATATGTATAGGCTCGGTTTGGATTTTTGATGAATAAGAACTTGATTAAAAACATGTTGTGATTGCTTTTATTCATGGGTAAATTGATGTCTAGGGGTTGTATATGTGTTGATGAGTTACAAGAAGGGATGTTAAATCAAAAGACTATTTTTTGAAGTGAACAAAGGGTTGTTGATTTTCGGGTCTGTGATACACAGCCGAAATTTGAGTTATGTATCAGTCCCTCAGGAATTATCTTTATTTTGGGGTCTTTTCCGCATATGTAGTGTGAAAATTGCAATAAAACCATGCTTTATTTCTCACGGGTGAAGCCCGTATGCAGCCGGCAGCCTATGAGTGGAGATTTAGGGCATGGGTGGGGTCCACCGCTACTAGCTGACAGTTGGGTCATTTTTACTGTGTCAGGGGTAGGGGGAATCTTTGGAGTACGCGCTTTGCCCGTGTCTTCATTCTCTTCTTAAAACCCCAACATTGTAATGAATTAGATATGAATAGAAATTGAGTTTAATCCTTGTATTTTTTGTTTGTTATCTAGTTCTATTGGGTGCTATCAATTGCAGGTATCATGGTTGATACTCGATCGAGGCGTGAACCACCAGGCCCTCCGGTGCCGTAGGGGAGGCCGCAGTTTGGATATGTAACAATGGTATTAGAGCAAGGCGAGGTCGAGTGCTCACCGATCCTTGACTCTGGAGCTCACCTGGGGTCGGATCACCGAGCCAGGGAGCGAGGGACTCCACCTTTGGTGGTGTTGATTCCCACAAGCTCACCGATCATGAAGTAAGGATAGGGCAAGTGGAGCTCTTGATGGGAGATATTCAGACCCAGCTCGCTTGGATGAAGGATCACGACGAGAAGGTGCGAGCGATGATGCAGATGTTGATAGACAGGATCAATGATGATGGGGAGAGAGGGTACTACTGGGTCTATCACTCCCCGCTTTCCAAAAAGAATATGAAATACGGATACGCGACAAAAGCCCAGCGAATGATTTTCATCATCCATAAGCTGTTCAAGAATCTTTACAACATATCACAGTATAATCAGAGTCGGAAGCCAGAAAAGTCAACCACATGCACATACGAACCAAATACCAACAAGAATACTTGAAATAAAATATATTAATCTCAAATAGTCATGATCTGAAATACACAAATAGTCCTAGGTCACATTGCCCAAATACAAGAATAAATCCAAATATGAGATACATTATTGTTCAAAATAAGCAACAAGAATAATAATAACAAAATTCCAGCATCTAGTACATCATGTCACCAATACCGTCTGAAACCTGTCCTCCAAAATCTGCAATTCAACGAATGCAGGAAAGGGAAAAAGAGAAAACACAAGTATCCGTCAATTGCAAGTCGCGTGTCGCAAATAATGTAGGATACAAGCACATAGGAAAACTAACTAGTAACATAATATACTAACAGGTATAGGTAACATGAGTCAAGTGTCAAGTAACAGGTAAGCAGGTAAACATGTATCTAGTAACAGGTAAATCAGGTAAGCATGTAAACATGTAATTAGGTAACAGGATAATCAAGTAACAGGTATACAGGTAACAGGTAATCATGTCAATTCTTGTTATATTACTATCTAGGTAGCACTTCATGCATCCCACCTTACATGATTGCTACAACAAAACAGTTACGTTTTAGATTTCGTAAGGGATCATACAGGGCAGTGTACTCAGGTATTCACAGAATCACATAACTTGGCTGGTAAACTTGGTCGGTAAACTTAGTCGGTAACATGTCATACAGGAAACACAAGTCTCCTTCTGAGTACATGTTGCTGCACTATCCACTACCAGATCTGTCCCAATAAAACCCCGGCTTGATTATTTATTATTATTCTCAAACAGGCATGTATAAGCATGAATCAGTGTCAAACCAACATGGTATAAATAGGTTTAGGTTCGGGGAAACAAACATACAAGCATGGATGATATACATTCACATAAACGAGCAGAATAGTGTATGTTCATAATCAGGACTGCATGACAGATCAGTACTAAAATAGTGAATTCTGTCTCTACAGAAATGCAAATATGGATCCGTCAAAGGATCGGAAAACTAGACATCCACACGAATCCAACGAGCATAATTAAGTCACATACTAGTTCACAACAACACAACTCAAAACTGATTTGAATACAGAATTTAGGTTCAGCCAGAAAATAAGAAAACGACTTCAAGAGTATGAAAACAGCATAAAAACACATCATATAAATCTATGAAAAATCTGGGGTAATCCCCTATATGTCTAATATCAAAATAACAAGTTTCAGATTTTCCAGTAAATATAGATCTGTTATCAAAAATAAGAAAGCATCACGAAAACCCAATTTAGCGAATCTGGAAATCTCAACACTGCTGTACGAAAACTAAGATATCTCGCAACCAGTGAATCAAAATCCAATTTCTCCAAAAGGACATGAAAATAGATAGAATTTACTAATTTTCATATTTCACAAAGAATTTTCATACAGTAAAGGAATTATAGTGAAAACAGGGTTCTTTACTGAACAGCGCGCAAATTACAGCATGAGAAGATTTTAGAAAAGAGCATGAAACACCACATAAAACTTATCTTTAAAATTCATCAAAAATCTGGGTAGTCCCTAATATCATAAAGAAACACTGACCAAAATATTAGATCATGATATTATGTATAGAATAGTTCTTGAAAATAATTTGTTAACAAAATTGACCCAAAACAGAATCTGGAATTGATCGACACGTCTGTACCAAAATATTCATAACTCAGTCATACGAAATCCAAACCAAGTAAAACTAGTGAGGTTTGAAAATAGACAAAATTATCTAGAATTCATCTTTTATTTTGGAATCAAGATTCGGACTGTAACATGGACGAAAACAGCAAACAAAACAGAACACCCAGTAAATACAGATTTCACACCTCTAATCAAGAACAACATAACTTTCACAATATTGATCCAAACACATCCAAACTTGAAATACAACCTACCAAATATCTAAGCATCCTGATTTAGGGTTACCAACATGTCCAAGCCTATTATTTCACATGGACATTCAATCAAACACAATTCATGCAAACATTCACATACATAACTAAAAATCAAGTTTTGGGTAAATCCGAGGTTATCTCCTATTACAATTGGTGTCATAAGTCATCTATGGTCAAATTATCACAATAGAGACAAAACACATCAAGGAAAATACAAATTTTGGTTGTCTCTAGACCTAACTACACTATATGTAAACTTTTTGACTTGATACCTAATGAATTGGAGTACAAGTTACATGCCTTATTATGGGATGAAGAACGATCCTAATGCGAAGAGAAGAGAAACTCACGAACCAAATCCTCTCCAAGTACGAATCCAAGTAATCAACGAGCAAAACTCCCACACGAACAATCTCCTTGATGCAACGCACAAAGTGGAGAATACCCACTTGAAGAAACACCAGTAGAAGGGATTGGTGATGATGTTGATTGTTGATGGTGTGCTTGGTGGTGTATAATCAATGGGGTGGAGTGGTTGGCTATGTGGTTCGAGATGGGGTATGGCCGGTTGTGGGGAGATCTAGTGATGGTCGGTTGATGGAGGAGGTGGCCGGATGCAATGGATGGAGGGGTGCAGTTGTGGGGATGGATGCAAGGCCGGGATGCAATGGAGAGGGAGAGAGAGTTAATTAGGGATTAGGGTTAGGGTTTAAGGTGTTAGGGATATTATATATGGGGTGTAATGTGGGTTAATGGGTTGTGGGTATTAGTATGTAGTAATAGGTATACAAATGGGTAATGGGTATTGGGTAGATAACAAATAGGAATACAATTTAAAGTGAATTCTATGGCTCCTAAAAATCTCATTACGGGGTCAAAAATCATGGGTTTGGAAAAACACCACCAAAATTTCATCACATCACCAAAAATATAAAATGAAGATAATGAGGCCAAAAATGAAGAAACGAATCCAAAATAGCGAAAACGAACCAAAACGACGAACGAACAAACAACACAAGGAGCTCAAAATGAAATAAAATGAATATATATTGAAAATAAATCCAATATACAATCCAGGAAAATACAAGAGAGGTAAAAATACACAAAAATGAAAAATACACTCCAAAATACATAAAATTAAAAAAATAGGGATTACAGGGTCTCTTCACCCCTTCAATACCATCGGCGGGAGCTATCACCCCCAGGGCAGTGGGATCGGAATGGTGGCAGACGATGGACCAGAAGTAGAGAGGAGGAGTACTAAAGGGATAACTTCATCTACCCAAAACATACCAAACTATAGACCCCCACTTTCGATGGTACAGGCGATGCTAGCAATTGGTTCTTCCACTTGGAGCATCATTTTGAGACCCAGAGAATCGATGAAAGGTATCATGTAGATTTTTGTGTCTTCTACCTCAGGGAAGATGCCCTAATGTGGTGGAGGTGGTTCAAGAAGCAATACGGCATGAAGATTAGTTGACATGCGTTGAAGAAGGAAATGCTCTTGCAGTTCGGGCCGGCTGATCTTCAAAACCCTACCGCCACTCTTTTGAAGCTCCAACAGAAAAGTACTGTACAAGAATATTATCGAGAGTTTATCAAATATAGCCATCTTTGAAAATCAATGGCTATGCCCGTTTTGGTTGATTGTTTCATCTTGGGTCTCAAAGAAGAAATCCAGCATGAGGTCTATTTGAAATGGCCCCTTACCGTGACTAATGCGTATAGGGAAGCTTAGTCGTGTGAGACCATCATCATGTGTCAGCGTACAACCACTAGACTTCTTGGATCTACTCCCAAGCTAAGTTATACACCCCCTATACCAACTTCCAAAACTCATAAAATCCCAAGTTTCCCAAGCACCAAACCTATGATCACTGAGAACAAATTTAGCACTGCACCTCATGAAACTCAATTTGATAAGATGATTGCGGATAGGAAGGCTCGAGGACTCTGTTTCAGATGCGATAAGAAGTGGGTGAAGGGTCATAGATTTAAAGGAAAATCAATAATGATGATTGAAGGGGAGATAGATGAGGGTGGGGGGGGGGGATTGACAGTGCAAGTGAAGAATCCCCATAAAAGTAGGTTATTACGGGCAGCGAACTCAACCTAATGCAAGTAGAATTCAACCCAAATTCCTATCCCACCATCACCCTCGCTGCTATTACAAGATTTTTCAGCTCCTCAAACTCTCAAGTTGAAGGGAAAAATTGCAAAACATGAAGTGTATGCTCTTTTGGATACTGGGTCGACTTACAATGTTGTTGATTCCCAAGTAGCTAAGAGGATGAAGCTGCCTGTACTCAGAGGAAAATCTTTAAAAGTGACAGTGGCAGGAGGGGAGAAACTGCAATATGAAGGTATGTATGAACAGGTTATCTTGGTGTGCCAAGGTGTAGAGATAACCACCGAATTCTGTGTGGGTACCAATCAGTTGATTCTAGGGGTGCAATGGTTGAGCACACTTGAGGGGATGTGGATTAGCTTCAAAGACTACTCTATTCAGTTTGAACTAAACGATGAGATCAAGGTTTTAGCAGGAGTGAGCAGTACTGGAGTTGAAGTTTTAACCACAAAAAACTATGACTAAGATGTTGCAGTATGTGAAGAGGGGGTTGTTTCTTCAAGTGACAGCTACATCGATTGATGCCAGACCTGTCCAAAAGCACCCCCAGGAGTTGGCTACCTTGTTAGATGAGTATTTTGAAGTTTTTCAATAGAAGACATCCCTCCCTCCTACCAGATCTCATGACCACAAGATCACCCTACACACCAATGCCCAATCAGTAAGTTTGCGACCTTAGAAACATCCGTGGAATCAAAAGAATGAAATCGAGAGGCTAGTAAGGGAAATGCTACAATCCGACATTATAAGGCCAAGCACAAGCTCTTTTGCATCACCGGTAGTAATGGTGAAGAAACAAGACGACACCTGGAGGATGTGTGTTGATTATCGAGATTTGAACATGATGACTATTAAAGATAAGTTTCCATTCCATGTCATCGATGAGCTCCTCAATGAGCTACATGGGGATAAGTTTTACAGCAAGTTGGATTTGAGGAGCGGGTATCATCAGATACGAATGGCTGAAGCTGACGTTTCCAAGATGACTTTCAAAATTCACGAGGGCCACTATGAGTACTTGGTTATGCCATTTGGATTGACCAATGCCCCCTCCACCTTCCAGTCTCTAATGAATGAAGTCTTCAAGGCACATTTGAGAAGATTTGTACTCATCTTTTTTGATGACATCCTGGTGTACAACAAGACATGGGAAGAACACCTCACTCACTTGCGGGTGGTACCGCAATTGCTAAAAGACCACTTCCTAGCGGCAAGATGAGTAAATGTAATTTTTGGGTACAAGAGGTGGCCTATCTTGGTCATATAGTGTCATCAAAAGGGGTTGCAGTCGACCCTGACAAAATTAAAGCTATCCAAATTTGGGCTACTCCTAAATCCTTGAAGGCATTTCGAGGATTCTTGGGTCTCACAGGGTATTACCACAAATTTATCTCTAATTATGCATCAATCGCAACACCCATGGTGACACTCACAAAAAAAGGGGGCTTTCAAATGGTCGGATGAAGCTCAAAAATCTTTTGAAAAGCTAAAACAAGTATTGATAACCCCTCCAGTACTCCTCATGCCCAATTTCAATGAGAAATTTGTGCTGGAGTGTGATGCAGCAGGGTCGGGTATAGGAGCAATCCTTATGCAGCACAAACATCCCATATCCTATCTCAGTTTGGCGCTAAAGGGAAAAAACAAGCACTTATCAGCCTATGAGAAGGAGATGTTAGTTATTCTCCTTGCAGTTAAGAAATGGAGGCATTATCTCTTTGGTCGAGAATTTGTTATCAAAACAGATCACAAGCCTCTCAAGCACCTCTTGGAACAACGCTTGGACACCGAAGCTCAGCACACTTGGTTGTGGAAATTCCATGGTTATCATTTTACAGTTGAGTACAAACAGGGAGTGGACAATGTGGGAGCAGACAGTCTGTCAAGAATGCATGAAGAACACCAAATGCAGGCTATATTAGTTGTACAAGCCACATGGTTGGAGAAGGTGAAGGATGAAGTCTCTCAGGACCAATCCATACTATCAAGATATTATACATAGGCTATCTGTAGGTGACCTCTCTACTACCAAATACTGTATCCAACATGATCTGGGGGTATGCTATAAGGGAAGGGTACAGCTAAATTCCACATCTCCAATCATCCAACAGCTCTTATCTTTACATCATGATTCTGTGCAAGGAGGTCACTCAGGGTTTGAAAGAACTTGGCATAAAATCAAGCAGGTTGCTCACTGGTTAGGCATGAAGAAGATGGTGAAGCAGTACATTAAGGAATGTGATGTGTGTCAACGATGCAAATCCCTCAACTAGTCACCTGCGGGATTACTCCATCCCCTACCCATTCCTTCGGTAGTTTGGGAAGATCTTAGCATGGACTTCATTGAGAGTCTCCCAAAGAGCTCTGGTAAGACAACCATCCTCGTTGTAGTTGACTGACTTACTAAGTACAGTCACTTCATTGTTGTGAGTCACTAGTATACTGCTAGACAGATAGCTAAGGTGGTTGTGAATCATAATATTAAACTCTACGGGGTTCCCAAGACTATTGGTAGTGACCGCGATGCAATTTTTATCAGCACATTTTGGAAGGAAATATTCTTCCTGCATGGTACCCAGTTATGTCTAAGCTCCTCATTCCACCCACAATATGACAGACAAACAGAGGTTACGAACCGAATACTGGAGGTTTATCTCAGATGCTTTTGTGCATATAAGCTAAATACCTGGGTTAACATGCTGCCATGGACTAAAATTGGCACAACACCAATATCAGCAGCTCTACTAAGTTTCACCCTATCAAATACTTTATGGTAAACCCCCTCCGACCTTGTTGACCTATACTCCCCATACTGCCAGGTCCCAAGAGGTTGAAAATTGCCTAATTGAGAGAGATCACACTTTGCAGTTGCTGAAAGACAATTTGGGCGGAGCTCAAGATAGGATGAAGTCACTAGCTGATCGACATAAAGGAGAGAAAGTCTTTAACAGTTGGGGATTATGCATATTTGAAGCTCCAACCGATAGACATCTGTAAGGGCAAGGAGGGTGCACAAGTTATCACATGTGTACTATTAGCCCTATTTAATGACGAAGAAGGTCGGATTAGTGGCTTATCGACTGCAGCTGCCTCCAACCTCCAAAATTCATGACGTTATCCATATCTCAAACAATATGTTGGAGATCCCGCTACAGACCACCGATCCCGTGTACTTCCAGTCTGAGCTACTTGAACCTGCTAGAGTCTCACTCGCAGGATGGTGAACAAGCATGGAGTGGCAGTTGCGGAGGTTTTAGTTCAAAGGAAGGGGTGCAGAGAAGAAGATGCCACATGTGAAAAATTTTGGGATATTTACAATTATTTCCACTTTTCGAAAGATTTTAGAAGCTCCATTTCAAGGGGAAATAATTGATACAGTTCCTAGGTGGACTGTACGTAGCTGCATAAAAGATCTTTTTTTAATATATAAGTCCTTTTGAGTTATGTATCAGTTCCTCAGGGATTATCTTTATGTCGGGGTCTTTTCTGCATATATAGTGCGGAAATTGCAATAAAATCCTGCTTTATTTCTCACGGGTGAAGCCCGTATGCAGCTGGCAGCCTATGAGCGGAGATTTAGGGCAGGGGTGGAGTCCACTGCTAGTTATGACAGTTGGGTCGTTTTTACTGTGTCAGGTATAGGGGGAATCTTTGGAGTACGCGCTTTGCCCGTGTCTTCGTTCTCTTCTTAAAACCCCAACATTGTAATGAATTGGATATGAACAGAAATTGAGTTTAATCCTTGTTTTTTTTGTTTATTATCTAGTTCTATTGGGTGCTATCAATTGCAGGTATCATGGTCGATACCCGATCGAGGCGTGAACCACCAGGCCCTCCGCCACCGCAGGGGAGGCCGCAATTTGGGTCTGTAACAAGACGCGGCGAAGGTTCTGCTGGAGGTCAAGAACCTGACGGCGGTGATCGCGGAGTCGAGGCAGGAGATCCTTCGGGGCGTCAATCTCACCATCAATGAGGGCGAGGTCTGGAATTTTTTACAAATTGAACCCTAATTTGAGTTCTTGATTTTGATGTTGGGATGTGAGAGTCAATGATTGGTTGTTGTAATTGGACAGGTGCATTCGATTATGGGCAAGAATGGTTCGGGGAAGAGCACTTTCTCAAAGGTAGAATATTCTTTATTTTTAATAAAATTTTTTTGCAGGAGTTCAAAATTTATTTTTAACGGTAGAATGCATGTTTGGATAAAATAACTAGATGGTGGGACTTTGTTGCTTACGATATATTAGAGTATATGAGTATATCGGAATCAGGAATTGGTGTTTGAAGCATAAGTTGGGTCGAAATGGTTGTGAACTATCATGGGAATAAACTGAACTATGGTTGGTAACTAGGAAAATAGTCTCTCTACCAATTGCTGGTTCTCTGCATGGAGTTAGAAATTCAGTTTAGACGAACAAAGTATGAATGGAAGCGATTGGAAGGGTGAAAGAAAATTTTCTTTAAAAAAGAAAAAAACTGCGGCTCATTGAATAAATAGGCTGTTCTAGAATGAGGTTATTACAACTCACTTTTGATCCTATGCTTTCAGTATATGGTTTTGAGCACGGGCGCTTGTTGCTTGTTGCTTGTTGCTTGTTATTGCCCCTTCTATAGCTCATGAGTTGAGTTTATGGGTGCCAGCTTCCCTACTCTCTCATTTTTTGTGTGGAAAGCTCTTGCTTAGACATGTAAAATTAGACATGTAAAATGCCATAGTTCATATTTTCTACTCATATGGACAGTACTTAGTACTTACTCTCTTTGGTCCTGTTAGTCCTCACTTGTTTATTTAGGGAAATATCATAAGCTAAAAGAGTTGTTAGTTTTTGGATCAGGTTTGTGCGTCACCAGTGATGGTTGATGGTCTAGTCTAAATATGGGAGTTTAGGAAAATGGGTATTGATTAATTAACCAAAAGGACCCTTTTTTCTTTGCTTATAGAATTGGTTTTGGATGCTAAATTCTTAGTCTGTGATAGGCTCTGGGTTTTGATCCATTAATTCATGTATTATTTCTGGGTTCTGAATTATGGTTTGGTATTTTTCCAGCCAGACATGAGCGTTTTTTGTTGGAACGATAATGATCTGGTTTTGTTTTAGTAATTATTTCATCTTTTTGCACAATGGTATCATCTGAATCAACCTTTGCAATCGTCCGTAGTAACCTATTGTCATTATTTTAATATCATAACTTAAAGAAACCAACTATGGAAAGTTACCAAGTGTACAAGCAAGGTTTCAGGTGGCACAATCTGTCGATCTGAAATTGTTGAGCGTCTTTCACCGAATATTTCACATGTGACAGATGTGCTTACGACACCATGCCCTGATCTTCATCCCACTCCCATCACCCCATCGTTCATACCTCTGCCATTGAAAGAACAATACGAGCTCATCCTGTGTTAGGGGTTGCATACTGGCTCGGTGGGCCCGGCTGGGCCGAAAACTGCTAGGCCAGACCCGGGCCTGGGTCAAGGCGGGCGGGGTTGCAGTTGTTCCTGGTCCGGGCCGGGTCGGGCTGAAGGGGGGAAGGAGTGGCCCAGACCCGACCCTAGGCCCCTAGCTTGTGATCCACGCTGGGTCGGGCTGGGCCAAGGCGGGTTTGAATTTTATTATTATTATTATTATTTTTAAATAGAGTATAATAAAGGAAAAAAAATCTTGGGTGATTGAATTTAGACAACAATTTAAAGAAAATATATAAAAAAGGAAAGATTCATATATTAATTTTTTTTTTCAATGAATTACAAAATCTAAAAAAGAATAAGAGAGAGTTCAATAAAACAACAACAATTTATTTATGTGCTAGTATATGTTAACAAAAAAATCTAAAAAGAAGAATAGGGAGTTTAATAAAATACAAACAATAAATTATGAACTAGTAAATTATTAACTACTAAAATCTAAAAAGAGCAAGAGAAGAGAATAATGATACTCTAAAAATTAATCAAATAAAATGATACTGAACGAGTATAGATTGAAGAATGAGAGTAGAGAGAGTTGAGAGCTTGTTCTTGCAAGATTGAGAGCAATTGAGTCTTGAGAGAGTTGATGTTGATCACTTGATTTCACAAATTGCAAGAGAAGGGGCTTGTATTAGAGTGTAAATGATAGAATTTGTGAAGAAAGATGAATGAAATGGGGTTGTATATATGGATTATGTTTTTTTTCGGATTTTCCATAATACCCCCAAAACTAGCTAGTAAATATCTGGCCGGGGGGGGGGGGGGGGGGGGGGTGTACTATTGTAATTCAATAAATCATTTTTAAAAAAAGTGAAGATAAAAAAAATAAATTCAAAATGACTAGGCCCAAAGGTTGGCCCGGTTGAGCTGACCTGGACTGGTTCAACCTGGGCTGGGCCGATTCCGGGTCGGTACGAACAGGTTTTCGTCGGATTTTTGGCAGCCCAACCTAGACGGGGGGGGGGGGGGGGGGGGGGGGGGAGGGGGGGGGGAGGTTCGGGTCCAATCCAGACCCGGCGGGTCGGGCCAGTTCGGGGCTAGTCCGGCCCTCTTGCCACCCCTATCCTGTGAGCTCCTAAGAGATGTATGGTCATCCACCAAACTCTGTTTTGCATTTGTAGACCCAACCATGACTAAGAACGACCGAGGAGGCTAGGTTGACATCACATCAAAGACTCAACTAAGGTGTGAATGTGATGACTACCTAGTATTCATTAGAATTGCATGAACTTAATAATCGAAAAAAACATAAGGTGCATCTTAAAAACATAGAGTGCATCTTCGTTCAAGAAGATAATGGGGAAGAGGGATATTATTTGCAAGCATTAGGAGGACTAGCATCATGTCCTGAAAACCATTTATTTTTTAGCACATTGTAAATGCTCCCGTTAAAGTCAAAATAAGGGTTCAGAAGCAAATTTCCTCATAATATATAACACTGAGTTTGCTAAATGCAAGTGCAAGAAAATAGCCAAACAGGGAACAGGGACACGGTTACTTTGCAGATGCTGAACAATACTGTTGAATAAATATTGCATATCTGGTTATCAAGATTAAAATGCTAGGAATAAACGTAATAACACCTGGGTCAACCAATTAGACTGAGGTCTTTAATATATATGATAATGAAATCCATATCATAACTAAGAGCCTAAAGAATGCTTAAAGAAACAAGTTCTTGTGGTTCCAGCTAGGCATGAAGAATCTGTCCAACTCATCTTTTAACCAGAGCTTTCAAAGGCTATTCCGATATGTCAATTATCCGATTGTTCAAATTGATATGTTGGCTTCCCTCTAAAGCGCTTCCTTACATGTTTGTTGTCAAACTCTTCATGCAGACATGTTGGTTCGTATTTACAGTATATATATTATAGACAGGTTAATGTATTGTATATTTATTAGGGGAACTATTTATTGGAATTTAATTCCACTGACTTCTGTAGACCTTTCTGTTCTTATGATTACTCTACCTTATTATGCTAAATGTGTCAATGAAATAGATTTAGTCAATTTTTTTTAGCTTTTTGAATTGTTGAGTGAGGCCAGATTTTCCTTACAGGTTCTTGTTGGTCATCCTGATTATGAAGTGACAGGAGGCAGTGTTATCTTCAAAGGTGAAGCATACTTGAATTAGAGCCAGAGGAGAGGTTGCACAACATGGACTTTGTGCTCATGGCTGCCAATGCTAAGCGGAAAAAGAATGGGCAACCAGAGTTTTCTCCCATTGAGGTGCATATATTTTCAGTTTATTTTTAACAGTAACAGTCTTGAATTCATATGCTTGCATTATGCACTCTTTGCAGCTGGTCTTGATATATAACTTCGTTATTTCATGAAGAGTTTAATTCTGGTTAGCTGTTGAATGTTTCTTGAGAATACATGATCTGCAATCATTTAATATCAAAGATTAATGTCTAAAATTTAGAATTATTAGACATAATTAGCAAGAAAAACTCCCCTAAAAAAACTCGACTCCCCCAAAATATCTCCATATAGCTCCGCCTCTTCCTCCTCCTCCTCTTCCGTCTTGCTGCCAGCTTCTCCTTCCACCCCAGATCTACACTCCCTCACCCTTACCCTCTTCTTTTTTGACCATCTTTTTTCCCCCCTTCGCTATCCATCCCTTTTCTCGTCCTTTTCTTTTGTTCTTGTTACACTTCTACAAAAATTTCTACAAAAAGTTTAAAATAATTATTGTTAACAAAAGCATAAATTTACCATGAGTCGGTACGAGGAAGCCCTTGGTTGATACATAGGTTGTGAAGTGGAATGTGCCGGTTGTGGTTCGACTTGGTGCTTCAGGATCGGTATTTGGATATGTCGGGATAGCCGATCCTGAAGCAATAAACAAACGTGTAATACGATGTTACCATGCCATATAAGCTTCTTGCAACGACCTGTCGTATGGTATAATCTCATCTATCACCAAATCATATTTTCTGTCATTCCACATTGCTACATGAGAGAGGTGGTGATCGGCCCAATCCATACTTGGCAATCGACTTTAACCGATAATATTGTGAAGTCTTCGGTCGTACATCCTATTCTCTGGGATAAATTGTTGTGCATTGAATTGTCGGGACTCGATCGGCGTAATAGAACACAACGACAGAGAAATTTATAAGTGGAGCTCGTGTCAACCAAAGTTGATTGTTTGCCGTGCACAGTGGGGATAACCGTTGTAGCCTTTTGGCCGTGTACGGTATCCAATTGACGTACTCTTCCCGAAGCTGATCGAGCTCATCCCTATACTACGTCAACACACTACGTGGGTTATCTCTCTACATGAGGCTACCGCTCCAATACACACCCAAAGGAGCCCTCATCACTAAATTCTCCTCAACCACTCTCTAATTAGTTGAAAGAACTGTTACTCGGGGCCGGCCGAGGTGTATTCGTTCCCAACACCAAATTTGTAATATCCCCATCGGCCTCGTCATTTGGATCGACCCCATTGAACAATTACTCAGGGCACAGTAAAGAGAAGCCAACGTCGCACTTTCCCAACTATATCGGCTGACTCTATGTATGTCGGCAATCAAGGGAAGGTACATTAAATGGACTACATCACCGGAAGAATTAGGAAAGAGAATACCTCCGATCATCGACATAAGATATGCCCGCATGTAACATTGAATTTCAAATTTGGTCAAGTTCTCTCCCAAACTATTGTGGAACTACGAAAAGAGCCACGAACGTCGGATTGATTCGCCAACGAATACACCTTTGTCTTACTCTTCAACCTTCCTCTCAAGGTAATCTCTAACCATTATGACTTTATTGAACAGGAGGTTTCCGGCCACGGCCACCCCATCGATTGGAAGACCCAATATGATGGTTATATCTTGTAGCGTAACCGTTATCTCACCAACGGGTAGGTGGAACGTGTGTGTCTCCGACCTCCATCGCTCCATAAGAGCAGTAAGTAATGAATGATTGCATTTTTTTTATCAGAACAGGTTGGCCGAGGCCCCCCCAAGTTTCATTAATAAGTTTTTAACAAAACCCAAATACAAGCAACAGACAATGATGTTCATGTATTCCACAAGCAGGCCATGATGGTCATTTCCTGAACAAAAAGAGTCCCCCCACCTTACAAGGTATAGACCCACCCTAACATAACCCAAAAATACATAACTCCAGATCCAAGAACCAAAACACCAAAATACATGAAAAAACTGGCATCCAACTACAGGTCCCGAAAACAAAAGGCAGCCTAGATGCCTTTTCTTCACACCTTATCCCACGCAATCACCCCTGTTGTGGTGTACCCTCCCTATCCTGTGATTCATCCCAAAGTGCGGATGTGTCTGGGTACATGCCCTTTATTTTCTTCGTTTGCCTGCCGCATTAGACTAGAAGATGATATTAGCAATAATCTTGGAAAGCATTTGAGGATGCATGATGTGTCTGTGAGTTATTCTAAAAATTCTATTGTTCCGTTCTAACCATAAACCCCAGCATATCGCCGCTACCCCAATAACCCAAATGTCAATGTAGCTCCTGCGAATGTTACCCTCTTTCCATTCCCCCCATGTGTCATTAATCGTTTGGGGCCCCGCCCTTGAGCTACCAACTCTGTTTAGCAGATCCCCCCAATTTGGCCTCGCGAAACTGCATGTCACTAGTAGATGGTCCACCGTTTCGTCCTCCTGATTGCACATAACACAATTTGTCGGACCTTGCCACATTCTCCTCACCAAATTATCCCGTGTCAGAATTGCATTTCTACGTACTAGCCAATTAAAAGTCCTCACTTTAAGTGGCACTTTTGCCTTCCAGACTGGGTCGTAGACTCTAACTCCCCCATCGTTTAACCTTTTATATGCCGATTTTACCGAGAAAACACCACCTTTTTCTGCCTCCCAATTAATTTTGTCTTGATGATCATTCCCTATTGGCTTCCAATCTTGAAGGTAGTCCATAAACTCGTGTTTTTGTCTTCTTGCTTCGCTGGTTAGCCTCCCTGTGAGTCTTGGTCTCCATTCCCCATTCCTCCAATTTCTAGCCACCCAGTCATAACTATTAGTAGCGAATCTGTATGCTTCTGGGAATCTTCTCTTTAGGTTAATCGGTCCGCACCATTTGTCCTTCCAGAAACACGTAGTAGCCCCATTGCCAATGGAAAACGTTGCCCTTGAGATGAAAATGTCTCTCGCATTAGAAACCCCACGCCAGAACCCGGACGCTGAATCCTTGTTTTTCTGTTTCTGGTGCATGCATCTGTTCTTCAAGACACCTTAATTAGTTGATCCCATTTGGTCTTAGTCTTCACTTTTAGTTTCCACCACTATTTGCATAGTAATGCTTGGTTCATTTGGCGAATATTGACCACCCCCAGACCACCCAACTCTTTTCGTCTGTAGACTAAGTCCCATTTGATTAGAGCGTAACCTCTCCCTTCCGCCGCCCCATGCCACAGAAATTGTCTTCTCAGTCTGTCTATTTTTTTTGAAACCGAGACCGGAATTTCATAAAAAGACATAAAGTAAAGCGGTATAGAACTCACCACCAAATTTAGCAAAGTAAGGCGTCCCCCAAAGGACAACATTTTACCTTTCCACCCCTCTAATCTGTTAGCAATTTTCTGTATCAGGCCATGCCAATCCAATCTTCTTAGCTTCCCGGCTCCGATTGGCAATTCGAGGTACTTAATTGGCAGTTAAGAATATTGGCAATGGTGTTCGCCCCTTCCCCGGGGTCCCCTAGGAATGTGATGAAGCTTTTGTGGAAGTTGACCTTAAGTCCTGACCATTCTTCAAATAAATATAGACCTCACTTCAAAAAAGTGGCCTGCACAATGTCGCACTCACCAAAAATCAAAGTATCATCAGCATACTGTACGTTCAAAATCGCAGAGATCCCCCTTCTCATACCAAGACCAGTAATCAGACCGTGTTCTCTGTATGAATGTAGCATTCTATGTAGCCCGTCCCCCACCAGAGTAAACAACATTGGTGATAATGGGTCACCCTGTCTAAGTCCCCGCCTACATCTGATTTCCTTGCCCGGCTCCCCGTTAACTAGCACGTTAACGTTTGATGTTGTCAGCCAGATATTTATCCATCCGATCCACCTGCTCCCAAATCCTTTTCTCTAAAGGATCTCCAATAAGCATTTCCATTCTACCTTATTATATGCCTTCTCAAAGTCTAATTTAAGCATGAATCCCGCCTTCTTACGTCTCTTCGTGTCTTGTATAACCTCCTGTACTAATGCCACCCCCTCAAAGATATCCCTTCCGGCAATAAAACCAGTCTGATAGTCGTCTATGATCTCCCCGATGACCCTACCCAGTCTATTGGCGAGCACCTTCGTGATGATTTTCACTGAGCAATTAATCAAGCCGATTGGCCTAAAGTTATTCACTTCCCTCGCCACTTGTGTTTTAGGAATAAGGCAAACATGAGCGTAGTTAAGTCTCTCCAGATTCAAACTACCATCAAAGAACGCATTCATGATATCCATGATGTCCAATTTGACAGTATCCCAAAACTATTTGTAGAAAAAGATAGGAAACCCATCTGGCCCTAGAGCCTTGTCCTTTCCCATTCCCCACACTGCTACCTTCACCTCCTCCAATGTGAATGGATCTTGCAGAGCCTCAACTTTCAGACGTGTATCTCCTTGCAACTCCTCCCAAATATTCTCAATAGATTCGGTCTGACCATCTCTTCTTTGCCCGAATAATTCCTTGAACTTAACATCCACATCGTTCACTATTTGTTTCTCGTTTGAAACTGTTATACCATCGATATCCAGTGAGTGGATGTAGTTTTTTCTCCGTCGCATACTTGCTACCTTGTGGAAGTATTTGGTATTTGCATCCCCTTCTTTCAACCACTTAACCCTGGAGCGCTGACACCACATAATTTCCTCGTTGGTGTAGGGTTCTTGTAAATCTTGCCTTGCTGCCGTTAATCTTTGAAACTGGTTATCGTCCAGTTGACCCACTTCCTCCTGTCTTCCAAGCGCCTCAATCTCGTTAAGGATATTCGTTTTTCTTTTCAAGATATTCCCGAGCATTACCTTATTCCATGTTCTTAGCCTTCTTCTTAGAGTAGAAAGTCTTTTGTTAAGTCTGGCGACTGGTTCAACCTGCCCGTGCCCCTCTTCCCAGCATGTCTTGACCAATGTGTGGCATTCGTGGTTGTTCAGCCACATTTTTTCGAACTGGAAGATTGACCTTCTTCTTCTTCCCTCCTCTCCCATCCCAATCATGATTGGGACGTGATCTGACGTATTTCGAGTACAAGATCTTGCCATTCCCAATGGAAATTTCGTTTCCCAATCAGTGGACACTAGAATCCTGTCCAGCTTAGCCAGTATCGGCACCCTACGTCGGTTGGACCACGTAAATCTTCGGTCGTTAATAGGGATGTCCATCAACCTCAAGTTAGAAATCACGAGATTGAATTTCCTCATATCGTGCCTATTGCCACCACTCCTTTCAAACGTGTGTCTGACGATGTTGAAATCCCCCCCGACTATCCACGGTAAACTCCACCTTCCCCTGATATATAAGAGTTCATCCTAAAACTGTTGCCTTAGGTTCCTCTCATTTGGTCCATACACCGCTGTGATGGTTTGCTGCCACCCGTCCTGCCTTCTTTTGATCACAACCGAAACCGTGTAGTTCCCCACCCAGTCATCCAGTACATCAAAAATACTGGTATTGACCCCCACCATGATCCCTCCTGACGCCCCTATCGCGTCCCTTACCTTCCATACCTGGATATGGTCTAGCCTTAGACCCCAGTTAAGCTATTTTAGTCTCTTCCAAACATGTGACATCAATATTATGACTCCTAATAACCTCCCCTACCATCCTACGCTTGGCAGCCTTGCCAAGCCCCCTAACGTTCCAGAACATTGTGTTACACATAAGCACTACTGCCCCCCCTTGTGCCTGCAGAGTATTATGCAACTCTACCAGGTTAGGGGTCACGCAACCGACACTCCCCTCCCCCCTATCTAAAACCCTTTGAACGTTAGCAATATTGTCCAATTTCCTAACCCGAAAAACGTCAACAATATTTGAGTGAACGTTATGATGCAACTTTAAACCATAGACGTGTGCAAGTTGAATTAATAAGTAGTCAGGGATAGAGCCAAACACAGAAATATTAGAGTTTGTACCTGCGATGTTTTCATAGCCTTTTCGTTTACCCAGCCTTTGGTAAATTTCTTTGACAGTCATCGGCTTTTTCCCTTTGCTACGCTACCTGATGTTTCGTCTGGACCCTTCCCATGCCTTTACTTGTTTTATCTTCTTACCAGTTTTAACCACTGCCGATTCCTCACCTATGTTCAGGATATCTTTCTCTTCTCCAGAGTCGGGCTCCTCTGACTTGTTAGAGTCTGAGTCCAATTCTGAAGAATCCTCTGATGTGATTGATTTGTTGGTAGCCCACTTGCCCAACATAGCCTTCATCCTCTTTTTTACCTCGCGTTCCACTCTTTTGTCGACCTCCTGATTAAGAAGCACTTCAATCTGAGATTCCCCCTCCCGTTCCTGTGATGCTTTAGTAATCACCTCGGAGTACCCTTGATTCTCGATATTCCCTTTCCCATATTCCTTGTTTATACCCCCACTGAGATGAGCCTGGCCCAAGCCTAAATCACAATCCTGGCTGAAGCCCACACCCCCTTCATCCTTTCCCAAGCCCACCTGCGGAACTTTGTTAAGGCAGCCCACGTTGGTAAAAGAGTCATTTAAGAAACCTCCAATGGTACCCTACTCCCCAGATACCCTCACCCCATTATAGGGCGCCCTACTGTCGTACTCTGCAACGATAGGACGATGCTCCAACACCCCTACGATAGTACTCGCAGTGCCGCTGCCGCTTAGAGCCTTGGGCCCCTCAAACGCAACAGTGTTGCGTAGCTCTTCCATGAAAAGAGGAGATGGACTGGTCGGTAAGTCACCTCGCAGTTTCGGCACCTCAACAGATGTGACAGTACTCGTACGTATAGCGTGAACGAGTTTGGTTTGTTTCCCGAACAAAAATTCCCCCGCCGCAGGTTCTTCCCCTTGGACGTCGCCGCTGGATGGTGGATGCGTTGAGGCCAGGACCCCCGGTTCAAGCCCCCTAACCGATGCATCATCGACCTCCAACTCGAGAGGTTTCTTCCCTGCCGCAATCTGAACCCATTCCCTCGCGTTCGATCGCAGTTGTCTTCCCCGAACAATCTTTTGTTCACCGACTTCCTGAAACACCCCCCCTCTGCCTCCTCCCTCGAGCTGGCACCCTCCAGCACAATTCCGACGACGAACATTTTGTTTTCCACCACCGCTCTAATAGACTTCGGAAGCTTATCATGCCCATGGGGATCGATCTTCACCCTCGCAGCTCCTCTCTTCCTTTCCGTCGCAACGTCCATTCAAGGACACAACCATATCTCCGCAGAAGGTCTTGGAAGCCTCCAAGCTCCCAAAGGTGTATCGGAAATCCCATAATTGTCACCCAAGTGCCCTTGACGCCGCTGCTGTTGATTGCACCTTCGTCCCCCGTCCAAGGAGTGATGGAGATACCATACCTGCCTGCACAGATCTTAAGTTCATTGCGACGAGCCAAAGCCGCAATCCCTTCGGCCGATGGGAATTCCGCCACCCAAAAATCATGTATCTTATGAAGATCCCAAGTACGCCGGTTGAAGGAGTCGGATAATTGTCGCAGGCTCGTAACGATTTCCTCCGTCGACGGTCAACCTCTGACAGCTCGAATGACACCCAACTTGATTTTAAGAGACTCTCGATTCGCCTTCATAATCCCTGTCACCGTGACCACAGTGGTGTGAAAGTCTATAGGCTTAACCTCTGATCGTACAATCAACCCCTGCCTTTCACGCCTTTTATCGCCTCGCACAGCGCAAGCGCTCACCTTATGGCCAGACTCCTTACACTCGAAGCAAACGAAGACACCGTAAGGGCACTCCTCCTTACGGTGCTGATCGCCGCAGAAAATGCACAACGTCACCCTAGTCCTGTCCACCGTAGCTTGAAGCTTTTTAGAAGATTTGGACCTGTAAATCTCCCAACCACCCTCCTCGCCACCTTCTTCTACCCGTGCCTCTCCTCCCCTCCTATGCACTTCTCGTAATGCCGAGAGGAGCTCTTGCTCCAAGAAGTTTGCCGGCGACTTAGGGGATCGTGACTTAGAATCATTAGGAGGCACAGTGAACCCACACTGTTTCCCTGCCGGAGAATGCTGCTGTGCCACAACAGCTGGCGCCATCTCTGTCACCTTGGGGCTCGCCACCTTGGCGGAAGTTTTGATGGACTCCTGAGGGCACATGGACACTGTATCCAATCGCGGGGAGCGCTGTCCAGAAGATTGATGGTGTTGACGATAAGAGACAGGTGTCCCAGAGCTAAAGCTGCGATGTCCACTGCCATCTTTCCCCATCGTAGGACGAGCGACAGCTCTCCTCGGAGATCTCTCCCTGCGGCCATCGCGTCGACTATCCGCTCAATGCTCACGGTGATCCTGCCTGCCCTGTGGGTTGTGACGCTCCTCGTCGCTGCTGTGCTCTCTCGAAGCCCACCCGCACTCTCTCCCATGGTCGAACTTAGAAACATCCCTCATCGAAGGTAGCAGGGGGTAACGGGAGGAAAATAAAGAGGTGAGGGTGGAAAGGTGGAAGAAGTGTGAAAAAGACCAGAAATGCTAGGAAAAGGAAGTGGAGGGAGAGTAGGTTTAAGAAAGGTTGAGAAACAGAAGAGGAAGAAGACACGGTTTAAGGAGAGTTCAGAGTAATGGGAATGGGTACCGTTGTTGAAGACAGGTGAAAGAGAACGGAAAGCAAATGAGGCAGGAGAGAAGAGGAGTTAAAAGAGTAGGTGGGAGAGGTGGAGAAGAGAGTCGGAGAGGATTCGGAGGTGGAGGAAGAGGCTTAGGGAGAAGCTAGGGTTTGGGTTTTTGTTGTTTGAATATCTATGGAGAAGGAGGAGAGAGACGCTCCACGAAAGCCGGAATCCATATTCGTAGAGTATATGAACGATCGCATTTAACTGATCATTCATTTGTCCATGTTGGCCAAAGTTAAATGAATGTTCGCATTTAACTTTGGCCAACATGGACATTCCATAGAACCCGCAATTTACAGAATAGTTGTGTATACGTGGGTGCATCGGCAATATCGTATGCATTAGAAACCTCATAATCTTGGTCTCTCCCTTCCACACCGCCTGAGACCTATGATCTTCTTGTAAAGTAGGTTGGGTCTAATGGAACCGGAATTCCTTCTTGTGCGTGCGACGATGATGCACCCACGGCATGGGAAGAAGATGGTTGGTTAGTATCCATTTATCTGTAAACATAAAAAAACCATGTGTCAACAACAATATTAATAAACGATGAGTCAAGATAACAAAATTAATAAGCTATGTTTTTTCAACAAAATTAATAAACGATGTGTGAAGATAACAACAATTTCTCAATACTCGTATCAAACTACTACTCATAACAATTCCCACCACAACATCTCCACACACTACGTATTTATCTATATAAACAAATCTCATATGAACTTCCATTCATACATACACAACTAGGAATATAATGATTAAAAATATAGCAATTCTAATATATGATAGTTTTTTTATAGCTGTCTAATATAGAACATTGTCAATTATAGAATACATAAACTACAATAATCCATTCATACTACTACTTAGATGAATCTCCTCGACATCTCATTTACTATACTAACAATTTCGGATTTTGAATACATACCTCAATTTCGGATTTTAGAAGAGCTGTAGAAGAAATTAGCGCCAGATATCAAAGTGAACGGAGATAGGAGGGAATCACAATTACGGTTTATGGATGGGTATTTAATGAATTTGTTTAGGATGTAAAAGAGCACTCTTGACAGTGGGATTTGGGGTTTTAGGGTTTTAGGGTTTTTGGGTTTCGGGAGAGAGAGGAAGAAGATCTAAAGTGAAAGGGGAAGGAGAAGAGGGGGCCACTATTTATATGCAAAAAACTCTATAATTGATGTCGTTATCCTTAACAACGGCGTCTGTTATGCGAATGCCATTGTTGGAAATAGCGGCATCATCTATTGGCTTTTTTCACACTTGCAAAATTTTCCCCAAGTCAGAGAGGACATTGTTGAGAATAAGATAACTGATGCCGTTACTAAAAATAGCGGTACGCGATTTTTTTTTAAAACAGATGCCGCTATCGAAAAATACGGCATATAAATTACCTATGCCGTTAATTCCAATAATAGTTTATGCTGACGTGTCCAAAACTGGATCAGATCGCTAAATATTTTTGAAAGTGGGTAAATATTTTCAAAAAGTGGGTCAGTACGGCAAAAGTTCTTATATAATTTCATAGTTACAGTATTTTGAGTGATATGTTGCTTTCGTACTTTTAGTTTGGTAAGAACATATAATTTGGTATGATGACTTTGCTTTGGTTATTTTGCCAGCCATGATATTGATAGCTTGTTTTCTACTTGCAGTTCTTTGGTTACTTGAATCCTAGACTTACTGCTGTGAATATGGACACGAAGTTTCTAAACAGAAACGTAAATGAAGGGTTTAGTGGTGCCGAAAAGAAACGTAATGAGATTTTGCAACTTGCGGTATGATGCTGTGATTCTTATGATAAACTAAAAGTTAGAATTCCATCTGATTATATTTATAAGTGCAGTTGTCTTAGTGGTTATTCTAATTATTATTTATGATTACTTATCAGATAGTGTGCATGTGCACATTATTCTAGACTAGTCTTCATAGAATTATTTTGAATACCTAGTCGGACATTTCAACTTACAATTATTGTATACATCTATCGTCATAGCCTTTTCCAACGGATAGAGCTGATTCACAATTTTGGTTTATCTGTTGGCTTGGACATCACCCCTCAAACCTTTCTTTGTTAATCCTAGAGTATTGTCTAAAGACTATGGACAAGTGAGGAACTTGCAGCAATCCTACTAACCAATTGCATCCTCTAAAATACTCCTAGTTGTGTCAAGAACTCTAGAGGAGGGAATAGGTAATATACTAATATTGTGTAAATTTTTAATACTCTTTGGTATAAATTAGTATAACCTGCAGTTTAAATTATTTGAGCATGTAACTCAGGCATTTATAATATGAAAAAAGAATATACTAATTTTCAGTTTATGAATCTTTTGTAAACTAAGTTATATGTATGTGGATTGAGGGATCTATGGAAAGTGAGTGATAAAAATATGAGAGAGGAGCACTCTTGATTCTCTTTTTTCAGCCTTGTCTTTATCTTTTAAATGAAACCCTAATTCTAAATTTATCATGGTATAGAGCCATGACAGTTCTCTTGGCTACACGGCCTCCACTTCCCCTCTTCTAATTCCACAAAGAAAGGAAAAAGAAAGGAGGGGGCAAAATACCCATATTTTGCCAAAACCTAGAATTTTGATGACACCACCAATCTCCATTAATGAAGTTAGCAACAGGCCAACACCATTGTCATTGCCTTAATCTTTGATCTATCCAATTCCAGATTTGTCACCAGGCCATCCTCAACCCAATCACTCATCATCCCCTTCTGATCAAAGCCGTTATCCTCTCTAGACCTACCATCAAGCCATCATCAACCTGAAAAGAAAGGAATGGTACTACCCGTATTTGCCAAAACCTCGAAATTCTGATGGCACCACTAATCTCCGACAACGAAGTCACCCAACAGGCCAACACCATCCTTGTTGCCGTAAACCTTGATCTAGCCAGATTTGTCACTGATCCAGTCCCTGAATTTGGTCGGAATGCAGGATGTCAGCAGGGGGAAACAGAGGAGGAACCTGCAGCTTGAAGGAGAAGTGCGCATAGTTTGCGTATCGGTCCTTGGGGTGTTCGTATCAATTCCTGGCTAATTTTCTTTCTTTGAGGGGTGTTGTTGTAAAAAGTGCGGCAATCGGTAGTAACGGTCTAACGACCTGTCCGAATGCGTGCAATGCACGAATTTCTCTTTTGTATAGATACAGAACTCGCGTCTGAGCTTGTTATGAATAAAGATTTGATTTTCTCTGTTCATCTTCTTCCTTCTCTTGTGTCTCCAATGTCGCAGCCGCACTAGGATTGATGCCGAGGAGGAGGATTCCGGCTGCTGTCACAGCTGTCGACGGCCAGCCTGGAACAATGGTATCATAGCTAGATCCTATCATAGATGGGACCGAAGATCAAGAAAACGATCACGAAATCTCGCGAAATGTTGATAATCCTCTTGAATCTGGGTTTGGGTTCCGACCTGGACCTAGAGATCGGGATCAGGACGCGAGGATCCACCGATCTTGGTGTAGGTCCTCACAAGCGACCCAGCATTGAAGAGAGGTTTGATCGGTTGGAGTTAGTCTTGGATCGTCTGGTTGAAGAACCAAGAAATCGTCACCGTTCGCATCGCAGGAGAAGTTCTTGGAGCTCTGATGGAAGTGGAGGAGATTCTGGTGAAGAGCGATGCTATTGGGAACAAAGGGGTGAACGGCGACGACGGCGACCGAGTTCTAGACGTTCGCGTCGAGGAAATTTAGGGAATCTTGATCATTTTGGACGGCATTCTAAAGGTGAAGTTCCAAGAAACGACGATCATTTACAGGAAGGTAACACTTTCTTCCCTAAGCATCCAAAAATTGATTTACCGAGTTTCGATGGCACCAGGGATGTTACTAACTGGATCCACCACATGGAAGATCATTTCTATACTCAACGAGTTGATCCATATGAACGGTTATCTTTTTGTTTGTACTATTTGAGAGGTGAGGCTCTACTCTGGTGGCGATGGTTTGAGCAGAAAGAAGAAGAATTTGGGTGGGAAATTCTTAAGAAGGAGTTGTCGCAGTTTGGGCCATCTGAGTTAGATGATCCTGAGGCCACCTTACTTATACAAATTGTAGCAGAGTGGTACTGTTTCTGAGTACCATAAAGAATTCTTGAAATACAGCCAACTCACCAAACCGTTAGCCAAATCTTCGCTGGTCAGTTGCTATATCTCAGGGTTGAAGAGTGAATTGAGGAAGGAAGTCAAGCTCAAGAACCCTCAAACTGTTTTAGCAGCATATAGAGAAGCGGTTGCCAGGGAAGAAATTGTCAATGACCAGAAGAGGGCTTGGAAGTCTAATCCTTTCGTCAAGAACCAATTTATCCTGAGCAGTACTAAGCCTACGGTGACTGCGGGCACTGCAGCGCCTATCTATGCACCTGGTGGTAGAAACCCACTGAGTGGTAGTGGAACCTCTCATTCTGCTGTTCCTCAAGCTAAGGGTCAACAGTTTTTGCAGTTCATGAGAGAACGAAGGGAAAAAGGGTTGTGTTTCCACTGCGACGAAAAGTTTGTGAGAGGGCATAAGCGTGCAGGAAGGTCATTTATGCAGATGATTTGCTCGTGTGAGAATAGTATGTTCATGCAAATGTTGGAGCGCAAGATGAAGATACCGATGAGACGAAGAACTCTTCAAGATGAGGAGTTAGAACTTGATGCAGAGGGGGAGGAAGGTTCTTCTAAGCTACCCAAGGTTGGCCAGTGTCCTGCAGCTACAATCTCCTTACACACGCTGACTGGAAGTAATAATCCTTGTACTTTCAGGGTCCAAGGCAGTATATCTTCATATCCTGTGTGTGCACTTCTTGACACCGGAGCTACACAACTTTATTGGTAAGCAAATTGTAAAGAAGATTAAGTTGCCGGTAAATCTGCAGGTACATTTGGATGTCACTGTGGCAGGAGGCAGGATGTTAAAGGGTTTGGGCTTATGTGAAGGTGTGCAATTTGTGTGTCAAGGTGTGCCTATCGTGACTGATTTTTATGTGTTGTCTATGGTACTAGCCAGCTAGTATTAGGGTAACAGTGGATGGAAACTTTGGGGGATGTGGTGTGGAACTTGAAAGAGAAGAGGATTAAGTTTGAGTTGGGGGGTCAGCAACGAACTCTGCTTGGCATTCAACCATAGGAGTTTGAGTTGGCATCTCCTAAGTTTGTGTCTAAGGCCTTGTTGCAATCAAAAAATGGATGGCTACTGCAAATGTTAGGAGTTCCCTGTACAACCAAAGACAAACTTGTTGTGCCACCCCAATTGCAACGTCTCTTGGATCAGTATCAAGGTATGTTCAAAGAGGACATGGGCCTTCCTCCGTAGAGGAGTTGTGATCATACAATTCCCCTTCTCCCTGGTTCTAAGCCTGTCAGCCTCCGACCCTATAAACACCCGTGGCATCAAAAGAATGAGATAAAGAGGATTGTTCGAGAGATGTTGCAGTCAGGCATTATTCAGCCCAGTCATAGTCCATACTCTTCACCTATCGTCATGGTGAAAAAGGCCGATGGAAGTTGGCGTATGTGTGTTGATAATAGGGCTTTGAATGACATCACCGTGAAAGACAAGTTCCCTATCCCTATAATTGATGAACTCTTTGATGAACCACGAAGCTAAGGTGTTTAGTAAGTTGGACTTGTGCAGTGGCTACTACCAAATTCGAATGTACGAGGGTGATGTGCACAAGACAGCCTTTCGCACTCATGAGGGTCACTACGAGTTCCTTGTATTGCCGTTTGGTTTAACCAATGCTCCCTCCGCTTTCAATCCCTTATGAATTCCATTTTCAAGCCATATCTGCGACGATTGTATTAGTGTTTTTCGCTGACATTTTGGTGTACAGCGATAGCTTGGACTCTCATTTGGAGCACTTGTCAGTAGTGTTACAAGTCCTCATTGTGCATCAGTTGTATGCTAAGTTCAGTAAGTGCTCTTTTGGAGTGTCGGAGGTGGAGTATTTGGGGCATGTGGTGTCCTCTCAGGGTGTGGCAGCAGACAGAGAAAATCAAGGCTATTATGGAGTGGAAAACTCCAAGATCTTTGAAGGCTTTGAGGAGATTTCTGGGACTCACAGGCTATCACAGGAAGTTCGTCACAAACTATAGTTCTCTCGCTTGGCCCTTGGTGAAATTGACAAAAAAAAAGGGGCGTTTGTGTGGCAAGAAGAGTCGCAGCAAGCATTTGAGAGAATGAAGGTGGTCCTTTCTTCTCCACCAGTTCTCCAGCTGCCCAATTTCTCTCTACCCTTTGAGTTGGAATGTGATGCTAGTGGTACGGGGTTGGGAGCTGTCCTGTTGCAGTAGAAGCACCCCATCGCTTTTCTCAGTCAGGAGCTGAAAGGGAAAGATAGATATTTGTCTGCCTATGAAAAGGAGATGTTGGCCATTCTTTTGTCAGTGAAGAAATGGCGACAATACTTGCTTGGGAGACAATTTGTTATCCGCACCGACCATAAGCCATTGAAATATTTTTTAGAGCAGCGTCTCTACACTGAGGCACAACACATTTGGTTGATGAAACTGCATGGGTACCAATTCCTACTAGAGTACAAGAGGGGTAGAGATAATGTGGTGGCTGATGGCCTCTCTCGGCAATTTGAGGATGAGGGAGAAGCCACTCTGTCTGCTATTACGCTTCTTCAACCTGCATGGTTACCTCAAGTGAAGCAGTTGGTGCTTACTGACCCATATTACAATGAGATTAAGGACAAATTGGCTGCTGCGGATATTTGTATGTCGTAGGAGTTTACTACTACAAGGCTCGGGTACTTCTGAGTCCCAATTCACCAGCTAAGCAGCTGTTCTTGGAAGAGGTACACTGTACACCTCAAGGTGGGCACATGGGAGTGGATAAGACATGGCAGGATTTGAAGCAAATTGTATATTGGCTTGGGATGAGAGAGATCTGCACAGTTTTATCAGATCCTGCGATGAATGCCAGTGAAATAAATACTTGAGTACTTCCCCTGTAGGTCTACTACAACCCCGCCCTATTCCTGATAACATTTGGGATGATATCAGCATCAACTTTGTGGAAGGATTGCCCAAAAGCGTAGGGTTTTCTACTATTCTGGTGGTGGTCGATAGACTTTCAAAATTTTGCCATTTTATTCCACTTAGTCACCCTTATACTGCCGAAAGTGTTGCAACTGCACTTTTTAAAAATGTTCTCAAACTATATGGCTTGCCTAAGAGCATCGTGAGTGACCGTGATGCCATTTTTACGAGTAATTTCCGGAAGGAGTTGTTAGCACTGCAGGACACCAAGCTTTGCCTCAGCTCAACATTTCATCCCCAATCTGATGGCCAAACGGAGGTGGTAAATAGACTGTTGGAGACCTATCTTAGATGTTTTGTGGCTTATAGGCCTCAGGACTGGTCGAAGAAGCTGCCCGAATTCAGCTACAATACTCACGTGCATAGCTCGACCAACATTTCCCCCTACCAAGCAGTACATGGTAAACCACCTCCAACCATTTTGTCATATGTGCCTAGTACTGCGAGGGTTCAAGCTGTAGAGGACAGCTTACTCTCCAGGGATGTGGTTTTGCAGTTACTCAGAGACAATCTGTTGACAGCTCAGGGTCGTATGCACTTGTCGTATGCAAGTGCAGGCCAATTTACATAGAACAGACAGGGAGTTTGAGTTGGGTCAATGGGTTTTTCTGAAGCTTCAACCGTATCGGGAAGTATGTGTAGGCAGCAGGTGCATTCATAAGCTTTCCTCTTTATACTATGGGCCTTATGAAGTGCTGGCTAGGGTAGGTCCTGTTGCTTACAAGTTGAAGTTGCCTGCGAAATCGAGGATCCATGATGTGTTTCATGTGTCCCAATTGAACACCCATGTTAGTCGCGGTATCAGTTCTGCGGTGGTCTTCTGGCCTACCCTCTTATTTTGTTGAAGAAGCTCCTCACCCTGCCATTGTTTTGGATCGACGGATGGTTCCAAAAAGGGGCATTGCAGTCTTTGAAGTCTTGGTGTAGTGGAAGCATGGCAGCAGCACCGAGGCGACGTGGGAAAACTATTGGGACTTATACTGGTGATTCCCGGAGTTTCGCCCACTCCTGGAATCTTCTTTTGATGGGGGGAGTGTTGATCAGTCCCTGGATTTGGTCGGAATGCAGGATGTCAGCGGGGGGGGGAATAGAGGAGGAACCTGCAGCTTGAGGGAGAAGTGATCATGGTTTGCTTATCGGTCCTTGGGGTGTTCGTATTAGTCCCTGGCTAATTTTCTTTCTTTGAGGGTGCTATTGTAAAAAGCGCGGCAATCGGTTGTAACGGTCTAACGACCTGTCCGAATACGTGCAATGCACGTATTCTCTTTTGTATAAATACAGAATTCGCGTCTGAGCTTGTTATGAATAAAGATTTGCTTTTCTCTGTTCATCTTCTTCCTCTTCTTGTGTCTCCAACGTCGTAGCTGCACTAGGATTGATGCCGAGGAGGAGGACTCCGGCCGCTATCACCGCTGTCGATGGCCGGCCTGGAACAGTCACCAAGGCATCCTCAACTCGTCGCTTCATCATCCCCTTATAATCTCCACCAAGCTGTGGTCCTCTATGGACCTACCATCAAGCCATCATAAACCTGTCTCTGTATCACCTGGCGGGCCTCATCGTTATCTCCAAATCTTCCCTCGGACAGTTGTCTTCATCCCCAAACCATCATCATCTTTGACTTCTCCTCAAACTGTTGTTGTCATCCATCTTATGCCAAACCTTACCAGACCTCGCAAGACCTGATGACCCGATCTATCTATGGGTGTGTCTTGATTGATGCTTTAGTTATTTTTGAATTGGTACAGTTTTGTGTTTGATTAATTGTGTTTGGCTTTAACAATTAGAAGTTGTTTGATTTTACATTCTGGAAACTGAGACCATTTATTCAAGGATTTTATTCTAGCTTTTATCAAACATCGTAGATGTTGATGTGAAAAGAAGAAGGAAAAAAAGAGAAAACATTTGGTTAGTCAATGCAGTAGACTTTCTTATTTGTATGGATAATTAGATGTTATTTGTATTGGAGATTGGAGTTTGTTTGGGTTGGGTAATCTAGTGATCCAGAGAGGTTATGAGGTTTTTAAGGGCGGTAGGGAAGTATTTGAAATTATGTTGGTAGTTTGAGCAAGGTCCGGAGGTGCTATGGTTTGTTGTTCGAAGATGGCTTACGATAATGGGAAGAATGTTGAGAGGCTAGTTGTATATGTCTTGGTGGAGGTAGATGTGGGAATGGCCTAGGTGGTGACCAATTGAGAACCCGAGGCTCTTCCAGAGCTCATCTAAGTGGTTTTAGTGGTTCGTATATGGAGGGAGTAATGTCTAGTTAGTGCAAGAATTTTGGCACATGAAGTATTCTTGTCATCATGAAGGGTAAGGTTTGGAATCCAGCTTAGGTTGCAACTACATAGATACTTAAACTTGTGTTTGGAGGAGTTCTCGCTGATGTTCAAGGCATTTCAGCAGTTCGACTAGTTTCGGGCTGCTCAGATGAAACCCTGCTCTTCCACTACTTTAGCTAAGACATGTAGCACCACAACTTGTCTTACCTCATCTGCTCATAGTTGGGTGATTCATTCAGTAGCCTCTAATCATATGACTGAAGTATTCAGGTATATTATCTGTTTTGTCCACTTTGCACCATACAATTGTGAGATTGGCAGATGGCTCAACTTCCCACAATGGAGGTATGCAATCTGTTAAAACACTTTGTTAAACACCTTCTGTACCACACAATTTGGTTCTTCATATGCCAAATTTCCCTTTCAATTTTGATATCAGTGGCATTAATTGCTCGATCAATGAACTGCTGTGGTACCTTCTATCTTGATCATGCTGTGCCTATCTTGATCATGCTTTTGCTATGGAACCTATTGTCTAAGGGCAAGAGTTTGAGGGTTTGTACCAGTTAGATAATGTTCTTAGTTTAGTATCCTGCTTTGAGTATTTTGTCTCCTTTGGATCTTCAATATCAGTTGACACGTCTATCAATAAAATTTTAAGAAGATGAGGCCAGAGCTAAGTCATGTTTCTGAATTAGTGTGAGCGGAAGTTGGGTGAGAACCATGGTGTCTGATCCTTTTGAGTCAATAAACCTGTTGGTCATCCCTTGGCTTGAATTGCAATTTGGAACTTCATTTTGTTGAATGTTGTCCTTGTTCTATTGAGTTAAATCTTGGTTTCAAAATACTTTATTGCATTAAATTGCATTTTGGAGATCTTTTTCCATTTTAAAGGATTTTGTGCAGAGATTAAATCAAAATCTTGATACTTGTTAAAATTCTTCATTGTAACAATGCCAAAGGAACCTTTTAAAATTCTCCATTGGGACGATGCCAATGAATTTATCTTACACTAACAGAATAAAGTTGTTAAATGTAAACATAGACATCTTTTAGAAGCTGGTCACACCATGCTTATAACTCATTCATTGAAGGTTCCTAAACAATTTTCAGTTTCCCTTCGAGGCCCTCTTAACTTAACAGTATGTGCTCATGTATTGATGGTGATTGGTGAAGTTCTTTATCCTTTAGTGTTTCCCTTTGATGCCTTCTTCTTGATTTCATCGAGAATTTTTGGTTGTGCTAACCATCTCCTTGGTCATACTAAGTCAGAGTAGCTGTCTGTAACATCCTTTTTTTTTTAGAGTATTGGACTCAACTTCATTTGATGGATAACACTAAGTGCGCTAGTAACCCAACACTAACAGTCTTGCTTGCCTATTTGGTGGAAGATGCTTGGAGAAAAGTCCATTTTATTAGAAGCAAAACTGCAAGGTCCAATTCTTTATATATCTATTTTACTTGTCATTAACTTAACTAGTATTCTGCACGTGCAGTGCACAACTTTTTCTTAAGCTTCTGCTTTATCGCTAGTGGCACAACTTTTATTTTATATGAATGACACGTTCGTAAATAATTATATCGTAAATAAATTTGAACTTTGAAGATATTATGGTAATTGACAACAATTGGGTAAATGGATGATTAATATAACTCACTTAAAAATGTGTGGTTGAGATTAGATTAATTAAGTTGGTTTGTCTAGAGTCCATTTCACATATAGGATTTTTTTGAAAGTATTTGCAAATATAGGACACTCGCTAAATTATTTACAAAGATAGGACAGTTGAAAGTAATTTTCTAAGAAAGACCGGATATCTCACAGAAAATTACACAACATTAAAATTAAAAATTTACATATCTCACTACCCTATCTAAAAACCGGATATCTCACAGAAAATAAAGAAATTAAGTTTAAAAAATCTCTCAAAATTTAAAATTATATACATTGATAGAAGATTAACAGAAAGAAAGCATATAACTAATAGGGAAATGTCAGAATATTTGTTAATAACAAGTAAAATAACTAAAAAATTATCTAAGGAAATACAAAAAGAGATAACATACAAGGTATTAGATTATAGAAACGAAGAAGCAAGTTGGTATTACCAACACCTGCTAACATATAAAATATTAGGCTAAGTATGGTTAATAAAATAGAAATATTAAATTAAAAAAATAGAATCAGAAATTTATATGATAAACATACAAGAGTTAGAAGAAGATTACAATGGTCCAGAGTTCGTAGGAACTATAAGAAAATATTTAAAAATCATAAATAAGAACATAAAAGAACTAGGTAGATATATAACCGAAGACACAGAAGAAGAACTAGGCATAACGGAAGAAGGTATGAAGGAGTTAGAATCTATAACAAAGCATAATATAAACATTTTAGAAATAGAAGATTTAATGGTAAATTCCAATTCAGTGGAAGTAGAGGAAGCCTTAAAAAATCTAGATATAACGAATGAAGAAATAAAAATGGATCAAGAGAAAGATAAGATTATAGCAAAACCTACAAAAATTCAATCTGACATGTACGAAATCTTAAGGCCACCACCCAACAAAAGATCTTATCAATTACCATGGAAATGGCAAAACAAAAAAAAAATAAAAATTAGGAGAGAGAAAAGAAAAAGAAACCCCAAAATATGAACCTGCAGAACACTACGAAAACGGAATAGCAGAAAATGGAGAATGACTAGATCTAGACTGCGTAAAAGACGTAGATAGGTTAATAGAAGAATGGGTATAGGCTTCACTAATAGTAGGATTTAGGCAAAATCTTTCAGGAAATTCATTTGAGAAATTTATAGAAGCAACCTTTATAGGAGTAGTAGCAAAATAGTGGACTAAAGGAATAAGAAAGAAATACTATCAGAAAATCAAGACCAATTGATGATAAAAGAATAGAAGAAAGCTCAGCACAGTGAACCTTAGGACTAAAAGAAATAATTACAAATTACGAAATTGCCATAAGAACAGAATTCAGTGTCTACGATAAAGGAGAAAAACACACTATATACAAAAAGAACCAAGCAAGATGGAGACTAAGCAATTTAGAAATATGCAACATGTGTTATTTTGACAACTATGCTTGTGAATTCCGAGAATATTTTCAAGATAGTTATTGTACAAAAGAAGAACGGAGTCCAATCTTGGACTCATTCTTTCTAAAACTACCTGATCCATGGAGTATAAATATATATAGTGCATACATAGGTGAGAAAGTAAAACCAGAAGTAGACACTTTAGAGTATAGAACACAATTTGTAAAAGACTAGGTTTGCCCGTTGACACATGCCTACGGCACGTCTTCGAAACGGTGCACCCGGTTTGATTATATAAAATAGTATTAAAGGTCCAGCAAATTAACTGGAGTAGGAAACATATTATATAAGGAAGCAACATATCTACCTTTAAGCTCAATCATCGCCTTCTTGATCATTAGCTTGAACTTACCTGGAATGCATATAGTTTGTTAGAAATACTACATAGAGTTTTTTTAACTTCAGCATCACTTTTAGATGCTTGTATTAGTTATGCAAGGACATTATCATATAGGTTTTATAGAGCTTACTTTAATCCCATAACCACTATGAGCATGTTTAAATACAATGGTAACCCAAGTGTAACTGTTATTTTTAATACTATTATTATTATTATTATTGTTATTGTTTTATTATTATTATTATTATTATTTTTATAAAGTCCTAACGGTATATTTTTATTATTTGGTTATTTTATTTTACCTTATTTCCCATATTGGATATTTCCTTAAATCCTATACCTTAATTCCCTAAACCTATTACTCAGACCCAAAAACAAAACTCATAACCCAAAAATCCATTAATTATACCCACACTAGGGCTGTAAATCGGACCGGACGGGATCAGACAACCATATATTCAAGCTCGGACCGATATTCTAATTGGACGGGCTTATGTCCGGCTCGGTCTAGGTCGGACAAAACTTTTATAGTCCGGACTCGGTTCGATAAAGCATCGGACCGTAATAATACTCGGACAGACTTATGTCCGGCTCGAACTCGGTAAAGAATCAGACCTAATAATTTGTTCGATTTCGGTTCGTATAACAATTCGGACGGTCCACGGTCGGACCATTTCTCGAGCTGGACTCGGACGGACGACGGACCGTCCTGTTCATTTTACACCCCTAACCCACACTCTCACTCCAGACCCGTTACCCCAACCTGAAACCCTACTCAGCTCTAAACCCAACCCGCAACCCGAAAACCCTCACCCGCATGCACCTAACCCTAACTTCACCTCTATATATACCCATTCTTCTGCACCCCTGTATATCAGCCGCCTCTTCACCTTCCGATTCCTCTCTATCCCTCTCGTCCTCCCTCCCGATCTCTCCCCTGCTCATCCTTCTCCCGTTGGTCCCCCTGTGTGCTCCTCTCTCCCTCTACCTCCTCTCGACGTACTGCAGTGCGGGGCCCTCTGATGATAGCCGTGCCTTTTGCGCCGACAACAACAGCCAGTCTACTGCAGTAGTGTGCAGCTCCCCTGCGTCGTCGTGATGCCATGTCGACGACAGCTAGCAGTCCAGCCCGTCATCTTGCTCCTTCCGAGCACCGGCACCTCCTCCGATGACTGACAGCAGCAGCGGCGAGTGCTTCCCGCCGTTGCACAGCCTGTCCTCTGTCGTCCCCCCACCGCCTTGTGCTGCTTGCCTCGCACCATTCAGTGCAGCAGCCATTGATGGGTTGTTTGATCAGATTTTGATCCAGTGAACGTGGGCTGTCCGTTTGATCTTGATCATCATCGCGATCATGATCATCTTGATTGATTGATTCCTAGCCGTCCGTTGATTTGATCTTGATCATCACCATCAGAGTGATCTTGGCCGTCCGTTGGATCTTGATCATCATGCTTGATTGGATGTGGGCTATCGATCTCCTCTTGATCATCCGATTAGATCCTAGCCATCCGATCTCTTCTTGATCGTCACGATCATGATGATCATCAACTTTCTTTGATCGTAGCTGTTCGATCGATCGATCTTGATCTTCATCATTATCTTCTTCATCAGGGAAATCTGACCGTCCGATCTGATCCGATCATCTTGATCTTGATCTTTGATCTCAGCCGTCCGATTATGTTCGTGATCTTGTTTGTGTTCACTTTGTTCGTGTTTGTGTTCGTACCTGGGAATTCGTTTCCATTATTCTTGCTTGGTGTCGTTTTCGTCGTCGTCTTTCAGGCAAGTAACTTGTACTCAATTCCTTTGTATAATACAAGTCATAAATTCTACTTGTAGTGTAGTTGGTTCTAGAGACAACTCGTGTGTGATGTATTTTTGATGAGTATTGTCTCTATAGTGCTATTGACCATAGTTGCCTTACGACACAAAAATTGCATGAAACAACTTAGGTTTTGACCGTTCTTGATGTGATTATATTTGTGAGATAATTATGAAAAATCGTGTGTTTGTTTGGATCCATGGGATATACTTATTGTGGACATGCCATATACCCTATTTCATGATGTTTGGATACTTAGTAGACTCTATAACATGTTTGGTTGTGTTTGGAACGAGTTTCGTATGTTGTATGTTGATTTATTGTTAAGAGGAAAATCTGTATTTTTGTCGATGATCAGTTTTGATTGGTATTTTAGAACATATTAAGGTCAGTATCTTAACTTCAATATTCAACATGATTTTTAGAGAAATCCGTCTTCTTTCCAAACTCTCTAACCTTGATCGATTTCGTTTTCGTATGTGTGAGATATGATTGTTTTACTACAGAGGTGTATTTCATTTCAAGATTTCGTTTCTTGATGATTTCGACGACTAAACTATTTGGATACTAGTGCTAAGCATATTACTTGGATCTAAAATTTTGCACAGTATTTCTATATCAATTTAGGGATTACCCTGAATTTTGGTGGATTTTATTAATGAGTTTTATATACCATTTCATGCTTGTTTATAAGAACTATACTCACTGGATTTTGCTCGCTGTTCTGTAAAGAAGTATATTTTCACCCTAGTTCCTTCTCCTATATGAAAAATATTTATGAAATATGAAAGTTAGCTTATTTTGTCTATTTTCATCTCCCTTTGGCGGATTTGGATTTCGTTTCACGGTTTGCGAGATATTACAGTTTTCGTACAGCAGTGTTGGGAATTCCAAATTTGCCAAACTATCGTTTCTTGATATTTTCTGAATTTTATTGGCTAAGCGAATCTTACTGGAAAATTATTGAAACTTTATATTCTAATACTAGACATATAGTGGAATACCCCAGATTTTTTCTGGAATTTATTATGATGTTTTGATGCTATTTTCCTGACTTTGAATACGATTTTCTGATTTCTAGCTGAACGTATTTTCTGGATTCAAATCAGTTTTGAGTTATGTTTTTGTGAAATACTATATGACTTATTTATATTCTCTGGATTCGGTTGGGAGTCTATTTTCTAGACCTTTTGACGGATTCAGATTTGCATATTTGTAACACCGGGAATCACTGTTTTACTACAGTATAGTCTGACTGTCCTGAACTAGAAGATTGGTTATTTGATCCTTTTACGAGTTATCTTGCACCCGTACATATTTATCTTGCAACTTGAACTTGTTACATGATCATGCCATGTTATTCTTGATATATTTTGCACACTTACATGCTTGTTTGACACTAATAATAAATAACCAAGCCGGGATTTAAGGGAAAGATCTAGTAGTGGACAATATAGGTAAGTATACTCGGAAGGGGGCCTGTGTTTCCCATGATTCCAAGTTATATGGAACTACGTGCCACGTAAAACTAAGTGCCACGTCAGGGGTTGACGGGGGCCACCTCTAGAATCTACTGGGGCTACCTCTAGAATCCTTTACATGATTACAAGTTATATGAAACTAAGTACCACATAGAACTAAGTGCCACATCAGGGGGTTGACGGAGGCCACCTCTCCAATCTACGGGGATCACCTCTAGATACCATTACATGATTACAAATTATATGGAACTAAGTACCACGTGAAACTAAGTGCTACGTCAGGGGTTGACGGGGGCCACATCTAGAATCTACAGGGGCCACCTCTAGAATCCATTACTGATTACATGACATAATATGATTCCCGTTTACATGATGACTGAGTACACTGTCCTCTATGGTTCACTATGAAATCTAAAGCGAAACTGTTTGTTGTAGCAACCATGTAGTATGGGATGCATGAAGTGCTACCTAGATAGTAATAACTACAAGACTTGATACATGATACTTGAACATGATACATGCTTACTCGATACTCGACTACATGATACATGAGACTTGATACATGACACATGCTATATGTTTACATGATACTTGATACTTGATACTTGATCCTTGACACTTGTTACCTGTACTTGACACTTGATACATGCCACTTACATTTGCTTATCTTGCCATGCTAGTTGTTATATTTTGTTATCATGCCTATTTCATGTTATTAGTTTACCCTTTTTCATATACTTGTATCTTGCACTACAAGCGGCCCGTAACTTGCATTGACGGGAGTTTGTTTTCTTTTTCCTATTCCTGCAATTGTTAAATTGCAGATTTTGGAGAACATGTTCCTGATGGCATTGGTGATATGAAGTATTAGTGCTGGATTTGCTATTATTACTCTTGTTTCTTGCTTTGAACAATATTGTATCTTGTACTTAGATTTATTTGTATATGGGCAATGTGACCCAGGATATTTGACTTATTCAGATTGGGATTATTTGAGATTAATATATATTTTGGTTTCAAGTATTCTTGTTGGTATTTTGGTTCATATGTGCATGTTGGTTGATTCTTTTGCTTCCGATTCTGATTATTCTTGTGAAATGTTGTAAAGATTCTTGAACAGCTTATGGACGATGAAAGTCATTTGCTGGGCTTTTGTTGCGTATCCGTATTCCGTATTCTCTTTTGGGAAGCGGGGCGTGACAGTAATCTTGTAGTGTTTTGTTTCATGAGTTGTATGTCAATGAGTTTTTGGCCCAGAATTAGACTTGTACCTCGAATTTGATTAAATAAGTATATTTGATGAAATAATAGACATACTTTTCGAGCTTCTTGTGAGAGTTTGTGTTTTGTAATGTTTGTAAGTGTATCAACAGTTGTAGGAGCAATTCCGAATGGTGAGCTATTTTGTACTCGCTTGTTCGCAAGTAGCAAAAGTTGCATCGCCCCAAATGTTGGACTCCGAACTTGTCGTTTTTTGAGTGTTTCAACAGTTGTGAGAGCAATTCCGAATGGTGAACCGCTTCATACTCGCTTATAAGCAAGTAGTTAAAGCGGAATCGAACTAAGTGTTGGACTTCGAACTTGTCGTTTAGATAATATCAACAGCTGTGGGAGCAATTTTGAATGGTGAACCGCTTCGTACTCGCTTATAAGCAAGTAGTTAAAGCAGAATCAAACCAAGTGTTGGACTCCGAGCTTATCGTTTTTAGAGTGTTTCAACAATTGTGGGAGCAATTCCGAATGATGAACCGCTTCGTACTCGCTTATAAGCAAGTAGTTAAAGCAGAATCGAACCAAGTGTTAGACTCCGAACTTGTCGTTTTTGGAGAGTTTCGTATACCTGAAAGCAAAGCAACTAGATTATTTTAAACAAGAGATTCGCAGGAAGTAACATGCCTTTATTAGCGATGACTTAAGTGGCTGCTTCTAAGTTGCCAGCCACTCTTACATTTTGAAACTGCTCGACTCAGGAGTTGCTTGAAGTAGCTAGGAGCGGTGTTAAAACACCCTCTTGGTATTTCATCAAGTGGTCAGTGTTCCAAGTCCTCGGTACTCTCTTGCCCCCCGGGTCTTCGAGTTGATACGCGTCAGGGCGGATAACTTTGAAGACCTTATACAGACCTTCCCAGTTGGGCACTAGCTTGCCCTTCCTGCTTGAGAAAGAGATTGACAGCTTGCGGAGCACTAGATCTCCTTCTTTAAGATTAGCGGGGCGGACTTTCTTATTGTAAGACTGTGTTATCCTACGTCGGTAAGTCTCTTGTCGGATGGAGGATCTTTCGCGGATCTCCTCGACGAGGTCCAAGTTGTTGCGAAGCTGGTTCGCATTTTGCTCTTCACTGTAGGCGATTAAACAGGGCGAAGGTAGGTCGAACTCTAGGGGGATGATGGCTTTAGAGCCATAAGTGAGGTTGAAGGGGGATTCTCCTGTCGGGGCTCTCTTCATGGTGCGATAGTTCCATAGCACGCTGGGAAGCTGTTCGATCCATAATCCTTCGGTGGATTTATCAAGTCTCTTTTTTAGACCGGAGAGTATTTGTCGATTAGCGTTCTCCGCTCGGCCTTTGGATTGAGGGTGGGATATTTAGGAGAACCGCTGCTGGATGCCGAGGTTGGTGCAGAAGTTGCGAAAAGTTTCCCCAGTGAACTGAGTTCCGTTGTCAGTTACTAGGATACGGGGTACGCCAAACCGACAAATAATATTCTTCCAGAAGAAATTCTGAACCTTGTTCTCTGTAATCATTGCAAGGGGCTTGGCCTCGATTCACTTGGAGAAATAATCTATTGCCACGATGAGGAACTTCAGTTGACCTGGCGTTGGGGGGAACGGCCCAAGCAAGTCCATACCCTACATTGCGAAATGGATCAGACTAGCTAAGGAGGAGAGCTGGGCTTGTGGTAGGCGACGGATCAGAGAAAATCTTTGGCAGGAGCCGCATTGGCGGACGTACTATTCAGAGTCGCTAAGAAGTGTGGGCCATAAGTAGCCATAATTTAAAATTTTACGGGCTAGGGATCTCGCTCCCAAGTGCGCACCACACATTCCTTCGTGAGCCTCCTTCAGGGCATAGTCTGCTTCTTCGGGGGAGAGACATCTTAGGTAGGGTCTGCCGTCTATCTGAGTAGAGGAGCGTTTGTACATGACTCCTTCAATTAGTGTGTACCGCTCGGCTATGGTCCTGACTCTTCTAGCCTCTCTTGGGTCCGTTAGAAGAACTCCGTCTCTAAGGTATTCGAGCAGGGGTTTCATCCAATTTTCTCCAAGTGTTAGGGGCAGGGCTTCCATTGGTTCTGGGCTATCTTCCTTGATACTGGGTCTTAGATGGACCTCTATCAAGACGGTTTGCTCCAAACCCTGGAAGGAGGAGGAGGCGAGCTTTGAGAGGGCATCCGCCTGTGCGTTTTCCTTTCGGGGGACCCGCTGGAGTTGAGCATCTTCAAATAGGGCCAGCAGTCCTTTGACCTTCGCCAAGTACTTGGCCATGCGGTCGTCTTTCGCTTCGTACTCCTCAGATACTTGGTTCACAACTAGCTGTGAATCACTGAAAATCTTGATATGTTTAGCCCCAGCTTTGCGAGCCATACAAAGTCCCGCTATAAGGGCCTCGTATTCAGCCTCATTTTTCGATGCATGGAAGTTTATACGGAGGGAGTATTGTAGAACGAAATTGTCGGGGCCAGTCAAGATAACCCCAGCCCCACTTCCGTCGGCGCATGAGGATCCTTCAACATACACGGTCCAGATCGGGGGTTCCTCAACCGACTGACAGGGGTTGGGAATGGTGCTCTCCATAATGAACTCCGCTAAGGCTTGTGCCCTGATAGCAGTTCGGGGTTGGTAGCTGATGTCGTGCTGGCTCAGCTCAATGGACCATTTCATTAGACGTCCCGATGTCTCAGGCTTATGGAGAACTTGCTTCTGCGGGTGGTCGGTAAGAACGACCATCGAGTGGGATTGAAAATAGGGTTGAAGTTTTAACTCTCGGAGCAACACTGAGGTGATGCATCAGGAGCTCTTCTGAGATTCCGGGCATATCAGCTGCGGTCCGGGGAAAAGATCGCGGGTCTCCCTTATACATTGGGAGATGTCTTCTTTGATGGTGGGAGGAAGGGCCTTGCTGATCTGAAATGTCTTGGTAACATCGCTTTCTGAGAAGGCAACTTCTTCCAGCACGTCGACCGGCTCGGAGATGGTCTGGCTACTTTCTTGTGGGAGTTCGAGGGCTTCAAAGGAGAGGACCGGCCCTCCCATCGAGGTCATGTAACATTTACGAGCCGCTTCTTGGCTCCCTCTTACTTCTCCCACTCCTGCGGAGATAGGGAACTTCATTTTCATATGATAGGCCGATGGTATGGCCTGAAGAGCGGCCAGACCTGGTCGACCCAGGATTATATTGTAGGCGGCTTTTATGTCTACCACCATGAAGTCCATTGACTCAGTCTGAGTGACCGGGGTTTTGCCAGCGGTCACTTGAGGGTTATAACTCCCTCGATCGTCACTGGCACCCCGGTGAATCCATGAAGAGTGTAACCAGCTGGCTTGAGCTGATCTCTTGACAACTGAAGGCCCTAGAATGCCTCCAAGAAGAGAATGTTAACTGAACTGCCGTTGTCAACTAGGACCCGGCGTACGTCAAAATTGGCCATCCGGGTTATAACAAGGGCATCACAATGGGGCGTCCAGACGCCCTCCAAGTCCCTATCAGAAAACATAACAGGAACCCCAAGGCCCCTGCGGGGAGGATGGTTCTGCACAACAATCACTTCTCAGACGAAGGCTTTTCGGGAGGAGTTGGGATCTCCTCCCATTGGGCCTCTGTGTATGAGGTGCAGGATGGCTTCGGCTTCGAGGTTCTAGGTCCCCGCACGTTGTTTGGTTCGCCTGTTAGACCCCCTAGGGGCGGAGGTAGATCTGTCCTGTCTTTCCTGATGATCCGGGAGAGTCGCCCCTTCTGGATTAGGGCTTCTATCTCGTCTTTGAGGGCTCAACAGTCATCCGTATCATGGCCATGATTCCGGTGATAGCGGCACCACTTCTCCATGTTTCTCTTCTTTCTCGGGGTATTCATTTTTGGAGGAGGGAGAAGGATTCCCTCCTTCCCGACCTTCATTAGAATGGCCGAGACACTGGCATTGAGAGGAGTGAACCTCTCGAAGCGGGGAGGAGGGCGACGCTGGCCTCCGTTATCTTTCTGGAGCTTCTTAGCTCCTTCATCTTCAGCAGTCTTCCGCTTGCTTTCGGAAGATGATCCCTCAAGAGTGGGGTGGTTGAGAGCTTCTTCAGCTCGGATGTACTTCTCACTCCTGAGTAGGAGTTCTGCAAAGTCCTGAGGAGGCTTCTTGGCGAGGGACACCCTGAGATCGGGATTAATGACGTTGGACTGGAAAGCAGCTGAGGCTACGGACTAATCTAGAGAGGCAATAGATCTGGCCTCTGCAGTGAACTGCTTGACATAGTCCCTCAGCCGCTCACCCTTCCTTTGACTGAGGAAGAGCAAAGAGGTGCTTGTCTTCTCGGAGCGGCGACTGCTCACGAAGTGGGTGAGAAAGAGACCTTCAAATAGGTCAAAGGAGAAGATGGAGGCTGGAGCAAGTCTGGAATACCACTCCCGAGCGGGCTCCTTGAGCGTGGCTGGGAAGGTTTTGCAGAGAAGGGCGTCAGAGGCATGGTGGATCATCATGAGAGTTTTGAAATTCTCAATGTGATCAGCAGGGTCCGACTCCCTTGTATATGACTCAAAATGCGGAGGCTTGAAGTTCCCTGGGACGGGGGCCTCCATGATGGTACGGGAGAACGGGGGTCTGCTCGGGCGGAGGTTCCTCGCCCGTTGTTCCTCATCTTTGTCGAGTTGGCCGAGGCATCTTTCCATCTCGTGGAGACGACGGAAGACCGAGTCCTCCCTTCGGTCATATCTCGCTGAGCCCCGGGACTCGTCTTCATGTGGAAGAGGGCTGGGGCTGCGGCTGCGGTGGTGATAGCTTGGAGTAGGTCGAGGACTGGGGGTGCGATAGCGATGGCTCGGAGCTGGCCGAGGACTGGGAGTACGGCGGTGATGGTTCGGAGCCGGCCAAGGACTGGGAGCCCATTGGTCATTATTGGGGGCGACATTGAGGGCTCATAGGACTACCTCTTGAAAGTCCTGGAACTCCGCCCTCGTGACTAGCGCCTCTTGATTTCGGCGGCCCCTTGGGGCTGGACGGCCAATTGGAGAATGACACCTCCAGTGGTGTTGGGGGGACTCCCTCCGTCTTCTGGGAGAGTTCGACCTTTGGCGGTTGGGCCTACGAGGGGATCGGTCCCTTTGATGCTCCTGGCGGGGGTTCCCATCACGGGTCCGCCTCTCGTCCAATCGGGTCCGAAGATCTATCTCGTTCTGCCGGTTGATGATGATGTCACGTAGATCTTTTGGCATTGGAGGGCTATAGGAGGCCATGGAGTCGGAAGAAGGATTGTGTATGGAGACATGGCCCTGATAAAGGGGTTGCTTTTGGCGACTTCGGCGAAAGGGCTCTCCAACAGCCCCTTGAGGTCCTTGATGGGCCGGTTGGTGGTGAGGCTGCTGAGGAAGAGGCTATCCAGACTGCTGAACATGTTGAAGGATCGGTTGCCCGAGCTGCTGGGTCGGCGACTGGACTGGCTAGACGGGCGGAGGGAGAGCCTCTGGAGGCGGAGGAGGAATGGAAGTTGTTCTACGGTTGGAGACCGTGGAGTTCCCTTTCTTTGGAGGCATAGCTAGGAGTTGCTTTTTCTGATGGAGTAGGGTTGGATTGCTATTCGATTCCCACAGACGGCGCCAATCTGTTGCCACTGGTTTTGGTGTGTGGGCAAACAGATGAATTTGTGGGTTCGTAAGGAATCGATTGGGTCAAAGCCTGAACACTTCCACCGTTGTTTGGTTGGCTTCTCGCTGCTGTCGTTGACCTGTACAAAGTTCGAAATACCGGGGTTGATCCCGGTGACGAACTCTCCGATGCTCTTGTCAGTACTCAGAAAAGAATATGAAAGAGCTTTAGGTTGGCAAAGAGTAATCACCTTGTAACGGTAGGAGGAGGGTATTTATAGTCGCCGTGAGGATCTGTTTCGAGATAAGAACAAATCTCTACAACCCGGTGTGGATGGATAGAAGTGGTTAGAACCACCTCCTTGGGATAAGGATGAATCTGAATTTCTCCATATCCTTCTGAACTGGCTTGTAACGGGTTGGGACCCGTATCCAGTTGGGGAGATCTGTTCGTGGGCTGCTGGGCTCTGAAGAAGAGACCCAGTTCTCATTTCAGACCTGTTTGCAGGTGAAATTACCATTATTCCCCTGAGAGCTTTAAGATTCGTGCCCAATTTGAACGGTTCCGATTTAGTCCTATTTTTAGCCATATCAATAACCAATTTAAAATAGAAATAAAATATTATGACAGTGAAAAATGGAATAAACAAGTAGTCCTGGTAGATACAGAAGCTACTAATTCACATATTAAACAAACAAATATAAAAAACCACAGAATTAATACCATTAAAAAATCCATATTCCTACCTAGACTATTGCAATAATAGACATCCAATTGTACATAAAATAATACTGTCACTAAGGATAAATGGTACGTATGAAATGCTATTACATTTACATGTAGATCCAAAACACCATGTTAATAAAATGTTATTAGGAACTGACTTCCTTGCATCAGTACAACTTTAATCAATTCAAGAATAAAAAATCACAATAACAGTAAACAATGAAAGTATAGTAATAAATAGAATATTGAGTAAATGAATCCATTAAGAGCAACAAAAAACACGTTATACATACTAACAGAATTTGTTTACGAAGGATACAACAAATCAAGAAAATGTCAGTCTAATAGACACCAGAGCTGACACTAGCTTATTCCGCAAAAATATACTACCAAGATGGAGATAAGATGTATATAATAAAAAGGCTATAACCGGATTAACTGGACAAACTGTCATACTTGATCGGTATCAACAAAATGTTAATATACAAATAGGAAATTACATACTAAAAATACTAATAATATACCAATTTGATGATATGAATAATGATGTACTATTAGGAAATGACTTTTTCCAACATTGCTATCCTATAACCAAATCACATAAATTTGTTATATTTACAACACCTTGTCAACACCAAGCAATAGTAATTAGAATAACCCAACCTTATTTTAGGACCGACTTGCTGCATATCAGAGTTTCTTCAACCCAACGTGGTGAATATCAATATCTAAACAAAACTAGAATACAAGTCCATAATTAATTCCAAAAGAAATTTGACAAAAACAATTAGAAAATCTGTGCAGAGAGGACCCTTTAGCAAAATGGGACTTAAGTAAACCCACAACACATAGAGTTAATAGATAAGAACAAAATAATAAAAATTAAACCTATAAGACACACTCCAACAGATTTAGAAGAGTTCAAAATACATATAAAAGAACTGATGAAAAATAATTACATAAGAAAATCACAAATTCCACATTCATCACCAGCATTTATAGTAAGAAAACATTCGGAAGGAAAAAGAGGTAAATCTCGAAAGGTAGTAAATTATAAGGAATTAAATAAAAATACTAAGAGATTTGGATATCCACTACTAGATATGCAAATACTACTTAACACAATAAAAACAAGAAAAATATATTCGAAATTTGATTGTAAATCAGGATTTTACCACGTAAAACTAACAGAAGACTCGAAACAATTAACAACATTTAGCACACCTCAAGAATTCTATGAATGGAATATATTACCATTCGGATATAAAAACAGTCCAGACCCAACAAAATTACCACATAAATGAAAAAGAACTACTAGCAATCTTAAAAGCTATAAAAAAGTTTGAATTATTCATAATACATATGAAATTCATAGTAAAGGCAGACAATACACAAGCAAAGAGTTGGATTAACAAAATAATAGACCTAACTATAGAAAATAAAAGATTGATAAGATGACAAATGGAGTTAGCACATTACGAATTCTCAATAGAAAATATAAAAGGAAAAAAATAACATCCTAGCAGATTTCTTATCAAGAACTAACAATTTTATTTTTACAGGATGGAAAATAGAGTCCAGCATATAGAACATGATATAGTCTACCTAAAGGAGACTGTGGAGCAATTAAAAGGAGCATTTAACCAACTACAGTTGCAAATATATGGTCTTCAAAGTATATTTTACCAACATATAAATGCAGAACATATTGAAAAAGAGCGAAGGGAGTGAACCTATTAACCCAGAAAATACAAGTGAAATCACAAAAATAGCCACACAAGAGGAAAACTCCACATCCATACAACCTACTACCTACAAAGAGAGTTTACTCTCAGATCCTCCAAAAAATTCCAAGAATGATTTATTTTTACAATATATTGAGAAATTATGCCAGACCACTCAGGTTAATCAATTTATCAAAACTATTTCTCAACAATATATGAATAAAGCGATCATACTACCAGGAGAAAATCCAAAGACAGTAAGAGTATTATTCGAAAGAGGGCTTATCCACTACATATATCCATCCCGAGAATGTGAAGAACTTAGCTAGCTACCAAGAGAAGTATATAAATCTGCCAAGAGTTATTTTGGTCTTACTAAGGCCTCCAAAATATATGTCTGGATATTTTCAGCTATTCAAGAATTCCTTGAAAATGATGAAGAACTACCCGCTGAGCATATTATAAAGATAGGGATGACTACACAAATCCTGTTTGGAGCAACCAATATTATACCATATAAAAATGAAGAATTTGAAAAACTGATCCCAGAAAGAAGAGCTATGGGATTTAGAACAATGTATTGTGAACAAAAGGACATACAAAATAGAGACAGTAACAAATAGAGACAGTAACATATGGATCTATGATAGCCCTGACTCACAAAAATTAATGATTTACAACACAGCAAAAATTAAACAACCACAGTCAAAGAAGTCTTTGACAGCTGGTACCAAATTCTACATAAAGGAGCCATGACAGTGACAGAAGAGACAGTTCTCCACTATTGTAGATTGATGAGGATGGAACCACAACATAAATACGAACAATGCGGAAAAGAACAAGAGAAAGCTGACGAAGAGTTATTTCTGATGTGAAGCACGTCAAGATGTTGGCCAGAAATGAATCTTTAACGTAAGGAGTGACGTAATAGGCTCAATTATTCATCTATGATGCAAGCATTGATGTAATAATTCTAACAGTAAATCAAATAAATCCTGGAGAAACTAGTAATATAAATGTCCAAATAATTGATGATCTAACTTTTTATGAAAGATCTTTATTATTTTATGAAAATGGTGAATTTAGTAGTTAAATCTGGAGTCCTACAACAATATATAGACAATTTCTAGAAGAAAATGAACATATTGAAGAAGGAAATGGACATGTGGAAGAACTCGAAGAACCTCCATATGATAGTAGTAGCCAAATATCTGAGACAGAATCAGAATCTACGAGAGATCTTGAACTTATGCTTGATTACTTTAATATTTTTGAGATAGACAATGCACATTATTTCGAAGAATATTATTTTACCGAAAACTATCATCTTTGAGGTTTTTTGATACTCTGTTTTATTATATTCACAGGTGTTTTCATGCTTTGCAACCCCAGTTGGTATCAGAGTGTTGTTTCTAAGTAAGTAACTTTCACCTGGTTTTCTCAAAATATTTAGTACAATTTAAGTAGTTAAAAAATTGATAGAAAATATTACAAAAACAAATTTTAAATTTGCAGAAAGATCACACATCCTACAGAAAAATCTATAGGAAAGGAAGCATAGAATATTAATTAAAAACTATCCCTTAATTGCAAATAGTTTGGCCATTGTCCCTTTTTTACAAATATTTTCAAATTTTGTTCTAAAAAATAATTGACTCGTTTGTCTACAAATTACACAATTCCAACTCTTGAGTTACAATAGTAGAGATAAGGTTAATTTGTTGTGTTCTGAAGCTTATCTTTGTTACCATATTAGGAGTTAGGGATCTGATTAGTTATTTCCATTTGGAATTTTAGATAAGTTTATAGTGCCATCTAAGCAGTTAAAATCGTAATTAATTACCTATTAATCGGCGATTAATCAATAAATGGTTTAGGTCCGATTAGTTCCTAAGGCGATTAATCTGCAATTAATCGGAAAAATCACCGATTAATCGGTAATCGGACCTAGAATCATTAGTTAAACCGATTTTAACTTCTTAAGAGTGCCATGGTTTGGTACTCAGCCTAAAACTAGAGCCAGAGACAAGACTTTTCCAGCAATAAAATATTTGCCATGAAAGACGGAGTACCTTGTACGCAAATGATTATATCATCCCCTTCAAGGTTCCAAGGAATCAATACTTCAAATCTATCTTAGTGAGGGAGATATGTTTATATACATATTGAATGTTAAACTTTACCACTGAAACAACATTAGTCAGTATTTCCTCCAATAAAAAAAAATTTAATTAGTTTCATCTTCATTTTTTGAAATTTCAAAAGATACAACGGCTAAACTCTCAGCTAAGGAGTTGTTTTTTTCTGCCCAATATCAAATATGGTTCTTCTCCATCCATTCCATATTGAACCCATCCTTCTGAATTGATTTTTTTAATATAAATATTATTGTAATATTTTCAAAACTAACAGGGTGTAAAGATTCCATTAACCCCCCTTCAACTGGATAGTAGCCCCCACAGATGGCCCCCTAACTTTCCCAAACACTGACCCACATATTTAGTGGAAGGGGAGGTTCCATGGGTGGATAATAGGACGGATAAGAATAGTATTTTACCTTTCAATATCCTGTGCATTCTGACTTGTATACCTCTTAAAATATTCTATGAACTTGCCTGGGTTTTCAAATTATCTTTTAGTGATATATATGTTACTGATTTTCGGGTATTGGAGGCAGATTTGGCTATTTTGGACGAAATTGATTCTGGATTAGATGTGGATGCACTTCAAGATGTGGCAAAAGCAGTCAATATGCTCCTCACACCCTATAATTCCATTTTGATTATCACTCATTACCAACACCTTTTGGATTATTTTAAGCCAAATTATGTACATATATGGTAAGAGACACTAAACACTATAACCCTCTTCTAATGGTCTTGCTATATGGTGAATTCCATACAGTTTTGTTTTTGTTTTCTTATGCATTTCCAAAGCTAGCAGAGACGATATGTTTTTAGTATATATGGTTTTCTTCCACTGATATGTTTATGGAAATTATTTGCACCTGTATGGCTGTATCCATCACTTAACAAAGATAAAATAAAAATTGCTAAATATGGATTTGGAGTCTCTGAGTACTAATCATCACTTTGAAGTGGTTGCTGAGGATGGTTGCACAGCCTCTCTGTATGAAGTACTAATTTATATGCTTGTGCTACAATGTAGATTTATCTAAGCAGCACTCTGAACGTGTATGCTCTATAAATTTTTTTTGTGTGTTTCTGCATTATTCGATCTGTGGAATATTAAAAGACAATATATGTCACAGCTCATATAATACTAAACATGTATTGTCCTAATGTGTTTGATAAATGTTTAGGAGGATGGCACTATCATAAGGACACGTGATAGTTCACTAGCCAAACTACTTGGGAAGGAAGGCTACGAAGGCATATGCAGTGAGAAAATTTGGTAAGAAAAATAACCTTTGTTTAATTTGCATCCCACTTTTCTCAGCTTCCTCTCCCCTAAAAAAGAATGTTGAAGTTCTGTTTTCTTCTTATTAAGTTAATATATCATAATTATGGCATATGATTTCTCATGATATGTTATTCTTATTTGCTTGCTATATGTGTGTGTGTGTGTGTGTGTGTGTGTGTGTGTGAAATTCGCCATTTCAAATGCTAGTGTAGCGTGCAAACGCGTGAAAACCACCTAACCCGTTTTCACACTACAGTAGTGTTTACAATTTGCAATGGAGAATTTCCATATATCTGTGTGTGTGTGTGTGTCAAGGGGTCGAGCAGACTCGCATCAGCTTAATGTTGAGACTTAAAAAGAAGATGACTGAATCTTTGAGACTTTATATATATATATATATATATATATATATATATATATATATATATATATATCAAGGAGTTGAGCAGACTCGCATCAGCTTAATGTTGAGACTTAAAAGAAGATGACTGAATTTTCGGGCTTCATGCTTCACCATTGGTTACAAATAGGACAAAATTGAAGATTAAGCTGTTAGTAAAAGTTATTTTGCTGCATTTTGTTCAAGCGCGGCCGGATACCTTTTAGGAAAGCTGGATAGATTTTACAGTGGAATCTAGATGTAAACTACACACCTTTAACGAAAGCTGGATAGATTTCACAGTGGAATCTAGATGTAAACTATTACGATGAGTTAATTTTTTTATATTTCAGAATATATTCCTTAATACATTTCATGATTGAATCTTTTCTACTGTTCTGGGTACGGGATACCGTTGTTATTTTTGAAACACATCGCTCATCTCCGGTACAAAATATGTTATAATATTTTCGGTTTGTCAATTTTGCTAAAGGAAAATGAGAGAGAAGTAATCAAGATAATTTACAATACAGTTGCCGATGTAATTTAAAAGATGAATCTAAGACAGAATTGAATGGAGAAATAAGATTTTGCCAACTTACCTTTAAAATATTGTGATCATAGCTTTGTTGTTGTCTGGCATCATCTTAACCTTTATTTTCTGTCATTATTGGTGGCATGCTCTTTTGTAAACCTTGTACAGTAGAAAGTAGGGACTCAAAAGTCATAGTTCATGTACTGACTTTTTAGTAGAGTAGTTAAATATCCACAATCTTTTTGACTTGCAGATACACAGCTGATAAGATGACTAAATTCAATGTCATTCTGTTTCAGTTTAGATGCTTCCATATCAGAATCACATTTTAAAAGTTTCCACAATTTTGGCAAACTTCATTACCTACATTTTTAGGGGAAAAAATGTTTTCAGAGTCAGAGGTTTGTAGCCAAAAGTTGCAAATGTTCCGATCACAAGTTGAAAACAAGAGCCAGCTTTTAGTGCACGCATGCAAATGCTTTGCTAATTAGTGGTGCTGTTCTCTTGAAATGTTTTAAGTCTAAAGCAATGGTTGTAAAAACCGAACGGACGGACAACCAATGAGGTTTGGTCATAATAAAGTTTACAAGTCATTTTCAGATGCAATTGAAGGCAAAGAGGAAAGATTTCGCGAGACTCTTCTTGGTAAACGGGTTGATTATTCGGGGCGTTTCGTTATTGTCGTCGGTCCTTCGCTTTCATTACATCAATGTGGTTACCTCGAGAAATAGCAATAGAGCTGTTCTGTCGAACATGAGAGATAGCCGGTCCTGTTGTTGTAGGGTCCAACCAGGTTGTACTTCGGTTAAGTTGGGCTTTGAAGGAGAGCAATTTTGTTGTTAACCACCGTTCAAAACTCACACTCTTCACATATTTTACCGTTCACTGCCGAACTAGCTGGTTCTGTCTGGTTCTTCCGATGTTTTCAATATTTTTGATTTCCTGTTAAACCTGACTGGTTTAGGGTCCGGCTTCAATTGATCCTGGTCCGATTGACCAATTCAGTCCAGTTTTTACGACATTGGTCTAAAGAAAGCTTGTGGATGGTTGGCCTTAGAAATTTGAAATATGGGAGCAGGACACTCAAGTCTTGAAGGTTAGTGGAGCCACATGGCAAGCATTCATTTTTCATTTTAGTTTGAGGGCACCAACAAGTGAGTAGTACTGTCTAGTGTGGATTGGAATCACCAGAGGCCCAAACAAAAGCAAAGGGCAAAGCCCCCTCCATTACCATTAGCACTCTGTCTGCCCCTTTATAAGGCAACTACTACTACTAGGCTGCCTTCCCCATTGCTACTCCTGTCCAATCCTATCCTATGAATTTTAATAAAGCGTCTGACTTTATTTTTTCGGCTGAAAAAGGCACCTGACTTTGCTTCATTCCTTTTCTTCCTTCCATTCTTTCTTGCTTTCTTTCTTTCTTTCTCACCTCCATTGCCCCCATTCACTTGCTATAAATTCTCTCCTATTCCTTTGTCATTCATTCATCCTACTAACGCAACATTGACGACACTAAGGCCTCAAGTTGCACCTGTTTGCTAACCTTAGGCTACATTTCAGTTAAGTCTACATTGAAATTTCTATCTGTATTGTTTTTTCCTTTTTGATTTATGAGAAATTTCCGCCATGTTTCATTAATAAAAAATATCGAGACTTTACATTTCCTGTGATTGTTGTGCATGGATTAGTTTCGAATCTTTCCCCTACTCCAATTGAGGAGAAAGAACTATCATAAGACATGTTGGCATGTATCTGTCCATCACTAGTAATTCATCACTTTCTTTTCTTTGCTGGTATATCGGAAGACAAGTTAACAAGATCAACTTTAAGGGCTAGCTTCCATGCTCTTCTTTATAGCAGTTTTTGATTGACAATGCATCATCTTCTTTCAATCACATCTATAAAATAACTAGTATGCTCGCTGTTATAATCAGTATGAATGATGAATGAACTCACGTTATGAATGTATGTGTCTCTTTGAACAAATTTCATTACCGAACATTTAAGTTCCATCCGTAACTTGCATTTAGATGCCACAAGTTCAATTAAAACAACTTTTTCAAAGAGTTGGAAGAAAAACAAGTTTTTCATATGACGGTTATTCAATCTTTGTACATATAGAATCTCCTTTTATAAACCACACATGTACATATCTAATTGACAAAGAAAGATGAACAGTGAAATGGCTGCACTAATTTAATTAGTGGCCTACAATAGCACTATAGATGAGAACTAGATCTTTCATTCTCTTTACACTTCCAGCCAATAAGAATCTGTAGTTTGTAGACTGTCATTTTCCTACAGATATGGATTACTCTATTCAAGGACAAAATGCTTATATCTCAGCTGTAGATTGGCTGAAGAAGAATAAGGGAGCCAACTAATTTCTTTTCTTTTCCAAACTGTTCTATAATTTGAACATAGTTCTCTGCAATAATGGAAAAACTTACCTTATTAGAAGGCTGCACAAGGTCCCACCACTGCAATTTAAGCCCATCCTTTTTCCCTTGGTCAAAAAGTAAAGCAAAATTCATATTCCACATTCTTTCCTTTAAATTTCTAACATCCTTAATCCCAAAAAAGAAACCTACTTCAGTTAAGCAATAAATTAATCAAACTATGTAACATGTTGTTAACTATATAAATTCACATCGCAATGTGCAGAATCAAGATTTGCTTGTAACTAGCATGATTGTATTGATGAGGCCACTATGGGAGCTCTTAGTTCTAATGCTGGCAAACATCCTCTCGCGAGCAAATTCTACGAGGATGCCTGGCCTGTATCCAAACCCAGTGCCTTTGGACAACAGCTATTGCCTGAGCTGGAGAGTTGGCGTCGAGGCTAACAATATTCGCTACTTTCACACGATCCCATTCCAATGTATTGCCTACGTCGAGAAGTACATGATTGGGGGCCAATACAATAGTGATCTTAATGTGGTTGTAGAGCAAATGTTCACGTATCTGAGTGAAATTGTGGTATCGGATGATGGCAAGGATGCATGGGTTTTCGACATAGATGACACCTGCCTCTCGAATCTCTTCTACTACGAGGGCAAAAACTTTGGGTAACATTAAACCCCCCCTACTATTTCAGTCTTTATTTTTGGTTTTACATGCAACTCAACTTTTATGCAACAATAGTTTGCTAGTTGCTTCGCGATTGTGGCTACAGACAACCAATTTAATATCTTTTAAATCATGTGTACACTAATTTATTTTCATTGGAAATTTAAGTAGCTGTAAAAATTAACTTATAGGAGATGTCATGAGTTTCTAGTTCTTTTTCTTTCTTTCCTTTTTTTTTTAATTTTTTTTTTTGCTTTTGGTAACCAATTATTCATTTTTTAAAATGTTTTCAGAGGTGAGCCATATGATCCTTTGGCCTTCAGGAGCTGGGCACAGAGAGGAATGTGTACGGCAATCCCTGAGGTTCTCGGGGTGTACAGAAAGTTGATAGAAAGCGGGTTTAAGGTTTTTCTTCTCACAGGACGAGATGAGGAATTGTTAGGCTCTGTAACCGCTGAGAATTTGTTCATGCAAGGATTTGTTGGCCATGAGAGGCTCATCATGAGGTAGTTAATTATTTCCTGTTTAATATAGTTCCATGTCGTGCTAGAAACATAATCCTCTCTGACCTTGAATGCTGTTTACCATCTCAATGAATATATCAGCCCTAACAAAGACAACAAATATCATGATGGGGAGATGAAAAAACACTAGACTTGAATATCTTTCTCCTTGTACCAAGTAGTCTTATTTGTTCCGATTTTGAGAAATTGCCCATTTTGCAACTACCAAAACATGTTTAAACCTCCTGGATCAATTTAATCGACCTCTGTTTTTAGCAAGGTTAGTTTCAAAGGTGTCAGTCATGAATTTAAGCAAGGAGAGGAATGTGTCTGTGTGTGCGCGGGCTTATCTGCATGCACCCATGTGTGTATTCTATTGTACGGGCTTATCTGCATGCACCCATGTGTGTATTCTATTGTAGTTCATGATGAGCATCGATAACTATGATATTTTGGACAATAAGATCCATGTTTTTGAAACTGTTAAAACTGTTTTTTCGTGTTTTGAAAGCTATTTCTTGTCTCACATTGCAGAAGTCAATTGTATAAAGGGCTGAGTGCAGTGATCTTCAAATCAGCAATCAGGAAGCAGTTGGTTGAAGAAGGATATAGAATAAGAGGAAATGTCGGGGACCAATGGAGCGATTTATCGGGAGAATACGTGGGAGATCGCACATTTAAATTGCCTAATCCCATGTACTTTGTACCTTGATGCAACTGCATATAGTTTCTCCCCAAATAAATACATAAACCAAATGAGGAGTGCTAAAAGTTAGCAACTTATGTAACAACAACAAAAAGAAATGAATCATTTATAGAGATGCATCAAGAAGTAGAATTCTCATCCTTTGTGATAATTAATTTAGTACATTTCACGACATGATAGACCTTACGGGAAGATCAGAAACAATAGGCGAAAAAGAAAGTCTGCTAGTAAATTCTCTCTGTAAAATGAGAAGAACAAATTAAAACAACACAAACTCCCAGATAATCTTTGTAATGTAATGGCTAGAATTCATGACTATATATCTCAGTCCATTTTGGATCCTGCTAGGTCTACCTGCCTTTTGTTCCAAGTAACCGAAGACGGTAGCAGGATCCTTCACATAAGAGGAATATGGTCGAGATTGTCAAGAATCCCTCAGAACTGTTTCAGACACTGAACGACATCACTTAAAAACCTGAAACTCGAAGGTCTATAGGTTGAGACTAAGAGCATCCACAGTTGTTGTGCAAATTGCCATTTTTGCCAAAAAAAAATTCCCAAAAGCGCAGCTGCAGTTGTCATGCATTTTGTCATTTATTGCATTTTGGTGAACACCTATATGTGAAAAATGATTTGGCAGTTCTCATATTGTAGGGGACAAAACTTATTTTGATTACTTTTTCAATTTATCGGACGAAATCTTATGTTTCAAATGCTCGGACAAAATATGATGTTTCGTTTCGTCCGACGCAGAGCACATAATATTGAATTTTATTTAGTTAGTTAGCGTGGTTAGTTTCGTTAGTGGGTTAGTTAGTTAATGGGGTTAATTAGTTAATTTAGTGCGGTTAGTTAGGTAGTGGGGTTAATTAGTTAGTTAGCTAGTGGGGGTTAGTTAGTGGGGTTAATTAGTGCAATTAGTGGGTGGGGTTGGACGAAACAAAAAAAAAACTTTTAATAATATTTTGCCAAGTTCCCTCCAAATTTTTATATATATATATATATATATATATATATATATATATATTATAATATTTAAAAAAATTTAACGAATTTGGACGGATCGTCTATGAAATTACCATATTTTGTATTTAACGACGGTAACAAACTTAGTCAATTAAAGCAATACAGAAGATAACAACACCAGTAGTAGCGTCAATTGAACCAAAAAAACTCCATGGACCACAGGAGCACTAAAAGCCACCACAGAAGCCTCCACACCACTGATCCCCTCACCGATCCATGACGAAGAGAGGAAGAGAAGAGGAAGACTCCCACTACAGGGTGCAGGGCCACCGCCGCAACGCCAACGTTAGGGACGAGCCCAGAGGTAGACATCGCTCCCCGTTTCGAGAGACACGTCCAGGCCATAGAGGCCTGGCGCATAAGGGAGTGGCACACCAAGAGCATAGAGCTCCAGTTAAGGATGACAAGCGAGCCTCGACTGAGAGGGATAGAGCTGCGAGACACCCATCATCGACCAATAGAGGGTCCTACCTGGAGGCATCGAAGAGAGCTTTAGGGGTCTCCGATGGGGGAGAGCAGCGAGGGATAGAACGTGCACCAGAAATAGAAGTCCCGGTGAAAAAAATAGATGATGAAGGGGAATGGATCCTCGTCAAGCCCAAGCGTGTGAGAAAGGTTGAGAACAAAGCGGTGAAGTCCACCTCTTCTACTAACTCAGGACCTCCGACGGCCAAGAAGACTGCTCTTTACCACAAGTGTGCGGAGAGGGGACATACCATTCACGAGTGCACAAATGATTGGTTCTGTTATGCATGCAAGAAGTCCGGCCATATTTCGAAGAGTTGCCCTCGTAGCTTCACGTCGGGGAGCCCCCATTCCAAAGCTAGTGCCGAAGTGCCGTTTGTAGGGGGCTGTAGCAAGCTGCTCACAGTGGAATCGGAAGAAAGTATAGACGGTAGACAAAAGGTTATTAGGGAGGTGATTACACCTACTCCGATTATGGCCAAATTTGAGAGTCGTTTCTCTTATTCCATTCTCCTTAAAGTCCACACTGGGTATCCATCTATCAAAGCCATCAAGGAGCTTCTCTCCGACAGCGTGCGGCCTATTTCACGACTGGATTGGGATGTTCAAAAACTTAAAGAAGATGTGCTTATGGTGTTTTGCAAGACGGATGAAATCACGAGAGAGCTTTTGGCCATTGGAAGCCTTGAGGAGGATGACTTCTACATCACAATGAGCAGGTGGTCGAGAGCTTTCGGCGCGCTGAAGGTGGACGCGCGTTCGTCGTTATGGTTGAGGCTATTCAACCTCCCGCTTCAATGTTGGGTGCGATCAGCCTTTCAAAACCTGGTTCATAGCTTCGGATCCCTAATTAGCATCGACAAGAATACTAACTTTCTTCTGAGAAGAGAATATGCTAGGATACAAGTGGGGGTAGTGGATGTTGGTCTCATCCCATCTGTGCTCGTGGCTCAATTTGATGATGAGAAATATGAGATTAAGGTGATAGTAGAGAGGAAGAAGAAAGTCTCTTTCCGAAGTTCGCCGAAGTTCTCAGGCTCCAATTCAGATGATGGGTTCAAACAGGAGGGGAAGGGAGGAAGATGAACGTCTACCGTCCGATCAATCGAGGATGAATCTAAGCCGTCAATCGGGGGTTCTACATCAGATTAAAGCTCTGGTTCATGATCGCCCATCAGATAGGACCAAGCTCGATCTCCACCGTTCAAAACAGCACACAGCGACTCTCCAAACAAGGGATCCAAACGAAAACTGTAAAGAGGTGGCACAGTTTCGAAGCACAGATGCTAGACAGCGACATTTCAATGGCGACAGTATTGATGTCCTAGGTACTGTAGATACCAGTAAGGAGAGAGAGGAAGAACAGCGGAGTGATAGGATGGGCACGCCAGCTTTTCAGAGACAGAAAGAGGTCAGAATGCTTGGTCACATCAATCGTCAGGATTCTGGGACTGAGGGGCGCGACGCGGAGCTCGAAGGGGAAAAAGCTGACAAGGGGCTTTCTTCGGGGGGGGGGGGGGCACGAATCGACAGGTTGATGTTTTGAATCTCTCTTCAGCAGAATTCAAGATTGCCTTGGACATGGCGGTAAAAACCATCACACAAAGTCTACTTATGAGTGGGCCTGGCCCATGGGCTAATTCCAACCTGCCGTTTTGAAGACAGAGGTGGAAAATCAACCAACGGGGGGGCCATCGCGTGTGCCCTTGGCCAACCCGGTTAGGGAGGATGCTATAAAGCATGGGAGGGACGTTGCGGAGGAAGCTGGAGAGGACAGCGAGCCGGGTTCAGGGGAAAGAGAACACGTTCTAGGGGAGACTCAACAGGGGTTATTAGAAGACTCCACGACTGTGAATGGCATAATCGGGGCATTAGACGATGTGGGTAAGGAGATAATAGACTCGGATGGCGAATTTGAGAAGTGGGAGAATGAGATTAAGGCTCTAACACCGGTCATACAGGATAGTGCGGAGACAGAGGGTGGGGAAGCAGTGAAGGGCATTGAGGAATCAAAACGAAAGAGCAAGAGGCAAATCGACAGGTGGGGAGCTAAAGGGCCTAGTGAGGAGGACCTGATTAAATCAGCAGCGGAAGCCAAGGAGCCAATGTCAGCCGCAGAGGTTCGTTCTCAATTCTAAGTTTTATTCCTGATGATCTGCTTCTTTACTATGCTACCATGTTTGGTTTAAATATGGGCTCTTCGGGTAGTGAACAAAGTAGTAGAGTTAGAATACTTAGAGAGGAGGCCTATAGGTTATGCTTATAGTGTTCCCATGCTGTGATAGGTAGGATAGATGATCATTTAACTAGGTTTCCCATGAGTTACATCTTCTGGAATGTGAGGGGTATGTGCTCGAAGGTTAAGAGTAGATTGGTTAACGACACGATTGCCAGGATTAATCCAGTTTTATCCGCGATTCAAGAAACTAAGATCGCTGACCATGAGGGGCGTGATTTTGTGGGTCTCAGATCGTTAAGAGATTTTCAATGGCGATCTAAACCGGCTAGGGGAATGTCGGGTGGTATCGCGATAGGAGTCGATGCAAAAGTGTTTGGCATTATAGATGACTTCGAACACGATTTTTCTGTGACCATTGTCATCAAGCGTAAAGAAGACGGCTGGGAGCACATGGTTACCTCGGTGTACGGCCCATATAACCCGACTCAGAGACGAAAATTTTGGGATAAGTTACAAAATATTAGGGATAGACGGCCTGGCCTGTGGGTCATTGGGGGAACTTCAACATCACTATATTTGCTAATGAACACAACGGTAGGGGACCAAATGAGAGGGACAAGCAACAATTCAACAGAGTTATCAACAACCTTCGCCTAATTGAAATACAAGCGAGTGATAGGAGATTTTCATGGACTAACATACAGTCTAACCAAACCCTAGCTAAACTAGATAGAATCCTGGTGTCCACAGAGTGGGAGGAATTATTCCCCTTCGCAACGGTTAGATCAATTGTGAGATTTACGTCTGATCATGTACCACTGCTATTAGAATGGGGGAACGACGTGAGAGTAAGACAGCGCCAATTTAGATTCGAGAAGGTGTGGATGATGAACCCTAGCATTACAAACGTTATTAAGGAATCTTGGGAAGCGACGATGACGGCATCCGACGCAATATCTAAATGGATCATCAAGCTTCGTCGTCTGAGAAAGCGCTTAAAGAGATGGGCAAAAGAGGAATTTGGGGAAATCAAAGAAAAGAAAGAGAGGCTAGGAAGGAGGATTCAAGAATTAGAAAAAAGCGAAGAGGATAGAGATCTAAACACGGGGGAATTTGAGGAACTAGCTGCCAGTAGGGCAGAAATCCATAGATTTGGTGAAATGGAAGGGTGTTATTGGAGACAGAGATCGAGGGTTCAATGGCTCAAGGAAGGAGATGCAAACACTGCCTTTTTCCATAGGATGGCCAATGGTAGAAGGCGACACAATCAAATTAGGGGACTAATGGTGGACGATGTTTGGACAGAGGATGAATCTGTTATTAGAAATCATATTGATGGATCCTTCAGAGATCTTTTGGGAAGGAAGATAGTGCTAAGAGGGGAGTTGAGCTCGGACATGTGGAACTAGGGGACAATTGAGGGAAGTGAGAGACTAGAAGAACCTTTCACGGAGGAGGAGGTCCTAAAGGCTATCAAGATGTTGGGACAAGACAAAGCTCCAGGCCCAGATGGATTTTCGATTTGCTTCTGCACAAAATATTGGGCCATCATAAAGAAAGATCTTTTAGACATATTTCATGAGTTTTTCATGGGGGATGCACAGGTAAAGAGACTTAATTATGCGAACGTGGTCCTTATCCCGAAGAAGGCAGAAGCCCTCAGTTTTAAGGACCTCAGGCCCATCAGCTTGCTTAACGGATCGTTCAAGATCATCACGAAGGCACTGGCCAATAGATTAACCCCAGTGTTAAACAAAATTGTAGGTGAGGCTCAAAGCAGGTTTGTAAAAGGTAGAGATATCCTGGATAGCATTGCTTCCGCACATAAAATGGTTTTCAGAGGTCATAAAGACAAAGTAGACTGGTTCATGCTGAAGTTAGACTTCCAAAAGGCCTACGATACAGTAGAATGGGAATATGTGGATGAGGTGATGAATCTCAAAGGTTTCAGAGAGAAATGGAGGCTATGGATGAAGATGTGTATTAGGAACGGCAAGTCCTTCGTTCTAGTCAACAGATCGATAGGAAGGGAAATCAGATGTAAGAGAGGGCTGAGACAGGGAGATCCGCTGTTACCACTTATATTTGCGATAATCGCTGATGGTTTGACTAAAATGAATAAGAAAGGAATGGAGGCAGGACTGGCTAAAGGGATTTTAGTTAAAGGGATCTCCAAACCTTTGTCTGTCCTACAATATGCTGATGATACCATTGTCTTTGGGATGGCCAAGGTGGAAGAAATTTTGGCAGTACGTGTCCTTCTAAGATGTTTCGAATTTTGGTCCAGTCTGGCAGTAAACCTGCAAAAGAGTTGCGTTATGGCTATCTACAACAACAATGCGGCATCCTCGGAAATTGCATCAAGTTTGCTTCAGTGCAAAACAAAGGACTATCCGCTCAACTACTTGGGAATGCCGATCAGACCGGGAAAGCTGATTAAGGAAGACTGGATTCCTTTAGTGGAAAAGATTGAGAAAAAATTGGCAGGTTGGAAAGGAAAATCGCTATCCCTGGGAGGTAGAATCACCCTCATCAATTCCATCCTCAGTAGCATTCCTACGTACCTTATATCGATCTATGAGAACCCCAGCTGGGCTATCGAAAGAATCGACAAATGTAGGTGGAAATTCCTATGGAAGGGAGCACGCGATGACAACAAGGGCATTAATCTTATAAGGTGGGATAGGGTCTGCAAGAAGATAGAGTTTGACGGATTAGGGATCCTGAACCTAAGAGACATGAACATGGCCCTACTATCCAAATGGGGGTGGAAAATGCATAAACAACGAAAAGCATGGTGGAGCAACTCGTTCATGAGATACCGAAGGAGGAAAATAGTCAGATTTGGAGGGAAATGTAGGCATGGAAAGGTCTCTGGTATATGGAAGGATGTCACAAAGGTAGGAGATATCTACCATACGAATACAAAGTGCAAGCTGGGGAAAGAAAACAACATTAGGTTTTGGAAAGACAAGTGGTGTGGAGATAATACGTTACAATCACTCAACCCCGAACTTGTGTCGGCAGCTAAGAAGGAGGACGCTCTAGTGGTAGACGTATGGAAGAATAGAAGGCTGAGATTAGAGCTCACAGGTAGCCTCTCTAACGATGCTCAGGAGCAACTTATGAGGCTTATTGCAATGCTCCAGGAAGAAGGAAACCAAGACAGGATAGAGGAGGATGACAGCGAATGGAGTCTAGGACAAAACAAAACGTACTCAGTTTCTTCTATGTACGGATTCCTTAACGATGGCGGGTTAAGGAACTCACATGCTAGTACCATCTGGAAGACTAAAGTCCCTCCCAAAGTTAAGGCCTTTCTTTGGCTGGTTCTAAACGACGGAATCCTATCAAAGACAAACCTAAAGAAACGAAACATCCTGCTAGATGCCACGTGTCAACGTTGTAACGTAGGGGAAGAAGATATCACTCACATTTTTTTCGTCTGTCTTAGAGCTAGGTTGGCTTGGGAGATCATGGGACTAGGCTTTCACACGACCGCAATTCTGAATGGCATCAATGAACTGTGGGGGAGATGGAGAACGGTGCACATCAACATAGAACATAGGGGTCTTTGGGATATTTTGGTTGGGGCTATTTTGTGGAGTTTATGGCTAGATAGGAATGAAATCTGCTTCCGTAATACTAAATGTTCATTTCATATGTTACTTCATAAAATGTTAGTTCTAATAGAGGCTTGGGCAGGTCAAGCAAGTACATGGAAGAAACCAAGGCTGGAGGGAGCGCAGTAGTTGATGAAGGATCAAGGCCGACAGACGCTAAGCTTTGACTGGGAGTTATCAACCCTGTCTACTCGGATATTTTGGAAAATAAATTTGTATTCGATGTTGTAGCTTTTCTTAGTTGGTGTGGAACTCTCTTTTGTAATAGACTGGAATAGGGTATGTTGTAGGGGTACTTTTTGTTTCGTTAATCAATCATTAATGAAACCGGTGACAATTAGTCACTTTTATTTTCAAAAAAAACAAACTTAGTAAATTGCCAAATTCTATTTTGCCATTTTGCCATTTCGCCATTTTTGTCACAAACGACTGTGAATGATCTAAGAGATCCTTATATAAATCCATTCACCACTGCAAAATCTTGAGTTAACCGTCAGAACCACTATCAGGTTAATGAGTAAAAAGAACAGTTTTCACTCATCTCACATCTTAGGAAGTAGGAACTTGTCGATAGGAAATGCTTGGTACTACACACAGGTAATAATCAAATTTAGTTGAACAGAAAAGGACAGATACCATTGGTAGCAGATAAAGAGAGAGGAAGAGGGCAGCTCAGTTATGAAATAACAAAATCCACTACACCTTCAAAATTAAAGTGGATCAAGGGACTGATAGGGAAATAGCGATTAGTGGAGGACTAATATGGAATTTGAATATTTGTGGCGGACTTATGTGGATGCAACCCTATTTAGAGTTGAGAAAAATCTTGTTGCGAAATTTTCCCTTTAACTAGGTTAGCGATAATGCGAAAATATAAGTAAAAAAATAACGCACACAAATCTATAAGAAGTTCAGAACAAATTTTGCCTACGTCTTCGAAGTTGTTGTAGATCTTCACTCTAGGGGAGAAAATTGTACAAAATGTTTATAATACTAAAAAAAATTTCACAACTCAAAAGCCAAAGAACTTATCCTCATTTTTTTTTCTTTACAAAGTGTTTACACACTAAAAAAAATCTCAACCCAATTTTTCTCAACTCTCTCTTTTTCTCAAATGGATTGAATGTTGAGTGAGGATGAAATGAAAAAGAATGGAATGAGGGATAATTGGGGAAGGGAGGCTATTTATAAGCCTCCCTAAAGGGGGTTATGTGGGTTCGGCGGAAATTAGGCACCGCCTAATCCTCTTTTTTCTTCCTTTTTGACAATTGGTGTGGGCGCGGCCATTTTGGTCCCCTTCATTTCCTCTTTTTGTCAAATGTGCCCCCCCCCCCCCTTCCAACACACACACACACAAACAAATTCACATTCCTTGACAACTTGAATACTGATTTCAGTCTATATCCACACCTTGATCATTGCAGCAGTTCTTCCCAGTCTCATTGTCCGTGCATGCCAACTAAAGCTGAGCATAACTTTATTTTGTCAATAGTCATCGTCTTAGTTAGCATGTCAGCCGAATTTTGACTTCCACTAATCTTTTCTAACTACAAAATCTCATCTTCCAGAAGTGAACAAATAAAATGATATCGCACATGTATGTGTTTCGTTCTGAAATGGAAAGACAAATTTTTTGCCAGATGGATAGCACTCTGACTGTCGTAATACAAGACATTGTCTTTCTGTTTCGTGCCCAATTCTTCCAAGAAACTTTGTACTCAAACCATTTCCTTAATGGCTTCCGTAACAACGACATATTCCGCTTTAGTTCTAGAGAGAGCAAGTATCTTCTGCAGCTGAGAAACCTAACTCACTTCTGTATCTCCTAGGGTATAGACATACCTGTAATGCTTCTTCTGATATTGACATTCTAGCTAAATCAGCATCCACATAGCCTGTTAGTGTCGTATCTCTACCTTTGAAACAAAGTGTTTTGTCTGTTATACCTTGCAGATTTATGAGGATCCATTTAACTGCTTCCCAGTGTACCTTGCCTGGATTATTTATGTATATGCTAATAGCTCCCACTGCTTAAGCAATATCTGATCTAGTACAAACCATGACATACATCAGACTTTCAATTGTTGAGGCGTACAAAACCTTTTCCATGTGTGCACGTTCTTCTTTCGTCTTCGGTGACTGTTCCTTGGAGAGTCTAAAATGAACACCCAAAGGTGTACTCATTGGCTTAACATTCTGCATGTTGAACCTGTAAAGTACTCTATTAATGTACTCAACCTGTGATAACATCAAAGTCCTCAACTTCGTGTCTCTCTTGATCCTCATTCCAAGAATCTACTTCGCAGCGCTAAGATCTTTCATTGCAAACTGTTTCATCAATTCTTGCTTCAGATTGATAATCTCTTGCATGTCTGGACCTGCAGCGAGCATGTCATCTACATACAAAATAATGAAGTTGTTGTCAAACTTCTTGATGTAGCAGCAATGATCTGCTTGGCATCTTGTGAAATCGCTACTGCTCATGAAGCTATCAAACTTCTTGTACCACTGTCTGGAAACTTGTTTTAAGCCATACAAGCTCTTCTTTAGTCTGCATACGAGGTTCTTCTTGCCTACTTTTATGAAGCCCTCTGATTGCTTCATATAAATCTCCTCCTCAAAATCACCATAAAGGAAAGCCGACTTTACATTTAACTGTTCAAGATATAAATTCTTTGCAGCTACAACTTTCAATACCAGTCTGTTTGTAGTCAGCTACACGACAGAAGAGAAAATTTCATTATAATCAACACCTTCTTTTTACTAAAAGTATTTGACTACCATTCTTGCTTTCTAGTACTTGCTTCCATCATGCTCTTCTTTGATCCTGAAAATCCACTTGTTATGGAGAGCTTTCTTGCCTAATGGTAATTTAGCTAATTTCCATGTCTGATTTGACATGAGTGAGTTTATTTCATCTTTCATGGCAGACTCCCACTTGACTGAGTCCTTCACTTGCAATGCTTTATCATAACACTCTGGTTCTCCATTGTTAGTCTATAGTAAGTAGTGCAAAGAGGGTGAATATCACTGGATTGGTTTAGGAATTCTGGAGGAGCGTATCACTTCTGGCGTGCCTGGTTCTTCTTGATCTGCTTCAGGACTAACCTGGACATCGTTTCCAGAATCTGCTCAAACTCTACGAATTTCTTTGTTTCAGCTTCTGTACTGGAACTCCTGCAGTTGACTTGTCTTTGTACATCACATTCTCGTTGAATATGACATCTCGGCTTCTGATGATCTTCTGATTTTCATAATTCCAAAATTGGTAGCCGAACTCATCACCACCATATCCATTAAAAGCACATTTATTAGTCTTCGGATTTAATTTACTTCTTTCAGCAGAATTAATATGCACATAAGAAAAACAACCAAACACTTTTAAGTGTGAAAGGTTTACCTCTTTACTGCTCCAAATTTTCTCTGGTATTCCACAATCCAAAGGTACTGAGGGCCCACGATTGATCAGGTACGCTGCAGCGTTGACGGCTTCAGCCCAGAACATCTTGGGTAAGTCGACATGTATTCTTATACTTTTGGCACGTTTATTCAGAGTTCTGTTCATGCACTCTGCTATGCCATTCTGCTGCGGTGTCATGGAAATCGTTATGTCCATATTGATGTCAATGTTTGTGCAGAATTTCCTGAATCTACGATCTGTGTACTCCCCACCATTGTCAGGCTTCAACCGCTTGATTTTCAAACCAGTTTCATTTTCCACCATGGCTTTTCATTTTCAGAAGGTATCAAAGATTTCTAATTTCTTCTTCAGAAAATAAAACCACACTTTTCTTGTAGAATCCTCAATGAAGGTGATATATTACAGCGAGCCTGCTAGAGATTGAACCGAAGATGGTTTCCATACATGGGTATGAACCAATTTAACTTTTCTGCCTTGAGTGTCTTGCCAATCATTGAAAAACTGATATTCTTCTATTTGCCGAAGATGCAATTCTCACATAGGCCGACATCTGCGCCCTTTAAATCTGGAAGCTTCCTCTTTGACATAAGTGTCTTCATCCTATTCTCGCTCATATAACCAAGCCTTTGGTGTAATAGGTTTGATTTTCCATCGACATCTGCACTTGTAATGATATTCTCCAAATTTGAGGTTACATAGAGAGTATCAGTCTTCTTACCACGAGCAATGACGAGTGCTCCTTTAGTAATCTTCCATTCACAGCCTAAAAAGGTTGTACAATAACATTCTTTATCAAGCTGTCCCACTAAGATCAAATTCCTTTTGAGGCTAGGAATATGTCTCACTCCTTGTGGCTTCCATGTAGTTCGGTTCGACAACTTTACTCGGATGTCTCCCTTTTCCACGATCTTCAAGGTTTCATCATCGGCTAGATGAACCTTCCCAAAATTACCACTGACGTTGTAACACCCCGAATTCCAAAATACAACTGAATTCGAGTTCCACAGGATCTTTACACTTCTTTCCTACAATTTTACAATGAAATAAAAACTTTTTCTTTTATCAGAGTTACATCACACTTATACAGTATCACAGCGGAAGCAATATTACAATAAATTTACATGAAACAACATTTAAAATAGTCTTGCGCAGCATGTATACTTCAATTGTCATGCATCTTTACCCTGCATATAAAACTGTAGGCACGTCAGTTCATTCAACTGACGAAATATTATACACGACCATCCTCTTTATGCCGGAAACAGTATAACGATTCTAATTTCTTAACAAACACAAACTTGTCACAAACAGAACTAAAGGGACTATCCTATTGATGTTGTGTTGTGAGTGTGCACTTAGTCCTTAATGCAATTATTTATATTATATGACACTAATGCGCACTTGTTCAGAGTCTATGCAGCCCATACTGCATAAGTCCGAGGGCAAGCCCTTAATCGTTCTTCATCTTGTAGGGTTCAATATCTCGCCATGACTTAATCTACTACTGTAACTACGGTAAGTATCCTAGATGTTTTCTGACCTACGAACTCATGTCTAGGCGCCCTGGAGGGAATCCCAATGCACTGACATATGACTCATCATGCAGGCATCCTGTGGTAATTCAGCTTCTACCATAGACATGACACCACCCGCAGTCGTCAAACACCCCACGAGCTTCGCCATCGGGACGGTACTCTGGAGCAGTATCCATGCCCTATCATGACGCATCATGGGACATCCTGTGGATACTCTTATGCCACCAATCCAATGGCCCTCATACTCAATATTTTTCTCTTACTTTCATCACATCTTCACTATGTATCTAATCCTTAGTTCTTAGAATCATGAACAAAATCAAATCTCTAGAGTTAGCCTTTCCACTATACCGGTCTTAACCATTTATTCAACATGATCCAAATCTTGGTCGTTTCATTTCAAATTTCATTTCCATTCATTTCTTTTCAATGCCGGCATGAGGCTTGGCCACACTCTTGTTCTCAATTTCAATTCACAATCACACAGAATTGAGCCTTTCAAACTCATAAGTTCTCTTTTCAAGATTAACAATAGTTTTTTTTTTCTTTTCATGTTCATAAAATTTGTATATTCGTCATGTCCTTCATAACTCATCATGTTAATAAAAATTCCAATTTCATGTACAATAATCATGCAAAAACAAAGAAATTCAATTGGTCATAGTCGATGGTTCATAAACTCCGTATTCTCACTTTATCAATACTAAGTCTAACAATCATACTTCCATTTTTCTTTCATTAACAAAACTCTTTTCAAAACATCTTTTAATCGATACGTTTTTCTTTATCCACAAAAATTATTTAGGCTAAAAATTTATAGTAGTTCTTTCTTGCAGAAGTAGTCTCAAATATGCTAGGCCAAAGATTGTAGAAAAATTCATGAAAGTTGGATATCATTTGAACTTCAGGGCAGTCGGCTGTCAATCATAGCCAGTCGACTGTTCTGCTAGAATAAAAAAAAACTCGAAGATAAATACTCAGGGCAGTCGACTATTACAACACAGTCGGTCGACTGTTCTGCAAGGTTCTAAAGTTTAAAAAAGAATAATTGATCAGAGTAGTCGACTGTCAAGCCATGATCGGTCGACTATTCCGTGAGAGATTTGAACTATATTTTCATCTTTCTCAGGCCAGTCGACTGTTTCAACATGATCGGTCGACTGTACCACTGGATTTTTCAATTCTTAAAATATTTTTCTCTGTTCCTTTTCTTCTCTTTTCGAAACATAACTTTCCAAAATTTGAAACATATAAAAAATGCAGTAAAACAGTATTTTAGATTCATTATTTTCTTATGAAACATGCATTTTTGAATCATAGGTTAGGTTCTATGTCCATAATTTCGACATTGAGAACATATCATGTTTGCACACGTGTTGAAATATAACTTCTACAAAAATACTTCATTTCTTCGTTCTTTCATTTGTTAGCAATCTTCAACCTTTTTGAACACAGATTCTCATCTTACCACAAGAGAGTTACCTTAATTTAAACAATCCCTTTCACAAGATACATTCAACTTTGTATCTTATGTATAGATTTTCTTAAACATCTAGCATGGCAATACATGATGTCTTCTAGCATTTTAATTCATGATTTATCCACTAGCAATCATTTCAACAACATCTTCTAAATTATCAATTCATCTCTACATAAGCAATCATGGAGTCAATTTCACTTAGGTTTTCATTAATCATTCTATTAAACATTCCTAGCATGGTAACTAGAATTAGAAGTCATGAGAAACACCCACCTATTTGAAGAAAAACGAATGGAAAGCTCCTAGAAATCTCCTAGAATGCACGAATAGATCCTTCTCCTCCTAGGTTGTGCCTCAAGGTTGCCTCCTCCTCCTTGGTCTAGCAAACTGAGCCTCTCCTAGTGCAATTTCCGCATTCTCTTGGATGAGCACCCACACACAAGAATCTCCTCAATCTTTTACTCCCCAAAAACTCGCAATCTTTTCTCACTCTAATTCTTTTCTTTCTTTAATCAATTTCTAATGTACTAAAATGAGAAGAACTAGGGGGTATTTATACATAATTTTAGTGGAAATAAAGGGCTAGGATTAAATCAAGTGGTTTAGGATCAAGGGCTTAGATGAATTAGGGAGTTGTAGCAACTACCCATGATGAGATAACTACCTCTCCACTAGCTCCATCTCTCCTTCTCTCTTTGTCCAACCGGCCCAGGTGAAAGGTGTGCAATGCACACCCCATTGTATGCACGTGTTACCCTAGTGTCCCCCACTCACAACTTTGTACATGCTAATTAATTGTCTATTATTTGAGTCTACACTACAAGTTAGACTAAAATAGAGATTAATTAAATTGCATGGGCTCACTAATGGGCCAAGAGACTATGGGCTCAAAAAATTAAAATAATTAAATAATAAAGTGAGCTAAAAGACAATTTGGGCTTTAGATTCTAATTAGGCTTTAAAAGAAAAATAATTTTTTTTGGAAAAATAAGAGAGAACAAATACTATAAAAGTATTTTTTATATGAAAAATTATACAAATGAAATCATACGTGCACAATGCGTAAAATCACAAAATTTTCATAAATGAAAACTAGGGTGTTACAGTTAGTCTTCCATGATTTCTTTGCACGGGGTGGAGTGGAAAGATGCCCCTGAATCCAAGATCTATAATTCAATCGGACTGTTGACGCTTAGGATCATAGCATCACCTGCTTCCTCGGTGACGTTGGCAGATTCTTGTGCGCCGGTATCTTTCTTCGGTACTCGGCAATCCCATTGAAAGTGACCCATCTTGCTGCAATTGCAGCATTGAGAGCTTTCTTTCCCGATCTAGATTTACCCCGTCTAGATTTCAATCTGCTGCGATTAAAGTTTCTTTTTGAAGTTCTCCCTATTGACTCCATGTGCAAAGCTGAGGAGGTTGATGCTTCACTTGATTCTTTTCGTCGAATTCTTCACTCAAAACCATATCCCAAACATCGTCGAACTTTAATTTACTATTTCCCAACGAACTACTAGCTGTTGTAACAATAGCATTCCAACTGTCTGGTAGAAAGGATAAGAGAATCAAATCTCGAACGTCATCATCGAACTTGATTTCCCTGCATGCCTTCTGATTTTTTTCCAAGAGAAGTTGATACAGCTTTTTCTGATACAGATAATCTTCAATCTGCATCTTCCAAAAGCCAAAGTGAGCACCATCGAACTTTTCAATTTCTACATTCCCTTCATATGCGGCCATCGCTCCCACTCGAATGTAGCTTTCCTTGGATCGTTTTTGACTATTTCTCAATAGAAATCGCAACTAGAGCTCTGATACCAGTTGTTGGGAAAAAATATTATTGCTGAATTTTTTCTTTAACCATATTAGCGAAAATGCAAAATATAAGCGGAAAAATAATGCACACGAATTGATAGAAGTTCGGCACAAATTTTGCCTACGTCTCTGGTGCTGCTGCAGATGTTCACTCTAGGAGAAAAAATTGTACAAAGTGTTTACAACACTCAAAAAAAACTCAAAACCTATAACCTAAAGAATTTTTTCTTACAAAAATTATCTTTCTACAAAGTGTTTACATAGTCAACCCAATTTTTGTTAGATGGATTGAATGTTGAGTGAGGATGAGATGAAAAAGAATGGGATGAGGGATAACTCAGGCAAGGGAGGCTATTTATAAGCCTCCCTAAAGAGGGTTAGGCGAAAATTAGGCGCCGCCTAATCCCCATTTTTTCTTCCTTTTTGACAATCGGTGTGGGTGCTGTCATTTTGGCCAGCTACCCACCCCTTCATTTCCGCTTAATCTACCTTCCTTGACAATTATTAATAGAATTGCACTGATTCAAGTATTAGTAGTAAAGAACTGCCTGAATGATTACTAGTGAATCCCAAAAATAAAAACAAAAAGATTTTTTTTGTTTTTTTTTGTTTTTTTTTGGTTTTTTTTTTGGGATTAAAAGATGACTGAGTCATTGCTTTATTAAAAAGAAATTAACGAAACAGACAATACAAATATATAGAATGCCCCTAGGGCAGCAACATCATAATAGAAGTCCCAACATAGGAACTAAAGACTCGACAATCAACAAAATACAACAAAATAGCTAAACCATCAAGTAAACCAAAAGCTCTCATATGTGAACTGGAGCGTGAGAGTCGCCCGAACTGCATAACAACTACTACTCCCCCTCCTCTAAGCGTATCTTCTTTCTGGGCCTAAGGAGCCCTCGCTACTCTCCTTCACCGTTCCTGGTCCTCTTCGCTGTCTCCTGAGCACCTGCCCAATCATGAATCAGAAGGAAAATTTTATTTATTGAGTTAGGAAATCTGAAAACTTTCTTGCGAAAAATTAAATCACTTCTTTCTAGTCATAGGTTCCAGATTGAGGCTGCTATTGCTATGTCGCAAGTCTTTCTATCTTCTAGTTTTATTTGCAAATCTCTAAAGTGCGCCCATATGTCAGTGGTCGAGTTAGGAACCTGATTAAAACAAAAAGGTTATTAACAAAGCTACGAGTTATTTGGTTTGTGGTATTTTCTTATTAATTAATGTTTAATTATAGATTCCTCAAATTAAGAAAACATAGTCGAACCATTATTGTCCACTTTGATATAAGAACATAACTCAAAAATTAAAAGGCCTATAATCAATTCATGAAAAAATAAACCAACAATGACAAAATAGTTCAAAATTTAGAAATAAATCAAACAAGCACTCTCTAGTGCATTTGTCATCGTAGGCATCTAGGCATAGATGAAAATTCGGCTTCCTCCTTCTACCACCCATATTTCGGAAGGTGTAGTATTTTTCTTCTCTGCAGCCAGAAGTTACAAACTAGCTATATGATTACTTTTTCCCATAATCGTACAAAGATTGTTAAATTGAAAGCTAGCTATCAGAGATGACTTCTTTCAAGTTTCCATATGATATCAGCTCTCAAATTAAATTCAACCATCTCAATCTCTCAATCTCTTTTATGCCTTTGTATGTTTTAGTCCATTGTAAATTCCTTATTTACTTTTGCAATCTGAGCCTTGTTCTTGGCATTTAGTTGTTTTCTTCCTGTTTGATTTTGCATCTTGTAAATTTGCTGGCAGCTTATGGTATGGACCTTTTATTTATACTAGTATCATGCACGTGCGATGCACGTGGAGGAAGAAGGAAAAAGATAAAAAAAAAAACCTACCAACACGTGCGCTGCACGTGTTTTTTTTCGCACGCGTGGAAAATGGGGAGGGGAATGAAAAGGACCCAAAAAAAATCTAGTATTATACACGTACGTTGCACGTGAAAAAATGGGGAGGGAGAATGAAAAGGATAAAAAAAAAGCCAACACGTGCGCTGCACGTGTTGACAAAATGGCAAACGATGACAAATGACACTAACCCCTTCTCCCATTATCCCATTATAATAGTAGAGATGTATATTTACCGGCTGGAGTTGTTAGACTCTATCCATTTATAAAAAAAAATGTCTTCATTATATAAACTACACACTAAAATTAACAACACATTAGAACTTTATTTGTTGTACAACCAATTAACCAACCACTTAAAATGTAAACATTAAAAAAGTTAACCTTATAAGTTCAGAATTCATTGCACACTAAATAACTACTATATTTGAACTGGTCAAAAGTTTTATTTTACAAAGAAAATACAGGATGAAATAAAATAGTGCTCATGGTCCAGTTGCCTCCTCAGAACTAAGACATCTAATGATAATGGTAAAAATCGTAGCAAATTAGGGTTGTGCGATTGCAGCACAGATCTCAAAACTTCTACAGACAGATTAATCATAACGGATCTCTTTAACAGATTTGGGCCTTCTCCATGCTCCCCAACAAGACATGAGCCTCTTTCAAGCCCATCAAAAGTGACAGATTAGGCTTACTAAGAGAGACCCAGAAGGCTGTTAGTCAAATTTCTTATCCCCAAATAAGCGAGCTTATCTCTTGAGGGGGAGATTCGAATAGTAGATAAGGAATTCATAGTCAATATAATGGATTCATGTCAATCTCCTGTACTGTTTCTCAGGTCTATAAATACCCTCAACCTCATCAGTCAGAAGGTAATCAACAGTTTCTCTCTCAAACTCTCTCTCTCTCTGATTCTGACTTGAGCGTCGGAGGGTTTATCGCCGGGGCCACCCCCGGAGGCTTTTTGCAGGTCCATTGGCCGCGTCAGCAATCATTGGATCCAAATCACGATATTTAATTAACGATACATATTCAATCTCAGGAACTCTAACCGCATTTTACGGCAAAGATCAAATACCTAATTTTTAGTAGTTTCCATCAAATATTAACTCACTATCTGTTTGCTCCCACCCCAAAATAAGCAACAATAGATTTGCGTCGTCTGTGGAAAACTACACAAATCTGGCTTATCGCCATACCACCAAGATTGAGAGGCAGAGCGGCGGCCTTAAGCCGTCGCACCAATTCTCTTCGTCAACTAGCTTCTAATGTGGAAGATTCGATTCCTCCTCAATAGTCACCTTGACAGCCTAGTCAAGCTCCTTTCAACAGAGAGGCACCGCGGGGATCTCGACAAAGCCGTCATGAACAACATCCTCTACACGACTGTGTTTCAGTCCATAATTCTTCAACCGATTCAATGGTCTCGCGAGGCCCCCTGGGGTCTAGAGACGACCGCCAAATCATCAGTGCCATACAACAAGGAACTGATCTACGAATCCGCTTGGAAGAGAGACGCGCCCGAACTGAGGCCTCTCACTCAGAATGCCAGGTAAACCGGAAAAGCAATTCTCCTAGATAGAGATCAAGGCATTCCTCCTCTTACATAGGGCATACTGCAATAAGAAGCCCGACTCATGAGAGTTGAAAGCTTCTTGAGCGGAACAAAGGGAAAGATGCCCCAGTCACTAGGGCCGAATTAGAAAAGTTCAAGCTCGACATCCTCCGAGCTATCCAAGGTAGTCAAGATCTGGGTCAGCTCTCCAAAGAAGAGTCTGGCGACTCAACTGGATCCAAGGAGAAGGACGACCAAGTCAATTGCCGTATCCGAGAGGTGGAAGAACACATAGAATAGATGAAGAATGAAGGGAACCGCTCCAGCAGGGCCTACTGCCCCAGTCGACCTCCTTTCAGCAAAACCATCCTCGATGCACCCATCCTAAAGGAATTCAATGATCCTCAATTCGAATCATACGATGAGAAATCAGACCCCATATTGAGAGTTTCAAGACCCTCATGATGGTCTACAATGCCACCGATGCGCTCATGTATAGAACATTCCCCGTAATTATGAAAGGATCAGCAAAGGAATGGTATTCCCATCTCACTCCAGAGTTAATATTCCCTTTCGACCAGCTCGAGAAGCTCTTCATAGCGCACTTCGTTATCAACCGTAAAGCTGAAAAAATAGTGCCTCCCTGTTGGAACTGAAGCAAAAGGAAAAGGAATTACTAAAAGGCTTCGTCAAATGCTTCACGGTCGAAGCAAGGTCGATCTCCTCTTTGGATTCTTTAGGGCGGCTACAACTTTCCACCACAACGTCACACATAAAAAATTAAAAGCTTCTATCACAAAGAAGCTTCCTAGAGATTTCACTGAGTTCCTAGAAAGGAGTGACAAATATATCAGGGTCGAGGAAGCTCTCAACCCACAAGCCAAAAAAGAGTCACCTTCTGGAAACAAATAAAATAATGCAAGCGAGGAAGCACCCAAGAAGATCCAGAAAGACGACGCAGGTTAACGTCGTCCTCCTCCAACACCCCACTTCGAAACGTTCACTCCCCTAAATACGAGTGTGTCTGCCATCCTCATGGCAGTTGAAAAGGATGGGATAGTCCGTCCTCCCAAAATGACAACGGCCAGCAAAAGAAGAGACAGAAACAAGTGGTTCGCATTTTACAAGGACCATGGACATACCACTGACGACTGTCGGGACCTTAAAGAAGAGCTGGAGGCCCTGATTCGTAGAGGCTATTTCTCCAAATTCGTTCAGAAAGACAACAACACAGAAAACCCTCCGCTCCGGAGGGCTAATACGCGTCAAGAAAGGCCATTTGAATCGCAAGACTTTGTACACATGGTCATTCTCCATGTTATTCATGGAGGTCCCATGGGAGGAGATTCAAACTCCTCCCGCAAAGCCTTTGTAAGGAAAGTTAATTCAATACATAATGCTCCACCAGCAAAGAGTTTGGGCCTCTCTATGTTATTATCCGATAATGATCTCGAGGTTATCAAAATGCCTCATTGCAATGCACTAGTTATCAATTTATGCATGAAAAATTATGAGGTGCGACGTATACTCGTAGATAACAGCAGCTCTGTAAACATCCTCTTCATGGCTGCATTCGATGCTCTAAAGCTCTAACGAGATCAACTCAAGCCAGTCAGTTATACACTTCACAGCTTCTCAGGCACACTCGTCCAGGTCGAGGGAATTGTCACACTTGACGTGACGGCAGGAAAAGCCCCAACAACTCGGACAGAACCATTAGACTTCCTGATAGTCGACATCAAAGCCGTGTACAATGCCATATTTGGCTGCCCTGGCCTAGTAGCTTTCCATATGGTGGCCTCAGTGTTTCACATGAAAATGAAGTTCTCAATAATAGCAGACGTAGGGCACGTAGTGGGAAACCACGAGGCAGCGCGAGCATGTTACACTGCCACCATGGAGGGATCAATTCTTCCACTTGATACCATCGAACCCTCGCAAGAAAGAAGTCATGCGAACTCAGAGCTCGTGGACGAATTAGAAGAAATCGCTTTTTCTCAAGAGGATCAGAGCAAGAGTTTCTACGTCAGCAAAACCCTTCCTCTCCAGCTCAAGGAGCGTCTCATCGCCTGTATAAGAGAAAATCAAGACTTGTTTGCCTGGACCACAATCGACATGCCAGGAATTCCCGGAGACCTAATCATGCATCATTTTAGTGTGAGTTTGGATCCAACTCGTTCAGCAATGACATTAGAAATTTGCTCCAGATAGGCTCCAGGCGGTCAAGAAAGAAGTCGACAAACTCCTAACCGCACGCTTAATCCAAGAAGTTAACAATCCAAAGTGGTTAGCAAACATGATGATGGTTCAGAAAGCTAACAATAACTGGAGAATGTGCATAGACTTTACAGATCTTAACAGGGCATGCCCAAAAGACTCGTTCCCTCTTCCCAGCATAAACGCACTGATCGATGCCACATCCGGTTATGAACTCCTAACTTTCATGGATGCATATTCTGGGTATACATCCAAATGTTTCCACCTGAAACTCCAAAGATGTTCTTCATCATAGATCATGGTCTGTACTGCTATCGAGTTATGCCTTTTGGCTTGACAAACGCTGGCGCTACTTATCCACGTCTGGTAAATAAGGCCTTCAAGAGTCAAATTGACAGGAACATGGAAGCATACGTGGATGATATGTTAGTCAAAAGCCTCCAAAAGGAAGATCATGTCACCGATCTCTAAGAAGAATTTGAAGAATTGAGCAAGCATAATATGCGTCTGAATCTTACAAAATGCACTTTTGGTGTATCCTTTGGTATATTCTTTGGCTTTATGGTTAGTTAGAAGGGAATCGAAGGCAATCCTGAGAAAATTTAGGCAATTTGCAACATGTCTCCCCCAACTACGGTCAAGGAAGTGCAGAAATTAACCGACCGCTTAGCCGCCATAGGCCGATTCCTCTCTAAGTTTGGGGAGAAATGTTTGCCCTTTTTCAAAATTCTATGGGGCACGAAAGGTTTCGAGTGGGGGGAAGAATAACAGACCTCCTTCAAACAACTCAAAGCATACTTTGTCAACCCTCCGCTCCTGAGCAAGCCCGAGCCAGGTGAAATCCTTTACCTCTACTTAGCCACCTTCGACCAGACTCATAGTGCCGTTCTAGTCAGAAAAGAAGACAGGGTTCAGAAACCAATATAGCATGTGAGAAAGGTACTCCATAATGCAGAACTCTGTTACTCGAAGATGAAACAGATGGCTTATGTACTGGTAACAGCAGCTCAAAAATTTTGCCCTTATTTCCAAGCGCAATCCATATGTGTCCTCACCGATCAGCCGCTCAAGCAAGTGCTCCTCAAACTGAAAAGTTTTTGGAAGATTGATGAAGTGGTCCATTGAACTAAGTCAACACGATATCAGCTACCAACCGAGATGGCCATCAAGGCCCAGGCCTTGGCCGAATTTATTGTGGAAATCACCATCACTGACTTTCCGAGGAAGAAGAAAACCCCCTCGCTTTAGAAAGTGTATGTAGATGGGTCCTCTTGCCTCGAAGGAAGAGGAGCAGGAATTATTTTGCTTGGGCCTGATAAGTTTACTCTACAATACTCGTTGTGCCTCAATTTCCCTACATCCAATAATGAAGGTGAATATGGAGCATTGATTGCCAGTCTTCAGTTAGCACGAGAGGCAGACACACGTAGAATCAAGATGTTTAGTGACTCTCAGTTAGTCATTAACCAAGTCCACAGTGAGTATGAAACCAGGGATGATCTCATGGCCGAGTACTTGTCACAAGTGAAGAAACTCCTGACAACATTCAAAGAAGCTCATGTCACTCGCATTCCTCGCGAGCAAAATGGGCAAGCAGATGCCCTCTCTAATTTAGCTTCCACATCTCTTGATGGGCTTGACCGCAAGGTCCTCGTTGAGGTCCTTCTCAAATCGATCATCGAGGAGGAAGTGTTGGAACACATGGCCGTCACACCCCAAATGTCCGAAGATTGTTGGATGAAGCCCCTGACCGACTTCCTCGACAAGGGAATCTTCCCTGAAGACCGCAAAGAAGCAAGGAAGATTCGAACAAAGGCAAGAGAGATACACTATCGTGGAAGAACTCCTATACAAACTCTCATACACCATAGTCGATGACAGGCCCTATCTTAGATGTCTCACTCCAGAGTAAGTGCAGTACGCCCTCAAAGAACAACATGAAGGAATCGGCAGCTGCCCTCAAGGGGCATGATCCTTCGCACGAAAGATACTCACTCATGGGTACTTTTGGCCCACGTTGCTCAGTGACGTGCAAGAATATGTTCGCCAGTGCGATGCCGTCAGAAGCATTCAACAATCAAGCATGGACCTTAAGCAATTCTCAGCTATATGTCTAGCCTCATCCCCTTCGCATGTGGGGAATAGACTTGCTTGGACTATTTCTGCCAGCAACTGGCTGAAGAATTTTCCTAGTGGTTGCCATCGACTACTTCACAAAGTGGGTCGAAGCAGAGCCGCTAGCCCCATCATAGAATAGAACATCCAATAGTTCTTTTGGAGGAACATTGTCTGCAGATTTGGGATCCCCCGAATACTCGTCTCCGATAATGGCACACAATTCACTCGATTTTTTTTGCCAGTTCTGCACAGATTTGGGAATCACTCAGCGCTTCGCCTCAGTTTCGCATCCCCAAATTAATAGCCAAGTTGAAAATGCAAATAAATTGATTCTAGATGGCCTTAAGAAGAGAATGGGAGAAGCCGCGAGAGGTCTGTGAGTTGAAGAGCTGCCAAGTGTGTTGTGGCCTTATAGAACCACAAAGCGGACACCAACGGGAGAGTTGCCTTTCAACCTCGCCTACGGCTCGGAAGCACTTATCCCCTTGGAAGTTGGATTGTCATTTCCCTATCTTCTTTCTTTCAATGAAGAGCAAAATTCCAACAATCTACAAGCCAACCTCGACATCATTGGAGAGGTACGGGAAAGGTCGGCCATACGGAGGAACATTTATCAACAAAGGGTCGAGAAGTTTGATAACAAGAGAGTCTGCCGCACTTATCTTAAAGAGGGAGACCTCATCTTGCGTAAACTCAAAATCTCAAACCCACGAAGAAAAGGAAAGCTCTCTCCCAACTGGGAGGGGCCGCATAAGGTCTCTCAAGTGAGAGGTCATATCAACTTGAAGACCTTAGGATTAAGAAGATACCCAGAACTTGGAATGCCGAGCACCTCATAAAGTATAACGAGAGCGTATGAAACACCATCTTTTAACAGTGGAACTTTTAAAACCTACAATAAAGGCCAGCCACTAGAGCAGTCATTTATTTTTTTCTTTCAATAAAGACTGCTTTCACTACCGGTCAACGCATATAATAAAGGTCATTCATTAGAGTAGCCCCTTAGTTTATTTATCAATAAAATTAGCTAGTTTATTTCTAAATTTTTGTTCAATTTTATTAAAGCAAACAACGAGCTAAACGCCCAACTTACACTTAAAATGTCACTAAAAACTCGTTAAAAGCTCTTTATAAGACAGATTCGGAGTCCATACCTGTAGCGCCCCAAATTTCCAATATAATATCTCAGAAATACGTGGCACAAATCCCAACATCTACCTTAATTGTAATAGTAAACATAGACAAAATACAGATAAATTGTTTTCAACTTTTATTACATCAATCTTTACAAAGCACAGCGGAAAACAAACACCTTGAATTATAATTCCTTTCTTTTACAACACATTCTTTTACAATTTACATAAGCCATAACATCATTCTATCTCATGCATCCAAATCCCAAAGCTATAGGTACCTACCTTTAAAACATGAGGTTAGAGATAACCCTAACCCCTAAAACTACAAGGGTCAGCCATAACGGTGTGAGTGACATAAAAATAAATGCAACATAAATAAAACATAAGGCATAGAGTCATAAACAGCATGTATTAACAGCAAGAATGAATGAAATAAGAAATAAAAATAAATAAAACATGAAAACATCAAGTGAATCTAGACTAAGTGTCAAGTGTAGAAAAACAGGAAACAATATGCATAAAACCAAGTCAAGAAAACACCAATGCTATATGCTGACTCTCTAATGCATACTTGTCGGATTCTATGCATCCCACTCTACATAGGTCCGGTGCAAGCCCTTACCGTTCTCCACTTGATAGGCTTGAATCTCCCGCTATGCAACTAATCCTACTACGATGACTACTACGAGATTTAGACATTCTGTAAGTATCGGTTCTCGCCCTTGGAATACTGGAGGCCAATCCCACTCCGTAGATCATTCTGTGGCCCTTACGTCCATCGTTCCGAAAAACTGGAGATTGCCTCACTCTACAGGTCATCCTGGAACCCTCATTGCACAAACATCCCATGAGCATCGCTTTCTTCCTCGGAATACTAGAGATCAATCCCACTCTGCGGATCACTCTGTGGCCCTTTACGTCCATCGTCCCTGAATACTGGGGAATATCTCACTCTTTGGATCATCCTGGAGTCTATAACACACGTTTGCTCTCATTTCATCATATCACCATCGAGTGCCTGTCCTTATCTTGTTAGGTTAATTAATTATTTAATAGATTGCGAATCTCTTAGAGTTGGTGTACCGTACCGGGATTAACTCAACTGAACAACAACCAAAGTCTCAACCGCCGGCAGCTAGGGCCCCACTCAACTCTAAAGACTCATAACTCAACCATCAATACCAAAACTTTCAATAAAACTCATAAATCCATCATCAAAACAATTATATGAAGAAAACTTCTTAAATTAACGAAAATCCAAATCTATATAATGTACTCCTAAAATTCCAGAATTCAAATAAAATATTAAACCCATCAAATAACAGAAAATCATATTTTTAAGTCGTAGAATATCACCAAAACATCAATTCTTTTGAAAACACATATAACTTACTTAATAAGGTCATAAGAATACAATTAAAATTCTATTATAAATAAAAATATAACTCTCTATAAAATACTGTAATCTGTAGCAAAAACATCACTTAAAATAGTAGAGCAATAATCCATAATATCGAAGAAATAACCATTTAAAAGAATTGAAGATTACTCAACAAAACAGCCAAAGAAGCAAATGACGGTTGACCGCTCAAGAATGGCAGTTGACTATCAATTAGAAACCCTCAAAATAGAAGCATGACGGTCAACCGTGCGGTCAACCGTGACCTGCTATACAGCCAGGTTAGGTTTTATGCATGTTTTCAACTGATATGCTAATGAATCTTTGTAAAATCAAAATTAAACTTCCTAAGATGATCAAACATATCTTTTATAACATATAGGGGTTTATAAAATACATCAAAACATATCAAGATCTTAAAAAAGTAAAATCTTTCACAAAATT